>JANBPO010001640.1:0-274354 GCA_024336825.1 Amorphophallus titanum | reverse complement strand
TAGCTTGGAGCCAAAAGCAACAGTTAGTTCAAAGATAGGTCGATGCTACCTCATGCCAACACAGAAGAAAGGTCAACGCACAGGAGTGCTTAGAGTAACAAAGGTCGATGCACATCGAGTGAGCACAGTAACTAAGGTCAATGCACCTCATGCCAGCACAGAATAAAGGTCAATGCACATCGAGTGAGCACAGTAACTAAAGTCAATGCACCTCATGCCAGCACAGAACAAAGGTCGATGTACATCGAGTGAGCACAGTAACTAAGGTCGATACACCTCATGCCAGCACAGAACAAAGGTCGATGCACATCGAGTGAGCACAATACAAAAGGTCGATGCACATGAACAATCAAAGCTCCCACGGTTGATGCAGTTGAACAAATTATGAACACAAGATCAGAGCAGGTATTTCTATATCAGAAGTAAGGTCGGTGTAGCTACCACCGCCAAAGAGGAAATCTTCAAGTGAATGCCTTGACGCAGCAAGCAGATGCCTCGATGCAAGGACGCTCTCAGAAGCAAACTCAAAGTAACTACCTCAATGCAGTAAGGCTATGGGAAATCAAATCAAGTCAAGGCAGCTGACCAAACAATCCATAAGAGTCTGTGCACTCAAGGTATAGCTTGATGCACTAATATCAACAGAACCAACTATGCCAGAAGAGTCTGTGCCCTCAAGGTCGAAGCATCAAGCCATTGCCTCTTTGCATTAAGTGCTGCGTAGCTGATGCCTTGATATGGGAAGCCAAGGTCATCTAAGCATTCAAAGAATCAACAAAGTAGCTACCTAGGTGTAGGGAGAAATCAGTCATCCAACGTGGATCTAAAGTCTTTGAAGCTACAATAGTCATGAGAAGAATGACAACAACAACAAGCTCGTGGAGCTCTTAGCAGCTCAACAAGGCAGCAGCATGGGAGGTACAAGTTGAAGGAGCAAAATACCTTAAGCTACTGAGGTTGGCATATCAGTGAGCACCACATTGATAGCAGTGATACTCATGGGATAGCGTGATAACTTAAGGCACGTCAGCTCGAACTAAGTAGTGGCACATGATCCCATGTTAACTAATGATGGACACGTGATCCCAGTTTGGCCCAAAAAATTATGTCCTTGTGGCAGAGCCTCTGAGAGACCAATGATTAAGGAATATTCTCATTCCAAGTGGATTTACATGATTCGTTGGATACCTTTTTTCGATACCATGTTCTATAAATAGAGAGCAACCCCGATCGTAGAGAGAGGGCTGAGAGTGCTGAAAAGCTGTGAGAGCCCCTACTGTGAAGATCCCATATGAAAAAGAAAAAGAAAGGAGCTACGAACTGAGAAAGAAGAGGGCCAGCAAAAGAAAAGAAAAGAGAGAAGAAGAGAGAGCCAGAGTGTGAGAAAAGAGAGAAGAAAAGAGAGTCCGCAAAAGTGTGAAAAGAAAAGAAAGTTAATCAGTGGGTGAAGAAGTAGAAGAGAGTCAGAGTACGAGAGAAGAGGACTTCTATTGAAGATATGTTTTCATCTGTTCTTGGATCAAATCTAGAATAGCTATGCTCCTGCGTGAGCTATATCTATTTTTAGTTATGTCAGTTCGATTGTCTTTTGTTGTTTTTCGTTTTCCATTTTGTTCTTCTAATTCTCTGGTTTGAGGTCGGGTTCCTCCTGAGGATTCAGGAGAAGGGAGATTTATCTCTGGTTACCCTCTGTGGATTCAGAGGAAGGGGGACTGGTGTCTCCGGGTGTGAGTGACTGGGTGACACTCACGGTTTTCCCTTCGGTTTGGAGGAAGGGAGACTGGTGTCTCGGGTTGCTAGTGATGGGGTGTCACTAGTGGTTCCCCTCCGGGTTGGAGGAAGAGAGGAGAGTGTTCCTCTAGGTCAAGCTGTAAGGTAGCGGTTGTTCGCAGACTGAGTCTGCTTCTTGCGTTTTGCAAGGGTAGCCTCACTCCAGTTGGACATTTGACTAGCCCCACATGGGCCCTAGGGCTTTTATTTTTGTAGTATTTTACATTAACCACATGGGAGAATTAACAAACCTCTCTCCCCAAGAGTCAAAGGGGCGCACTCCCCTCTCTCTCCTCCCCCATGGCATTTGCCAACACCGACTCAATGCAAACTAGACAATTGTTGCACCGAGTCAATCTTATGCATAGACTAAATGTAAATGTACAGACAACATTTAGATGAGCATCTGACAAATAAACAACATCAAAATACATACACCATCACTTCAAAGAAAGATTGACGAAGTCAACTGTGCAGTCAACGAAGTCAGGCAATAATGTTGCCAATCATCAAAACAGGATTTACAGCATATCATATTCGAGGGATTCACCAATCGAACAGGAAGCATGCGAGTGTGTGACTGACCCTAGGGATCAGGGTGAGGGCAGCGGAGCCCCTGTTTGACCATTTTTCAGGGTTCTAACTTCCTTCTTGGTGGCCCCGGGAGGCTTCTAATAGGCAAGTCCTCGAAGCCAAGAACCTTGGATGTCCGCTTGGCCTAGGTGTATCACCTATAGCCCTGTTTTAGGAACCATCTCACTCCTATGTGTGGACGTGTTCCCATGTTTTATTTGGCATGCTCCCGATTAAGGGGAAACTCTGCCAAAATTTGTTCAAAAATTTTCTTTTGCCTATAGTAGCGTCTTCTAATTTAATTTCATTAACTTTGTTACAGATATAAAATGACTTCAGTAGCTCCCTCCTGACTGCACAGAAGGCAAGTGATCCATCTAGAGGATCAATAAGGCCAATTGTGACCTGGCAGAACATCAATGAGCTTGATAAAGGGTGGGATCGCCTTGTTGCGGTGGCCGACTCCTCAGATTCGGAGATAGACACCATGGATGCCAGATGGTTGGCACTTTCAAATAGCAGCTACTTTGAATTGGACCGCAGTCGGAATTATAGAATCGACTTCCCGAAGGACAAGCATCTACTTCCTTTTCTTCATGCTTTCAATCTCTTCGGAAAGAGGGACATCCATGTAGTTCAAGTAGCTGAACAGAGTATCCTCTTAGGTCGAGACAACATGGCAGATTTGGTGGTGAGGGGTGAGCCTATATATTTCCCTAGAGAGCCCCGGAAGTGGGATGTTGTCACTGGAGTGTCAGAGTTGGCCCCAGCAGAAGGCATGTTGACGGGAGCCCCTGAGTTTACCCCTGCCAAGTGTGATCTATCAGCCGGTAGCGTACATAGGGAAAAGCTAGTCTTTGGCCTATTTTTGGCCCCGTTGAAGTGGGGGTTCTGAGAGGAGACGTTTCCGTTAGATTGTTTGGCGATATGATTCAAACACCAGATTGTCATTGGGTGGTTTGTTGATTTGAAAGCCACCGATTCTCATGGCTTTCGAGCCGGGGCCGTTGAATTCACATACTATGTGCTCTAGCACTACGGCCCAATTCTAATGACTGTTGGGGTATACCACAGCGTATATGCTTCCCGCTTCCATTATCCCATTTCAAAGGGCCTTTGTTGTGGAATGATAGAGGCCTTCTGCCTAGAATACAACACATTTTATACGACAGACGGTGAAACTTCTCTAGACCTCTGGAGTCTATCCCAATTGAGCGGTCTTCCCATAGATGGAGAACCTTATGAAAAAGTGTGCTAGCCCGATCGGTTGAAGGACCAGACCAATGGGGAAGGATGGTATTTGACTGGATTTACTTATCGGTATCTGATAAAAGTGTATTGGACTTTGTGTTTGTCACATCGCAACACTGTTGAAGCCACTTCTTCTCACAATCACTCTCGAAAATAAAGGAAATGAGTGAGGATGGGCGTGTGGCTGTAATATTTCTTCGGGGGTGATCAGAAGTACAAAGACTTTCCTTCTGTTGCAGCGACTCCGAGCAAGTTGAAGAAGCGGGCTCGGCGAAAGGCTCATCTTTCATCATCCCTACAAAAGGAGCAGCGGGGTGGCCCGAACCCTACCGGAGTGGACACCGTCACACATTGTGCGGCGTATTTAACATATTGGATGTGTGAATTTGCTCTTCCCCAGGGCGATGAGACTGTAATTCACGCCGAGGCTATATATCTGGTGTGTCTTATGGCGTGGGGAGTGAAGCTACCTCTCTGCCCGACTACCTTGTGCTTGATTTATAAGATGTTGGGAAACCTCCTTCATTCACGTCTCCCGAGAAATTTGCAGACATTGGGTCCTTTGCATTTCTTCATGAACCCCTGGCATGTTCGGATGCCATTCCCGCCTGTTTCGTTGTGTTTGGCCGTGATTTGGGGCCGGTAGGAGGCTAGTTTCCCTCATGAGTCGGGTTGGGTGGATTTGTGAAAAGTCGCATGTTCTGTGTCATTTTGTAGTGTTCTGGATCCCTTCTGACTTGTGGAAGGTGTATATCATGTCTAAGGATGTTTCCCCGTCGTTTAGAAGTGAATGGGGCATGGAAAGGTCGAGGTTTGGAGATTTCTACGATTTTCACACTATGGAGAGAACGCGCTGGTCCTTATGTTAGACGCAATCCTGTAGAATGCGCAAGAGGTGATGGCCGCGATCCTGTGTTAATGTGACTCATCTAATCGCCGCATTAGTGTCATCGCGAGCCAAGCCTAGGGCGCAATCTTGGTTAATGTGCCTGAGGTCACGACTACATTATTGTGTTATCACGCTCGAGGCTATGGCCACGTCTATTAATGCGACCCAAGCTTATGTCATGTCAACGCATTGATGAGCTGTGAGTGTTGGGCACGTTCTGGTGTCATCGCAACTCTCCATAGGGGCGTGTTTACTATCGTGACACCAGCTTTGGACGCGTTAATGTCTTCTATTTCCATGTATTATTTGTGTTGTCTCGGGCTCCGGTGAACCCAGGATTCAATGTCTTGTTGGCGTTTGACTCGACGGATGCCTTGGGTGTTCCGTGAGAGTCTTATATATGTGTTAAGGGATCCTGGAAGAGTGGCTTCATCCTGAGCTCTGTGTATGCGGTGATTCTTCTGTGTTCATTGGCTTGGCTTCGACCCCTTGGTTAGCCCATTATCCATGGATGTCATGGACATCCTATGAGGGCTGTGACCATGTCATAGGGTGCTCGAATGTGCCATTGCATCGAGTAGTGTTTTGTGTTATTTCGTGGGTCATTATGGTTTCTGGTCAACCTTGTTGTGACCCAGTGATTGACACGTGACCTCGTAAGTGTCTCAGCTATCCTGTATGGATCGAGACTCTAGTTTTGGATGCTTAGAGGTATCATCTTATCTCGATTTATGTGCCTATGTGGTTTGAGGGCTTTGACATTCTCTCATGTTCCGTGATTTGTATTATGTGGAATCGAGAGTCCTGTGTGCAGCCTTGGGACTGAGGACTTGTGTTTCTTCGTGGTTTTTGGCTTAGGGACTAGGCTGATTAACGGTATGTTGCCATGATGTGCAACGATCTTGACCTGAGTCGTGTGACTCAAGGATCGTTGTGTGTTGTCTAGTTATCTGTCCTGAGTTTGGCGACAGTTCTGTATACTATTTTGTGTTTCGTAGTACCTGTGACAGGTGAGTGCTTACCCTATCTGTACTTAGATGTTTCTATTTTTAGTCTCTGTGTCTAGTGAGCCTCCACTAGTCGTATCCTGACGACACTTCATCGTGTCGACCCACTTGGGAGTGGTGGCGGGGTGAGTTTCCAAGAGACGATTTTTAGGCTAGTTTATGTGGGCCCCCTTACTTTGCAGTAGCGTCCTACTGGGGGAAAACAAGCTAGAGGCCTAGCTCAAGGAAGTGGATTTGTGTGTGCACACGTGGTCAGGGGTGTTTGGATGAGCGTCGATGGTCGTGACCCTGACTAGTCACTCATTACTGTTGTTACTAGTACTTGGTATAGTGTCTCAGTCACCATGTTCGAGGTGAGTGTGAGACGCTTCGGGCGCAGTGTAAGACGTCAGTGGACGCATCTGGCTTTGCTTCTAGTGAGGAGGTGCTTCTATCACATGACACGTGGCTTGTGATTTTGTGATCGATTCTCCGTCATGGTTGACGTAGTGCTTCGGGTAGCATGTGTCTGACTTTATCGTGGCTTGTGTAGCGTACACGATGGTGAGGTCGTGTGTGCGTCGGTGTTTTGGGTAGTGTTTCCCACAGCCGAGAGGTAGTGATATGAAGCCTACACGTCTGTTGTAGCAGGGCGTGTTCTGGCAATAAAATCAGAGTTTCCTTGTGTCAGTTTGGTGATTCCTGACTGTGTGTCTGGGAATCTATGTTTTTACCGATTAGGAATAGTTTAGAGGGCCGAGGTCTTATCGGCTACTGTGGTTTGACAAAAATTCGGCAGCATCTCCCCTAGTCCCGGGCGTAAGGGAGATACGGGGAATGCACCCACATGGAGTGGCGGAACCAAACAATTGGAGGTGGGCGTCCACAGACGGCAACACCTTTAATAAGACATCGGAAACCCTGGAGGAAACGACAGAGGGAAGGCCTCTCTAAGGCTGGTTAGGGATACACCAGGGAAGGCCTGGCTAGCGTGCTAGCTAAGAGGGCACAAGAGGTGTGCCGGGCAAGGGCCAAAGGGCTGTGCCACTGAGGGACTATGCTGATGAAGGGGGGCTCTGGGGCACCGGGCACACCGTGTACCAGAGAGGATGGACCAGGGGTGTACCGGGTTAGCGCCCCATGGGCGCGTCGGGCTGGGTTCCAGTAGGGGCCGTGCCGGGGAAGGCTGAGCGGGGTGAAGGTGCACCGGCGAGGGACTACACCGGTGAGGGGGCATACCGGTGGGGGATGGATTAGGGTGTGTCGCCTAGGGGCTTGAGAAGCTAGACTGAGGGCTAGCTAAGTGTGGTAGAGCCAAAGGGGAGGAGACGACCTCAGGGCCCTTGGCCTGGCTGGTCCGGAAGGGGGAGGCTTTGGGCAGAGGAGAAGGAAATGGTTTGGGATGTCTGGGAAGGCATGAGGGGCATCACCATGGCCACAAGGGGGATGAGGATGGAAGGGCTACCGCTCATGATCAAGGGGCCACCGATGAAAGAGGGGAAATCACCGAGGAAAGGAGGGAGAAGCCATGAAACACATACGAGAACCCGAACAAACGGAGGCAGTGAAGAAAACCTTAAGATAGGAATTTTTATTCATGAAAGACAAGGGCCATAACCGGCCATGTACACTTCAAAACACCGGGGTGGAGGATACAAGCGATGGAAAAGGGAGGAAGAAAGAAAGAAGGAAAAGAATGGGGGAGGTTGAGGTTGAGCAAGACAACTACTTCCTGCTCCCCCCAACACCCCCGCTACATGACCTCTCTCTCTCTCTCTCTTACTCTCTTCCTCTCTCTCAGATGGTGGTAGCGGAGCAGTGGCAGGGGAGGGCAGCAAGCCCTCCTTCTCTTCTTCTCTTTTTCTCTTCCTCTTCTTCTCTCTTGGCGACTGGTCGTATCTTCTCTCTTGCTCTGTGTCATCTGTCTTTTTTTTGTTCGCCGGAGAAGAGGGGCTTTTTATACTCCCATGGGTGGGAGCCTTCGAGCGGCAACGGTGGAGGCGGGAAGCGACGGGCCTTAATGGGGGATTTGACTTCCCCGTCCTTGGTGGCAGGGGATAGGCAGCGTGGCTCTCCCCCTGGACGACACCTCAGCCAGCTCACTGCGCGCCGTGAACTGTAGGGGATGGGCATCACGTTGTCCATCTGTTGGATGCACCGAGTAAGGGAATTTAGGGCGAGCTGCTAAGGAGCCAGTAGGCTGTGCCCCCGGAAGAGTGGAGGATGAGGGTGTGCCGGCGAAGGCACCCCGAGTGTACCGGTGAAGCACCCTGGCCAAGCGTGCCGGTGAAGGCACATGTAAGGGCGTGCCGGTGAATGCAGCGTGAGGGTGTGCCACTGAAGCACGGGCTGGGGGGTGTGTTAGCGAAGGACCCAGGGGGCGGTCATGGGTGTGCCAGGGAAGGGTTGCAGGCGCACCGCTGAAGGCGACTGGGGTGTATCGGGGAAGGCGCACTGGGCGCGCCATTACAGTGGCGATGGGGCATACCGGGGAAGGCCTGCTGGGCGCACCGCTGAAGAGCCCGGAGGGGTGTACCGCTAAAGGGGCACGCGGGGTGTGCTGCTGAGCGCCAGAGCATGCCGGCGAAGGGGCGCTAAGCGCATCATTGAAGGGACATTGAGCGTGCCATTGGAGGTAGACTTGGGCCCGTTTCGAGCCCGATCAACGATCCACTTGGTTCTCTTCGGGGTCCACGAGTTGTGAGCCCCCTGGGGGTTGGTTTCTCCTTGCTGTCGTGACTCCGGAGGTGGCTTCACGGTAGTGTGTTGTTTGCTCAGAGGGTCTAGATGGGACGTGTTCTCCGCAATCTTTTCAGTGAAAGTTGTTGTTGATGCTGGACTGGTCGGGACATATGGACGTGAAATTTAGGGGCGTTGGAGAGCCCAAAGGGCATGACCAACCACTCATAGAGACCATCCTTGGTCTTGAATGCTGTCTTCCACTAATCTCCAGGCCTGATCCGCACCTGGTGATAGCTACTATGAAGGTCTATCTTTGAAAAGATAGTGGCTCCCGACATCATGTCTAGCAAGTCATCCAATCAGGGAATGGGAAAGTGATACTTCACTGTGATCTTGTTGATTACATGGCTATCAATGCACATCCTCCATGTGCCATCCTTCTTCGGGGCCAATAATGTGGGAATAGTACAAGGGCTTTTGTTGCCCCTGAGACATCCCCGACTCATCAACTCCTCGACCTACCTTTGAAGTTTGGCATGGTCCATGGGGCTCAGCCTATAGTGTGGAAGGTTGGGCAAAGATGAGCCCGGGACCAGGTCGATCTCATGCTGGATATCCCGCATAGGTGGAAGGCCTCCAGGGAGGTCTTCCGGGAAGACAAGTGAAAACTCCCACAGGATCGCAGCTATCTCTGGGGGGTGCTCATCCTTAGACCTTGGGGCGACATCCTCCAGTCCGCAGATAACAACAGCAAGGATAGGACTACCCTCGGTCACCTCTTGTTCCATCTCTTTGGGGCTAATCATCATCAGCCACCGGGGTGGGGGGGTCCACTCTGCTAGGAGCAGTCGACGTGGTAGTGGCCTGTGCCGAGGACGAGGCGGGAGGGCCGGCCATCCCATGACTTGGAGAGGTCGCAGTGTTGGGCCCAGCTAGTCCTTGGATAGATGGGTCCTTCAGCTGGATAGGATGGAGAGTAATCTTGTGGCCGCCATGGTCGAAGGGGCATGTGTTCGATCAGCCATGAAGGGTGGCATCCTGATCAAAGAGGCAAGGCCTAATGAGGATGATACTACCCACCTCCATAGGTAGCACATCGCACCAAATCACATCATGGTATGTCTGAAACTGTAGCGGCACCAAACACCGCAGTCTGACTGGGATGGAAGTGGAATCCACCCAAGATACTCTATATGGTGTGGGGTGATCCACGAGTGTCAAACAATGGCGTTTAATTGTGCCCGTGGAGATAGCGTTAATGTAGCTCCCGCTATGTATAATCACTTTACAGGCTTTCCCTTCCAGCCTACAAAATGTGTGGAAGATGGTGGTATGATGCCAGTCGTCACTCAAATGAGGCTGGGTCAGGATGCACCTGACTACACCCAACTATACATCAGCCTGATACTGAGTACCAGAGACATCAACCTGCTCGCCCTCCAACAACTCATCAAAAAACTCCTCAGCCAGATCTTGCTCTGGCTCATAACTGACTTGCACCAACTCGAGCGTGGGGTCACGGGTTAACGTGTCTGCAATAACAAGTGATTCCTGAGTGGGACACTTGCTCACAAAATGGCCAACTGCACCACAACTATAACAATGGTCTCGCGTCCTGGTGCCCTGGGAAGTTCCACCGATCATTGGCCTCTTACCCTTGTCCTCCCGATGGACTGGGGGTGTTGGAAGCAGTGGTCGAGTTGGTACGATGGGCTGATGACGTCGAGGGGTAGGGATGGGTGCCGGTTGGAGAGCGGGAGGGTCCCTCAGAAGGAGAGTGCAGGCCTAGGAGCAGTGGGGTCCTGGCAAGGGGGTTCGGAGGGATGAGCCACCAGAAACTAACTATAAGACTTGGGCGTGGCATGAGAGTCAGTCCTACACTGATAGGTGACACCCGATCGCTGGACGGGAGCGAACTCCACCTCAAACTGCTCCAACTCAAGAGCAACCTGATATGCATCTTCTAAGGTGGTCACATTGTGGCAAAATAATTCATATTGGTAGTGGGGCCGCAAACCACGACGGAAGTGAGAAACATGCATGGTGCTCTACTCCGTGATGCCACATCGCAAAAAATACTCATCAAACTCCGCGATGTAGTCCGATACAGACTGATCCCCTTGGCTAAGATTCTGCCACCTATCAATGAGCCTTTGATGGTATGTGGCATGAAGGTACTTATGCCTAACCTTTCCCTTCATCTCATCCCAAGAATCAACCTGGGGCTCCTGACGCTGAAATAGCAAGCTCTCCACATTCCTCCAGTAAGGAAAATTTTTTGACATAAACACCCGCGGCAACAAAAACTACTCTCTCTCCAAAAAGCTCACCACCAACCTGCCGGAAAGTTTTGTGCTCCGCATTCCCATTTTTAAGGGCCAGCCGCCTGAAGAATTCAGAGTGGAGATATGCATTGACACTACGGAAGGAACGGCGCGGTTCAATTTTGAATCACCCGAGCTTGCGGCCCTGATCGATCAGCGCAAGATCGAAATATTCGAGGATCAGTTGAACGAATTCCAGGATTTCGTCATCATCCGAAAATGACGCGCCGCAGCAGCCATACCGTCACCTACAAGGACCTTCTCGCCTTCACCGAGAAGCAGGCATCCTACGCCCGGCAGCGGAGATCAGCCGCTATTGGGGTGACCAATCTGGACGCCTTAACCAAGGATCTGGCTTGTGCTGAGACGCTCATGCGGATGTTGAAGAAGGGACTTCCGGGTCGGCAGACCGATTTTTTCGAACTATTTGAACGTGTAAATAAATAGCGATGCCGAGAAAAAATTCCTATATCACAGTAAAAGATCAGTTCTGCGGATCGGGCGGCAGTTCCCAGGGCGCTCGCGCAGCTGGAGCGGAAATAAAGGTGGCCCTGAATCATTGGAAACTCGCCATTGAAACCCACAATACGAATTTTCCCGAAGCCATGCATGATTGCACGGATATATCGGCGTCGGATCCAAGGCGCTACCCGTCCACCGACATCCTGATAACTTCGCCGGAATGCACGAATCACAGTCTTGCTAAAGGCGTGAAAATCGTCAAAAAGCAAATGGATATGTTCGCCAGCATGGCCTTCGAACCCGACTACGTGGTGCTGGGGAACAGTCGCGACCAGGTGAAGCAACTGGGAAACGCAGTTACGCCGCCAGTGATGGAATGGCTGGTGCGGCAGGTAATACAAAGCCTTTCTTAATATAAATAAAATGCATTATTTCGAGTTACATTTTCAGAAGCTTATAGCCGCCACAAAAGGATGGAAGGATGATGAGCTTGGTGCCTATGTGAGACTGCTTATTGAACAATTCGACCGGGGCTATATACCGGAGGATCCGAAAGAATTATCTCGACTGATCACCACGTTCAGAAAGAACTGGCCTCTTCTTAAGAAGAAGTTCACCGAGCCTTCCGAACCCGGCCAGCTCCGTAATACATTTATGTGTGGCATCCGAGAAGACGCCTTGGAGCGTTCGGCTAAGAACTCGGTTGCCGGTAAGATCGGCGCCGCCGAAAAGAAGCGATTGAAAAGCGAACGCTTAGCGAACGCTAAAGCGAATGATGAAGCGGGCGCTAAGCAACCGCATAAGCGAGGCTTAAGCCAACCAGTAACCAGTAACCAGGAACCAGTATTAGAACTTACTTCAGAAAGCGAGAGCGTAAATACGCGCGCCGATCTTTCGAAAAGCAACCTTTTCAAAAAGCCGACGATCCCGACGGAAGAGCAGGTGCAAATGATTTTCCTTCAGCATGGCGGCACGCTCGAGATGGCGAAAAAGTTCTTCGACACGAACTCAGCTACGGGCTGGTTCTACAGGGGAAGCGCGATAGAAAATTTCGCCAACTTAGTGCCGGGGTACATTTCAACATGGAAAGAGAAATCGGGACAATCTTTTGATAACCAACAAAAAATGGTCCATTGATTAGTCAGGAAACGATAGACCAGGTAAAGGCTAAAGCCGAGATCGTGGACGTGATCTCGGGATATGTCAAGTTGAAGAAAAGCGGGGCGGATTACGTCGGCTTATGCCCCTTCCACAACGAGAAAACCCCGTCGTTTTCCGTCAGCAAATCCAAGGGCATCTGTGAGATGCAATAAGCTATGTATGCTCGCATGAAACGACTCTATAGAGAGAATGTGTATAATCATAATCAAGAGATGATATCAATAGATATTTAAGGAACAAGTAAGTCAAACATGTATTCTTGATAATGTTGTCAAGACATTCAAGCAAGTAATATAGATCATGCCATGAATTGGCTATCAATTTCAAGTAAGTAACATGTATATACCCTTTTGCGGGTCACGCGAGTCATGTCATGTCAAGTCAAGTCATGTCATTTCGATTCAAGGAATATACTAGAGGTACTACTTTAACGTGTGCCTCGACAAAGTCAGAGATATGCGTATTATCGGCTTCAACCAAAAATTTGAAGTACCATTGGGAGTGGCAGAATTCACACTCATCATGGCGGATTTTACTACAAGGGTGCAGTTCCATGTTATCAACTCTAGCACCTTGTACAAAGCACTGCTTGGCCACCCCTGGCTGCATGAAAACCTTGTGGTGCCGTCCACGCTACATCAATGCATTAAGTACAACCAAGATGGGAAGGAGGAGAGGATATTTGCTGACCTCCACCCATTCGAAGTATTTTAGTGTCATCTGCAAGACGCTTCTCTGTATGCGGAGCAGTCACAGAAGACCTCCAAAGCCAAGACCCTGGCCAGGGCATCAAAAAGCACCTCCGGCGATGACTAGTTCCCACCACTGCTGCCAGGGTATGTCAATCCCAAAACGGTCTCACACATTGCCAGTACAGGCGACGTGGGCAGAGCTGTGCCTCTCGCCACCTACCCTGAAGCTAATGAAGCCGAGGTCAATCAGCATCACGGCCATATCAGGATCCCGGAAGGTCTTACCAAGCCAATACTCGGTCTTGATAATGTCACTGTTGAGCCTTTCAAAACATGGGAGATAGCACAATCTGAAGGCCCCAGGAGCTTATCTTATATAGCCGAAGAGCATCCCGCATAGGAAGATACCGACTATCATCTCCCTATAGATATAGAGAACTCGTTAGTCCCCGTTCAAGGGCTGACACTCACGACAGATCGGGAGGCTAAGATGTTCCAGAAATAGCATATCCCCTCCAGCTAGCCTCACAAGGAGAAAGAAGCATTCCAAAGGCTTTGGTATCCTACCAGCATGGACAAAGAATTGAGATGTGTTTCTCAACATTCGGGGTTGGGCTTCACCCTTGAAGAATATTATTACAGTGGACGCTATGAAGTGGACACCATTTCCACCTTCTTCCCAACAAAGGATAGTCCATCGAGGGCAACTTATAATGAATACCCGATTGAGGCTGAACATACTGGGTCGGCCCAATTAAGAGACCCAGAATCAGAAGCCATAACTCCTTGCAGGTGCTGGGAGCAGGTCTACCCTGAAGAAATGACTTTCCAAGTCAAATTTGACATGGCCAACAGTAGCAAAGCCGAAGATACTGAGGAACCAAGGCTATCCTTCTCCTATAGCCCTCCCTTGGTGGTGATATCAGCACCTCTTATACCGATCAAGGAAGTTTCTGCTGAGACTGATCGGGAAATGCCCACTGCTAGAAAAGAACATGCCACCTCCACAGAAGAGAGGGTGATTCAAGGAGGCGAGGGGGCAGAATTGTCTTCATATGCCACAAAGTTGCAATGCTGCTTCTTTGATTCAACAAGAAATAACTGTCAACCCATCAAGGTTGCCGACACACCAGCAAAGGTTGAAACTGCTGGTACACCTACTAATACAAAAGCCATAGAAGATCTGCTGACAAAATAATTCATACAGCTGCCACTAGCTGCATTAGAAGCTTCTGACGAGGTCCCGGGGAAACAGAATGAAAAGGTCGAGGCACTCGAGCTCGGAGATGATATTCCAGACTTTGTCGACCTCTAGCCTGCTCTCCCGAAAATAGAAGAGGGAGGCCAAGCCACAGTAAATGAGATGATAGAAGTCAACTTAGGAAGTGAGGATGATCCCAAGTAGACTTTCCTCAGTGCTCAACTATCGTCTGGAGAATAGAAGCTGTATATCCAGCTGCTACAAGAATATTGTGACTACTTTGCCTGGACTTACAAGGAGATGTCAGGACTTAGCCCCACAGTATCACAGCATGAGCTGGCCATAAACCCCGAGGGAGAGCTGGTGAACCAGCCACCACGATGCATGAGACCAGAGCTTATTACTCAGATATGCAAAGAAGTAGACAAACTCATTGATGTGGGTTTTGTCGAAGAAAATCAATATATCACGTGGCTAGCTAACATTGTGCCCGTGAAAAAGAAGAATGGGCAGATTTGGATATGTGTAGATTTCTGAGATCTGAACAAAGTATGTCCCAAGAATGACTTTCCGGTGCCAATAACGGAAGTAATGGTCGTCAAACGGAGCCTCGCAGACGTAGTCCACTCGCGCCGTGGTCTCGCCCAACTTGACGATGGCCGCGTCCCACGCATCCAGGTTGTCCGGGCAGCCGTACTTCACGTTGATGCGCTCCTGCGCGAGCGATAACGCTTCAGGTCCCCGGCCGAGCGTCACATAGAGGTCGTAGTCGTCGTCGTCGCAGAGGTTCTCCTTGACGGCCTGTTCAAACCGATCCCAGTCGGGAGCCACGAACCCCGTCGAAGCCAGTGCGGCCTTCCACTCCTTGACGACCTTGGCCTTGTCCGGCTCCGGGGCGTCATCGCTCCCGCCCCCGCACCCCGCGACAAGGAGGAGCGTCAGGACTGCGAGGAGGGTGCGCATGGACCGACGGTAGTGCTGTCCCTAGTTCCCCGCCAGCAGTTCGCCCATACGACCCATCGCCTCCACGTGCATCCGGTCGTCGCCGCGAAGGTAGTGGTCCTGGGTGATCTTCACCTGGGAGTGCCCCAGGATCTCGGCGATAATCTTGTCCGGCACCCCGGCCTCTAGGAGCAGCGAGCCGCATGTAGCGCGAGCCGCATGCAGTGGACGGTGTTCAACGCCAGCGAGCTTGAGCAAGTCGACCCAGTTCTGCCAGTCTCGGCGCGGGGCTGTCGGCTTCTCCCCGCCCCACACGTAGCCGTCGCGGCTCGATTCCCGCTTCAGCGCCTCGTACACCGGCATGACCATCGGCACCGACCTGTACGCCGCCTGGGACTTGAGCGGAACCACAACCAGGCCCTCGCCCTTCAGCTGTTGGACTGCCTCGACGATGCGGATGCGCTGGTTCTCAAGGTCCACGTTCTCCCACCGGAGGCCGAGTGCTTCGCCCTGGCGCAACCCCGCCAGCAGCGCGCACGTCCATCGAGACGCCGAGACGCCGTCAGTATCGAGCACGGCCAGAATCTGCCGGGCCTCCTCAAGCGTGAACTTGCCGTGCGAACCCTGGCCCACAGCCGGAGCGTCGACTTTCGCGGCCGGGTTGGACGAGATCAGCTGGTCGTTCTCGGCGACAGACAGCGACCGCCGCAGGATGGCGTAGACCTGCCGCCGGGTAGCGTCCGACTTCTTGGCCTCGCGCATTGTCGCCATGACCCCGCGGATGTGGTCGGGGCGCAACTTGCCCAGCCTGACCTTGCCGATGCTCGGGTTGATCCACTTCTCCACGTACATGCGATACGTGCGCAGCGTCGAGGGTCGATTCTTCTCGCCGGCCACGTCTCGAAGCCACTTCTCCATCCACTGCTCGACCGTCATGTTCTCGTCCGCGACACCAGCCTCAACCTGGGCTTTGAGCCGGTTGAACTTTGGACGCAGCTCCTTGAGCGTCGGCGCCGTGACCGTCTTACGAACGCGCTTGCCCGCGACCCAGCCCATGTCGATGACGCCGACCCACCGGCCGTCGCTCTTGCGCTGGTAGATGCTGCCCTCGCCGGGCACCCGGCGCGCCCCCACTAGACTCGACTCTGGGTGTAGCCAACATGACAGCCTAGACAGTGGTATGTAGCCATACTGCATAGTACCGCCGTAAGCCGCTGACCTGCGGAAACACCCACCGGGCCTCTAGCTCAACTGGCAGAGCAGCGGACTTTTAATCCGCTTCACCTGAGCGTAAATCCGGGGGTTTGACAGCCAGGAATGTAGCCAAACTCAGTCCCGCGCGCTCCTGTAGCCGCCCGTCCGGGCGAACCATCGGCGCCAGGCTGAGACCAACTTCGGGGTGACTCCGAGCTCGATCGCCAACGCGTTGACGTGACAGCCGACAACGGCCTCGGCGCGCTCGTACTCGGCCGGCGTGACCATCATTGCCGCGGCGCGCTCCCACGCCCTGCGCTCGATGGCGGGCGTTGAGCAGCGGTCGCCGAACAGGTGGTGCGCAATCTCGTGGCCGAGCGTGCAGGCCGCCTCGACTCGAGTAAGTCGACGATTGAGACGGATGAGCCGCAGGTCATCGCGATACTCACCGCGCCGGTACTCGCCTAGGTCGGCCCACTCGACCTCAAGTCCCAGGTCGGCGCAATGCCGATACAGAGAGTCCAGCCTGCTCACGCGTTCTCGTCATGTCCCTGTCCCCGCTCGATGGGCATTGGGTCCTCATCCGCTGCCAGTGGCATCGAGGCGTCCGTTGTATCGAGAGGCTCCGACAGTTCACCGCGGTCGGCGAAGAGTTCGGCAGGAACCCTGTAAGTCCGGGGCGCGTCGTCCGCCGGCTCCCCATCGTCATCGAATCGGTACGGCCCCTCTATCGTCCGCTCGCCATCGGCGCCACGTGTCATGTCGTAGACCGAATCACCGCCCTCTTGGTACAGGCGGACCCAATCTTCGGAGAGTTCGATAGAGGACGAGGAAGCCTCCATCGGCAGATAGCCCCGTCCGCGCAGCACCGCCTGGAGCAGTTCTGCATACGGGATCCCGGTTCCGACTGCGAACCGACCGAGCTGCACCGGGTTCGGCATTACCGGCTTGGACTTCCACTTGCTGAGCACCTGCTCGCTGATGCCGGTTTCCCTTGCTAGGTCGGCGGGCTTGGGTGAATAGCGATGCTTCGGGTCATCCATGTACTGCTGAATGCGCTCCCAGAGCGGATTTCTCGTCATGGTCGACAGCCTCCGTGGAACTGCTCGGGTCCCGCTACTCGGGGTGATGACCGACCCGGCTACCTATCTAGCGCGTGCCGCTACAACTTTTCGCCTACCTAGTTATTCGCTCAGCATGCCACCAACGGCCCAACCTGCGGTACTACAACGCTGTGATTCTCTTGACACTGCCTACCTGATGCGCAAGTATTTCTAGCCTGATGGTTGACACCAAGTCACCTACCGACAGAGGATTCAGGGGTCGAGGATGGCAAGTAAGCGATGGCCGAAGGGAACATGGATGCAGCTCAACAGTGCAGACACCCTCAAGGCCCTGATGGGTCAGAAGAACTACAGCCACGAGCGTCTAGCGCGATACGCCGGCTGCTCCCGAGGGTTCATCTCGCATCTGACCGCTGGGCGTAAGAACTCGTGTTCGGCGGTTCTGGCCGAGAGCATCGCGGAGGCACTTGACGTGCCCCTCCAGGTCCTGTTCACGCCCGGAGACTCAACCGATGGGCGATCTTTCCCCAAGCATAAGGGGATGGTCGCGTGACCGCCCTCGCCGTGTCCGTCAAGACCGCCGCCGCGATGGTCGAGGTCAGCGAGACCACGATTCGCGACGCCATCGACAAGGGGCGCCTGCCGGCCTTCCGCATCGGCCGCGCCATCCGCATCCACGTCGGCGACCTCGAGGACTGGACCCGGTCCCTGGTTGCTGTCGGCTCCGAGGACGACGCATGACCGTTGCCCCCATCGACCTCGGCATCGAGCGCCTGGTTCACATCGACCAGCGCATCGACGCGAACGAGTCCGACGCCCTGCGCGCCCGCTGGGAGTTCGGCCACCAGATGCTCGCCGCCCGCGACGGCGCCGGCCGCCTGCCGAACGGCTACCTGGCCGAGCTGGTCGAGCGCACCGGAAAGAGTCGCTCGGAGTTGAAGTACCGCGCACAGTTCGCCGCGGCGTACACCGAGCAGGAACTGGCCAACGCGCTGGCCCTTTCGCCGTCATGGCGCGAGGTGACCAAGAGCCTCAAGGCCGAGAAGGACGCCAAGGACAACACGGTCTCCGAGCCGCCGGCCGTCCCCGAGGGCAAGTTCGCCACCTTCGTTGCCGACCCTCCCTGGCGCTACGGCAACACCTCGACACGCGGCGCCGCGGAGAACCACTACCCGACCATGAGCATCGAGGAGCTGTGCGAGCTCGACGTCGTGCCGTCGCACGCCGCCGAGCAGGCGCACCTCTACATGTGGACGACCGCCGGTCACCTGCCCGAGGCGTTCAGGGTCATGGAGGCCTGGGGCTTCGAATACAAGACCTACCTCGTGTGGACCAAGCCGCAGATGGGCATGGGCAACTACTTCCGCGTCTCCACCGAGCTCGTCCTGGTCGGCATCCGCGGCGGCCGGCGCACGCAGACCCGCAACACCATGAACTACTTCGACGCGCCCCGGCAGAAGCACTCCGCGAAGCCGCCGCAGTTCCAGGACCTCGTCGTAGCCAACAGCCCCGGGCCGTACATGGAGCTGTTCTCGCGATGCAACGCCGACTCGATGCTGACCGGCTGCCAGTGCTCGAAGTGTCGCCTTGGGTGGACCGTTTGGGGGAACCAGTCATGACCGGCTACCGCTCCTCGTTCTTCCGCCACGACTGCAACGGCGAGAAGGGCTGCTACATCCTGGGGCTCCCCTCCTGGGACGACATCATCGACGCGCTGCCGCGAGGCATCCGTCCGACCGACGTGGACGGGATGGTCGAGATCAACGACCACTTCCTGTTCATCGAGGAGAAGTCAGCCGGGAAGACCTGGGACAACGGCCAGGGCCTGGCGCTGAAGCGCCTGTCTCGCCGCGACCGGGTCACGGTGCTCGGCATTCGGCCCGCGCTCTGCTCTGAGGTCGAGGTGCTCGTGCTCCGCGATGGCGCCGGCACCGGCTGGCTGCCGCGCTCGAGGCAGCAGCTCCTCGACTGGATAGCGGACTGGGCTCGGACGGCAGATCTCGGCACCTGATCTCCCGGGGGCGCGACGAATTGCGGACAGCAGCCGCGAACCCCCGGGAACCAACTCAATCGCAACAACGAACAGCGGCCGACGCCCACTTGTGGAGAGCGACGGGTAAACACTCTCTAGCTCTCTCCACCTCCCTCCTCTCTCCTCTGGCTACTCTCTCCAGCGTCTTGGCCCGCGGGGCGACTCCGTGTGGGCCTCATCGACCTCTAGCTGGCTGCTGACGCCTCGGCTCGAGCCCGGCCCGCCTCCTCTCTCCTCTCCATGGTAGAGTAACCCGCGAAGAAGCTCGAGCTAGAGTAGGCACTTGGGCACCCCTCAGCTTGCGCCCTCTCGCAGCCCCTCCTGTAGCGCTCCTTGGTGATCCTCGCCCGCTCCTCCACCGCACCCAGGCAGAGCCTCAGCTAGTCGCACTCCGCCCTCTCGTGCTCCCTCTCCATCCGCTCTCACTCGCAATTGCGCCACTCCATCCACAGAAGCAATTGCAGCTCTGCTACATCTTGGGGAAGTGCTTCTCCCTCGCTGGGCAGCTCTTCTATCGCCCGCTCTAGCTCCACTGTTGCCCAGTGCCTCTCCTCCGCCAGCTCCAGTGCAGCTCTACGTCTCTTCTCTGCCAGCTCTCGCGTTGCCCAGTGCCTCTCCTCGGCTAGCTCCTTAGTGGCCGAGTGCCTCATAGCGGTCAGCTCCTCGATAGCCCACTGGCGCTCCCCATCCACCTCCGCGAGTCGTTGGTCACAGATCGCAAGCTCAGTCCCTGCCAGCGTAGCCCGGGTCACCGCCTCCTGAAGCTCTCGCCTCTGCAACATCACAAATGAAAACCAGTCAGATTGATAAACAATTACATTATTTAAAATCAATCTAAAAGTAATCTTTCTTACTGAGGCCTCTAAGTCCTATAAGGCCTCCTCGGCCCATCGTACGGCCCCCGCTAGCTGGTCCTCCAAGGCGGTGCCCCGAGCACTTTGGTCTGGAACACTCTGGGCTGGGGCACTCGAGCTGGAAGCCCCTCTTGCTCCCTCTGCCGCCCTCCTCTACTGGGCACGATGCATTACATTGAGAGACTATCAGTGATGAAAGACCTAATTTTATGAATCAATCATGGCATTTAGGAAGGCATAACTCACCAGAATCTGCAGGTCGTGCTGGGTCGTCGCTAGGCGAGCCTCTAGCATGTGTAGCCACATCTGCATGTTAGCTACCACCTCATCACGTGCATCCTACATTTATCATACATTAGTCAAAAACATTCATCATATAGAATAATTAAACATTCAAAGCATGCACTCATACGTACCACTCGGGGCCTCATCTAAGGCCGGCACCTGTAAGTCCTCCAGTAGACCATGAGGTATGCCGCACTATCCTCTGCCAGGGAGACGAATGGAGTGCCGCCCCTCTGCCAGTCGGTGTACTGCTCTGGGTAGCGCAGCCGCCAGTCTGTCGTGACCACTCATCCTCGGGTCTTCCACCTGATCCTCCGTGGCTCCTCTACGTCCACCCACTCCTGGTGGAGGCCCAGTGTCCTCATCACCAGCCTGAGCTGCAGTGGCTCGATCTCATTCAGGCAGTGGAGCCACAGCTCCCACCCGAACAAGTGTCGGCCCGCGATGACCCAGGGTTGGTCGTTGTCAGTCATGCCCACATAGGGCCTCCACACCACCTGCAGTTGCATTTCATATCATCATAATCATCATAATCATAAATACATCAATAGGGAATATAATCAAAATGCATAAACATAACATACATACCATGGATGGTGGGAAGTCACGCAACTCGCGTCGTACCGCCACCAGCTTGTAGGTGTGCGGGTCCCCCGTCGGGCCAAATGGACCGCCTCCGAGCGAAAGACATTAGCCTACCCCATCGGAATGTACAAGTGGCACCAGACTTGCATCAACAAATCATTAGCATATCACGCAGCATAATAGGAATAAAAGCATATAACATAGGCATAAATTTAAATTTGCATGCCTGACGGAATGGTGCGAAACCGCTGACGATCATCTCTCTCCCTGTCCCAGTGGATAGGTACGCTATGAGGTGGGCCAGTAGGGCCACACCCCAGGCGTATCTCCCGACCTGGCTCAGGTCCTCCAGAACACTCAGGAAACGACAGTTCATGTCATCCCCCTTCGTGCCCAGTAGTAGCCTCCCCAACATCAGAAAGAGGAACCTCCTAAGGTCTAAGCGACCGTATGAAGATTTCGCGATGATGGCGTAGTTCAAACATTGCATCGACGCATGAATCTCTGCCTTAGAGAAGAATACAGCCGGTTCTCCTTGATCAGTGAAACGAGGTTCCTTCAAAGGGATCGCCGCCTTTACAGTCTTCTGAGACGAAATCAGCATCTGAGCATATGATCTTGTACGACTCTGAGGCTGCGAGATTTGAAGCCGACCGGTGCCTGGGACATCCACCAAGGAAGCTGGAGCCAGCGGCGGGGGTTCCCCCACCGCCATCTCCATGAGCGGTGGAAGACCAGTCCGGTCACAGGTCTGCAATCGCCACCGCCTAGGTCACCGGAGCCCTTTTACTCTTATATCTTCCTTGGTGGCCTTCACTTGGGATGTACCTTCATAGATTAGCTCTAGTTCATCCCACATCTCCTTGGCTGTCTTGCAGGTTGAGATCTGGGCATACTCATATGGGTGAACTGCGCATTGAATGATGTTCAGGGCTGACCAGTTAATGGATGAAAGTTTTATGTGATCCTCTGTCCATGCATCTTCATTTGGTGGAAGGTCATACGGCCCTGTGGTGATCACTCTCCAGAGTTTGTGGCTCTGTGCTCTTATAAACACCTCCATCCTATTTTTCCAAAAGAAATAGTTATTACCATCAAAGAAAGGAGGGCAGCTGATGGACTATCCCTCAGCAATGAAACTGCAAGGGGTGCAAGATCCAGGTCTACCCTGGTCATTGGACCACATGATGGGTAACATGGCTCTGATACCAATTGATAGATCATAGATGGTGAGCTAGAAGGGGGGGAGATGAATAGATCACGTCCAATTTAAAAACCAATTTGAATAACAAGTGATGTGATCTCAGTCGTAGTAAGAAAACCTTTCTAGTCAGGCCACAGAGCGGTCAGATAGACAGAAGCTTAATGAGAGAGAGTTACAATGGACCAGCAATCGAACAGGTTATGAGCTAGAATCATAACGAGAGAACAGCCAAACAAACCACGTAGATGAGACAGAGAGTTTTTAAGGTGGTTCGATTGTGGTCTGCAATCTACGTCCACCCCTTACTCCACCAGAGTAAGGCTTTCTTGCACTAAGCAATCTGAAACACCGCAGACTCAGTCTGCTAACATCCGCTGCCTTACAGCTTGCCACAAGGGAAACAAATCCTTAACATAGATCCTATAACCCAAAGGCACTGAACCCTGACCTTGCCCCAGCAAGATCAGAACTGGAGGACCAATCCTCCCTTCCTCAAAACTAGAGGGAAACCATGAGCAAACTCCCTTTACTCGCAACTAGAGACATAGTCTCCCTTCTCCTGTCTACACAGGAGGAACCTCATAAGTTGCTCCCAACAACCTATGAACCAGAGGATCATTCCTCTCATCCTCCAAACACAATGGAGGGGAACTGGAGAACCTCTCCCTTCCTCTAAGTGAACTTAGAGAGTAACAAAGCAGTAAAAGAAAAAAGTCGAAGATGGAGATGAACAAAAGAAAAAATAAACAATCAGAAACAACGACAATGTAGCTTCCTTAGATGCTGAAATTTAGACTCAAACACTTGGGTCGATCAATCAGGCTCTCTTCCTTTCTGGATATTTCTCTCTTTCTCGGATAGGGAATTGCAGCACTGGCGGAGGACTCAGATCTTCTTTCTCTCTCTCTCTTTCAATCAGCTCAGTTCTTCTCTTCTGTCCTCACTCTCTTTCTAAGCTTTTCGATCCCCTTTTATACGCAAATGTTGGACGTGTGGATACTACGTTTCCCGCCCAAACAATCACGCAGATCTGATCCTTTGAGGTTCCACATGTCAGAGTTATGATGCTGTAGCAGTCCACGTGGCTGAATCTCCAGGGTGTGTGCACCTTGGATCACGTGCCTATTCTCAGTTTGAGCTCACGTGCTTCTCTTGTTCTGCCCTCAAGGTGTTTGATCGTGGGCCTTATCTGTTATGGCAAGGAACAAAACATAACAGTCATGTTATGAACTAGGAAGAGTAATTTTGGCACATACCTTAAATCATAGACGAAACAATGTGCACGAACCTTCATCTGCCTAAAGCAAGTGTGCGCAGACTTTGAACATAACTTAATTTACAAGAAATTCTTTTAAGAAAATGTTACAATGCCACTCATTTGATTGTTCGATCACGAGACAACAGGTTAGATGGCTGAAAAAGCGAACGTAAAAAGCGTGTAATATAAGGAGTGACATAGTAATATTTTTCTTGGAAATATTTAGATGAGACATTAAATCCTTAAATAAAATATAGGTCTGTCATTAATAAATTACTCTAACAAAAGATACATAAAGTGAACAAGTTCCCGGTCCTCTTACATCCCCAACCACTTCCTCAACGGTCACCACGCAGCCCAAATTAATGTCCCCTTCTGGACGGATAACCGTCAACCACCGGCAACCCCCGTGGAGCCGCTGACCGTTAGTTGATATTACTATCAGAGCCGTCCGAACCGTGTCTCCGCCGGGGCACACCAAAACTTGCCCCCGCGCGACAGGCCACCACCACCCTACGCGGGTCCTCAAATTAAGAAAAATTGGTTTCGCTTTGTTTGACTCGTGCCCCCGAAGCTTCAGATCCGCCACCCCCACCCTTTTCTCTGTCTTCTCCCCTCCTCCTCCTTCTCCGTCTTTTTCCCCTCTTTCCACGTATAAATTTGGGGCCGTGCGTCCCCTCCCCCCGCCACTTCTTCTCTTCTTTCTTCCATTGACGAAGGGGTCGACGGCCGCGGCCACGGCGTCGACGATGATGCGAGCGGAGATGGCGCCCTTCGCCTCCAACACGACGAAGCTCCCGAGGTTTCCCGCCGACGGCCGCAATCCCGCCGCTTCCTTCGGCTGTGGATTCAAGAAGCGGAGGCCTCCATCCGGAGGCGCGTCCGTCCGGGCCTCCGGCGACCGGAGCCTCCCCTCTGCGCTGACCCTGGTGTGCCCCGAGCCGCCGTGGCAGGTCGTGCCCCCCTCGCCGCCGGAGAACCCGTTCTCGGGGCAGACGTGGCCGGCGGAGCTGCAGATCAAGGGGGCGGGCGGGACCGAGGTGCCGGTGTCCATCCGCATGGTGCAGAGGAAGAAGAGGATGGACGCGCCCCCGCAGGCGGAGGGGGGCGGCGCGCTGGAGGGGCACATGGGGAGGGCCGTCTCGGCGCTGGTGTTCATGATCGGGGAGTTACAGAGGTCGGTGATGGCCGGCGGGGACGGCGGCGGCGCGGTGGACGTGTCGGTGCTTGATAAGGCGGCGAGGGAGAGGAGGGACTCGTTCGTGTGGCTGCTCCGGCGGGTCTTCTTCAGCTCGCCTGATCTCATGGCCGCGCTCCTCCTCCTCCTGGCCGAGTACGTGACCTCCTCCGCCGAGAAGAACGGCAGCGCCGCCAGCGCCATCGCCACCGCTCTCGAGAAATCCGAGGTGGATGGACGCGCGGCGGAATTGGCCCCTGAGAACATCACATTCGGGGGCTACCTGAACTGGTTCGACATCGGGATCGAGGAGGGCAGCCTGGAACCGACGCAGCACGAATGTGAGGAAACACGCGTTCACCGGAGGCGCCGGGCGTACGAGCGCACTATCGCCGAGGGAGGAGCCAATTCCCTCATCCTCTGCAACTACGCCCAGTTATTGTACCGGGTGGCCCACGACCGCGAGAGGTAGCAATCCATTGCAGACGACCCATTCGTGGCTATTTCATTCCACCATGCATTGCATATGTTTGTGGAATTCCGTCGCCGACCCAAGAGGCTCGATTTGACGCTTGCCTTGTTTCTCTGTTACAGAGCGGAGAAGTACTTCCAGTGGGCGGTGACGGCGGAGCCGCGGGACGCCGAGGCCATGAGCAGCTACGCCTTCTTCCTGTGGGAGGAGCGCGGGGACCTCAGCGGGGCGGAGGAGATGTTCCTGGAGGCCATCGATGTGGAGCCGGGGAGCCACCACCACAGCAGCAACTACGCGTGGTTCCTATGGAAGACGGGCGCTGCGGACACCTGCTACCCTCTGGATCCTCCTCCCTCTCTTCCAGAAGTAGATTAATCTAACTCTTCTTTGTTGTGGCTTCACAATTAACAAACACAGTTCCGGCTACGAGAGGCGCTGTAAAAAACAAAAAAAAAGAAAAGAAAAAAAACGATTTTGATCATACATATGTATGAAAACGTCCACGATTGAACTCTCATCTGCAAGGGTTACCTTCAGCATCAAGGAGGATTTCTGATCAGTCTTGATCAAGCTTTCTCAATCTCATTATCTACATAGTTTGAAATTCTCCTCAACCACATCTCTTTTTCGTTTCATCTTGTTTAACTTGCATCTTGAATATCATGTTGAGAAGCAACATTTGTAAGCTATGAGCCAGTGTTGTAAGCTGTTATCTAGCGTTGTAAGCTGTGGGTCAGCGTTGAAAGCTATGGTTCAGCATGTTCAAGCTGTGTGTCAGCTAATGTAAAGCTGTGGGACAGTAGTGTTTGCTAAGGTTAAATTCCTTGAGAGTGAAGCCTCACCTAAGTTGGGTGAGAGGTGGACGTAGGTCATTAGATTGAGACCGAACCACCTAAAAGATTGGCTTGTGTGTGTGTGATATGTTGTGGTGCGACTAGGTTACATTCAACTACATTGTTTCCTTTCTCACCTTGATCAAGCAACTCATTAGACTCCTTCCATTGCACCCTCATCTAATCTAAGTACCTCGTCATTTTAAGTAAGCGTTACTTTTGGGGGGTAGATCTATTCACCCCCCCTAGATCTCCTTAATCCATTCCCAACACCTGGGTACTCATTAGGTCAATGAGGCTGTCCAGTTTTACGTTGAGGGTTTGAAGAGCGTCTATGCTCCCGGTGGGGGGTTGCCCCTCTACTCCGGGTAGAGGTAGTTCGTCGGCTGGGTCGGTGACGTGGGAGGGGGTATCCCCCGTTGGATGGGAACGTGCACCTTCCTCCATCGCCACGGCCTTTCCCTTGTCGCTAGCGGTCCTCCTACTGGAGCTTCTTCGCATCATGCTGGCTCTTTGGTCGTTTCCCATAGATGGCACTAGATGAAGAGGCATGATCTCACGTTGTTCTTGAGCTAAGGATGATGACCACGATTGTCATAACTGCAAGAAGCGAAACGAATCAGGGGTTCCCAGGGATAGTTTCCTGAGGAGGACCCTCTCATGCTTAAATCAGCAAAATAGATAGAGCTCTGGTGTGAAGAGAAGGGATAGGAGGAGATGGGGGCATGAGATCCCTCTCCACCGAGTGGTGAAGTGGCTCTTGCTCATGGTTGGTACTGCTTAGTTGCTATTACCTTGCATAGGAGAGATTCCTTGGTTTATATAGCGACACATTGAATGTGGGAGCCCTATGAGCCGATGGGTTTCAAGGGGAGTTACTTCCTCTCCGTGGGCTCTTTAAGGCAGGAGGACTCTTGATCCCCATTATCCCCTTGATCTCCCTACTTTTAAAGGGCACGTAACGGTCGCGCGGATAAGCTGTCAATAGTCAGACTGAGCATGGGGCACTGGCTCAAGGGGGTGTCCCGAGTGACAAGTGCAAGGCTCGGGCGTGATGTATCAGGTTCCCGAAGGGACCTTCCCGATCAATCTAATGCTCGGACTTCCAAACCCGAAGGTCAGCTAGGAAGCACTTGATCTGAGTGGGTTATTGGGCTTGGAGCTAGTGAGCCCTCAAGGGGGCTATCACTCTAAGGAGCTGGGCCTTGTTTGGTCTGGTAGGACTCGTTTGGCTGCTCTCTCCAAGTGGTAGAATTCCCCCTCTCCAGGGTCTTTAGGAACAAACTTAGTGAAGATGATAAGATTTTAAGGAATAAGACCAGATTTGTGGCTCAAGGTTACAATCAAGAATTTAGGGTAGACTTTGAAGAATCCTTTGCCCCAATAGCTAGACTTGAAGTCATTAGAATTTTACTGGCATTTTCATGCTTTTATAGAATAAAATTATATCAAATGGATGTAAAATGTGCATTCTTGAATGGCTTAATCAAAGAAGAAGTCTATGTAGAGCAGCCCCCTCGTTTCTAAAGTTCTAATCATGAAGATTATGTGTATAAAGTAGACAGGGCACTCTATGGCTTGAAGTAAGCACCAAGAGCTTGGTGTGATAGACTAAGCTCATTCCTTGCCGAGAAAGGGTACATAAGAGGAAATGTAGATCAAACACTCTTCACCAAAAAGTAAGGTAAGAACATCTTGATTGTTCAAATTTATGTTGATGACATTGTGTTTGGTTCTACAAAATCTGAAATGTCGAAGGCGTGCTGGCATTCATCACCCCAGCTGAATGGTGCATTCTTCATCATCAGTTTGTGGAACGGCTGGCAGCATCCTGATAGGTTAGAGATAAACCTGCAGATATAAGCTAGCCGGCCTTGCAGGGACCTCAGTTCTCCCAGGTTCTTCGGAGGTGGCAGCTCCTGGATGGCTTTTATTTTGAAGGGGTCGATCTCAATTCCTCTATGCCAGATAATGAAGCCAAGGAATTTTTCACTGGAGATGCCAAAAGTGCACTTGATCGGGTTCATCTTCAGTTCATACTGTCAGAGCCTTTGGAAGACAACTTTGAGGTCACTCAGATGGTTAACCCTCTTCTTCGTCTTGATGACCAGATCATCGATGTAACACTCGATCTTGTTGTCGAGCAGCTTGTCTAATATCTTGGTCATCGCTCGCTGATATGTAGCTACGGCGTTCGTGAGGCCGAAGGGCATTCTCTTATAATGGAAGATTCCCTTAGGCGACCTGAAGGCTATATGGATCTGGTCGTGCTTGGCTATCCAAATCTGGTTATAACTGGACGAACCGTCCATAAAAATAAGGCCTCATGGCCGGTGGTTGTGTCAATCATTACTTTGGTGATGGGCACTGGGAAGTCATCCTTTGGGCATGCTTTATTCAGGTCACGAAAATCCACGCAGATCCTATTCTATCCATTCTTCTTCTTCACTGGGACGATATTAGCCAGCCAGGTGGTATATTGGTTTTTCACTACAAAATCGACATCTATGAGCTTGTCGACCTCTTTGCAGACCTGGTTTATCAACTCTGGCCGCATGCGCCAGGGAGGCTACTTCACCGGTTCCACCTTGGGATCAATCGCCAATATATGTTGGGTCACTTCGAGGCTGAGACCGAGCATTTCTTTGTAGTTCCAGGCGAAGCAATCGTGGAACTACAGTAGTAACTTCACACACTCTTCTCTTTCCTGGGGATGTATGAGGGCACTCAGAAAGGTCGGCCTGGGGTTGCTCTCCGTGCCAAGATTAACTTCGATCAGCTCATCGATAGTAGCCTGACTGCCATCTTCAATTTCTGACGGAGCCGACAGCAAATCGACAAAGTCTTGGTCTTTGCCCTCCTCGGCCTCGAGGGTGTCGTAGGCCTCTTCTTGTTCCTCGTGACCCGACGCCAAGGCGGCATTCACCTCGCATCCCTCCTGGATTGCAGTCAGCGGGCCTACGGGGTTCCCTGGCTCAGAAAGGCACAGGGCCGCCCTAGAGTCTTCCAGGTAATCATCATAGATGGCTTCGACCAGGGCCGAGGTGCTGCATCTTCAGGAGCCTGGTGCTGGATGGATATCGTGTAGACTCCTCTTCTGGGGCTCCCTGTCACATGGGGACGCAGCGGAGCCACCACATAATCTCCCATTCTGAGCTCATCCCTGTCGATCAAGTCTTGAGCAATATATTTGAAGAAATAATAGTCCTCAATGGTGTGATCGAGTATCTGGTGATAAGGGCAGAATAGTGGGTCACCGCTTCTCCGAACATCTTGAGGCCTCTTAGACCTCAGGAGGGAAACCTTGCCATAGTGACAGGCCAAATCAAAGATGCCTCGGGTCTTTTCTCTTGGGAAGGAGTAGGGCTTCTGCAGCTTCCCTTGCAATGTAAGGCCTCGCCCAGCCGGCTGTCTGGCTGAAGGGCTCGTCATATTCCTCGCCCCCCTCCCTGACTGGACGGAGGTGTCGGGACTGGTGGCTCGGGACCAAGTCACGCCTTCACCCCACGGGTGGAGGGAGCCCTGGATCAGGTCGGCCACAAGTGTTGTTAATTTGGCCAATTGTTCCTTCAACATCTCGATCTCCCGTTGCTACCTATGGTATAGGGCTAGCATGACGGGGTTGTATCTGGGGAGGCCTGGAGCACAGCCCGTATCTCCGCTCCTTGCCTCGCCAACAGATGGGGATGAGGGAACCCTGATGATGCGGTCCCTTGAGGTTGACCCTTCGGAAGAGGGAAAGACCTTCCCCGCGCGCCTGCGGTGGAGGGGGTTCCAGAGGAATACTTCTTCATCTTGTGTCTCTTCAGCCGGTGGCATAGGTTGTTTATTGTGGTATTTTTTTTATTTTTCTTTTTTTATGTCAATGACACATGATGGCATAGCTATGGAGCTATTATTACCTCCTGATGGGGAGAGCTCGGCATTGGCGACCAATGACGGTGTCGTTAGCTAGACGGTGACAACCCATCATGAGCACAGCACCTTTATCCTACCAACTGATGGTGTTAAGACGCGAGCTGTAAGAGTTCCCTACAGTGATGGTAGGATTTTTTTCTTCTTCTTTTTTTATTTTTGATTTTGTCTAGTTGAGAAGATATGTACAACCTAACATAGGTGAACTGGAGACCCTATTCGGGCATGGTTGATGCCGACCAGCCATGGGTTATAACAAGCCATGCCCGGTTCGGACGGGACCTCTAGCTCTATTGTCTGAATGAAATCGAGCCACTTCAGCTATGGTTGGCCATGAGATCCCTAGGGCTTGCCCAGGAATGGGTGGATATGACTGCACCGCCTCGCGTCGGTAAGAAGACACATGGGCCAGCAACCTACGTTGATTGGCGGGTGCGCTTCCCCGAATAGTATGAGGATTGGCAATGGGGTGGCACACTTGTGGAGTCGCACGCGTAGGATAGTGAGGATTACTTGCGCCTCTACAAGGCGATGTATGCGGAGCGGCTCCATCCTAGGGGGCTTATTGAGGTAAATGTCCTTTCTTCTTCTTCTTCTTCTTTTGAGTGTTGATTCATACGCCATGCGTGTAGGATGCCCGCGATACCATGATAACGTACTTGCGAGCTCGTTTGGCAGACACGGAGCAACAGTTGGGTGACACCCAAGTGGCTTTGAATGCCTCGGTAAATGTAATGTATGTTCCTAATTATTGCTCTAGATCCCTGGTGTTAAGCCACTAATTGCCACCTCGGATGTGTTACAGCGCGCCCAGCTCGACGTCGTCTCGTCAGCAATGGGGGCAGACGGTGTAACCTCTAGTTTATGGATTCCTATCTTAGAACTTGACATGCTACATGAACAACTTGCTCATGCTACGCAGCGCGCCGCGAAGGCAGAGGGAATGCTTTCTGCACAAGTCAGGATTTCACCATGGAATTTTCTTTATTCATGCCTTACTACAAACCTGAGATGGCAGACATGTCAGGCGGGAGAAATGCAAGAGGCACTGGCCCGTGCCACGCAGGGGAAAGCCAGGATAGTAGAGCTGGAGGTGGAATTACAGCACCATTGGGATGATGACCTTTCTCACGACGCCATAGAGCTGAGGATCACCCAGCAGTTGGAAAGGGAAGATAGAGAGAGGGAACATGCCGAGAAGGAAAGAGATATATAGAGAGAGAGGGCCGATAGATTGGCCGAGAGAGAAGAGAAAAGGGCCTTGGAGGCCCAAGTGTTTGAGCTTCAAACCAGTCTTGGTCTCGCTGAGCAGTGGCTGAAGGATGGTGAGAAACGCTGCCGAAGAGCATGAGAGCGTGGCTTTCATGTTAGTAGCTTCTTTGCTACCCCTGCAGATCGACGTCGGGATGTAGAGATAGAAAGGGGACTACAGAGCGGTAGGAATACCGCTTCTTATGGTTTGACGACACCCTCTAGAGCTTCTCACCTGGAGAGCGATGATACGAGTAATACGGAGAGAGAGGGTGGAACTTGATATAAACCTTTTTTTTATTTTTAGCATGGAATAAAATGGTTGGTTCTTTGTTCTCTGCCTCTTTCTTGCTCTCTCGAATCTCTGCACACATCACTTAAACAAACAAGTTAGAATCTCTGCTCTGACTTGGCCCATTACTCAATAAGCAGTGTTTGTTTTGAGTTGTCCTTGATAATGAGTCAAGGGGCCAAGCCTTTATCAATGGACGCAAGGTAAAGTGAAATGATGAATGCGACACACAAGCATACAAATGTAAACAAGAATTAAAAGATGAAATGTAGCACACTAATGCAATCATGTAAAATGTAATTTTTTCTCCTTTTTTATGTTTTGATTTTTTTTTACTCTTTTTGTTTTTGTTTTTTGTTTTTTATTTTTTTTATTTTGTTATTTTTATTTTTGTTATTTTTTATTTTTTTATATTTATTTTTGACGCAGAGGACACCTATTATAACAACCGGCATGGTTCTTGAGTCCAAAGCCCCTAACCACGTGTGCACACACTGGCCGTAGACCACTAAGCCAGGCCTCTAGCTAGTTTTCTCCCCCCGCAGACACTGCGGTCGAGGGCAACAGTACTGCCAAATCGGGAGCCCATGGAAACTAGCTTTAAAATCACATATCGGGAAAGTGCCCCGCTACAAGAGCCGTCACGTCGAAGCGTGCCGTAAGGCAACAACTAGTGAAGGCTTACGAGACACAGAGACTCAAAGCACGAGTGTGGAAGTACGGATAGGCAAAAGAGCACTGTCGCATGTACTCCGAAGCACCAATGGCAGTACAGCCACTGCCGACAACTCAGGACAAGGCAACTAGACCTACTAACGTAACGATCCTTGAGTCTCACGACTCAAAGTCAAGATCGTTACAGACAGCTGAATAAGCCGCCAATCGGTCTACTCCTAAGCCAGAGAAAATAACACTGTTAGAGGAAATGACACGCAAAGACCTGAGGGAACATCGAGGACCCTCAGCACACCTGGACACGTAAACTCGAGGTAGAACAGTATCCCGAGGCATCCAGAACACTGTCTCTAGCTGGACAGAATCATTGAGACACAGACAAGGTCACCTGTCAACCCCTGGTCTCACTAGGTCGACCGAAACCCGACACGGCACAAACACACAGAGACATACACAGCATGCACAAGCACTCCTGGCCGTCCCATCATGGTCACTGCCCTTATGGGATGTCAACAGACACCCACGGGTCACAGGCAAACCACGAGATCAAGTCAAGACAAGCAGAAACCGGAGTGGTGGACAGCAACTACACTCTGGGTAGAGCGAACCATCACTCAACTGCTAGGTGAACCCGACAGTCAAGGAAAGCCGCTATGAAACCAGAGACAACGACACTGGCAGTTCTAGATTGAGTCGTTAGGGTACTGTCGTAGACAAAGAAAAGACCACACCCAGTCACCTAAACCGATCGATCCAGAAACCACCGACACACAGACACCGCCCTGAAACACAAACCTAAGATAGACAGACACACAGAACAGACATAGAACCGAACAATGGCCATCACGGCCACAACAGGACCGTAACGCACCAGTATAGGGGCGTTACCTACTATAACGCACCATAGAAGGGGCGTCAAGGCAAGTAGACCTAAAAATCCAATGCAGACCATGTAACGCACCAAGACAATCACGCCACATCAGCATAACGCACCAGGACAGGGGCGTTATGGCCAACGGACCAGAACTCAAATGAAAGGGCTTGTAACGGACCTCCATAGGTGCGTTACAGCAGCCTAATGCACTAGGACAGGGGCGTTATGGCCAACAGACCCAAAACACTAACACGGATAAGAGGCATATAACGGACCAGGCTGAGTCCGCCACAGCTACATGGCGCATGGGGGTAGGCGTGTTACACCAACCACCATAGCCAGACAAACGCCAGTCAAGCACGACGTAACGGACCCACACAAGTGCGTTACCTTACCATAACGCACAGGGAGCGATCCGTTAGAGTGAACCGACTGACATGGTCTTCGAGAAACCACAATCGTCGAGGGTCTGACACAACAGCAGGCCTCGAAAATCATAGCACGTAACGCACCAAGCCAGGCGCGTTACAAGCATGTGACGGTCCCATTATGGTCCGTCACACCCAAAATGTAATGCACCAACATCAATGCGTTACAGTCATGTGACGGTCCAGTACTAGTTCGTCACATGACCCCTACCTCGAAGAATTTGAAACGACCAATGATTGTGGAGGTCTATCGGCAAACCGTCACACAGTGTGACGGTCACTGGAGTGACCGTTAGACAAATCCGGGGAGCAAAACAGGAGAACGGTCGAATTGGCCTGTTCCACGTCTCATTCACGCCAAAGCGCAGGGGAAACAATGCCACGTGACGAAAAATAACTCCTGGAGGCTAAAAACACCTCATGCATCCACTAAAACGTGAAATCGGGGTGATTCCAATGAATCGACCCTAAACGAGTCACCAGGGTTCCCAGACTCCTACCGGCCCCAAATGACAACCGATCGACATGAAACTGGTGGGGTTGGGATCCTGACATCCCAGCGGTCAGTCCTGGGAGAGGTGGAGGGGTACTTCCCGACTGACGGTTTGTAGGCTAGTTGCCGTGGGCCCCCGCGGTTACCGTAGCATCCTACGGGGGGGGACTAGCTAGAGGCCCGACCCTCGGCACGGGTTGGTGTGTGCACACAGAGTCAGAGGCTAGGACTGATGCTGATGAGTGTCACTCTGACTGGTTCTCGAAAGGATTCTGTTTACGCCTCTCACACGTTGTGTCTCTCTAACGCGTGAGTTACCTGAGACGTAGTGTAAGTCGTCAATGGACACATCTGGTTTCTACCTTCTAGTGTGGTCTCTATCTCTCATTTCACATGGATAAGTTGAAGTTTGCTCTACTGGTATAGTTAGCCTTGTCGCCATCGAATTGTGTTATTTCGACATTTAGATAGTTATATGAACTGCTTAGCTAGATTTTCAGCTTTATAGCCCATGCGATTTAATTTATGCTAATGTCTGTTTAATTACATAAATGCATGCTCTAATTGCTTTACCTTTGCATGCCTACTTGTTAGTTGCGGGGTAGAGATCCGCGTGACCCTTACTGAGTCTGGCTGTGACTCACCCTTCTACTTTTCAGGTGAGCAGCCCCAGCCGTCATCTGCAGCTCCGCGTGCTTTCCCTGACCGTGCATGTAATTTCAATTCGTTATGCAACCCCTCAGTAAAACCCTTCCAACCCTTCGGGGGCCTCACCAGTCTCTTGGGTGGCTTCCCTAGTTCTTGGGATCGGTATATCAATATTATCGGTATATCGATATCCGGATCTCTGGGTCATTACACTGCACCTGCCCCTGGGCCTGCCAGGACGCAGGTAGCGGTCCTCTGATGACCACTATTTGCAGGGGATATGAGACAGCAGAGGGCGGTTACCTATGGACTGCTATATGGTGATGGTTGTCTCCATTGAGCCGCGACCTTCTTCCAGAACCTGAAAACCCAAAGAACAAGGGGAAAAGGGAGAAAAAGCTATCTAAACTTGCACATACACACACCTAACTTATAGGAGAGCATGAATAATGTGATAAGCACTAGGTGTCCCACCGTGATCTAGATAAACTATCTACCCCGCCCCCAAACAACAATAAATATGTGCATATAAGCAGAAATAACATGAAAGGAAAAGGGGCGACAAAGATGAAGAACGTGTCGTGATCACCACCAAGGATTGACAGTAGGTAAAAGATGCTATAATGAATGAAAAACCTACTACGTACCTTAGAAAACCAAGAGAAGAATGCGGCTGAAGGGAGACCGCTTCACTTGATCGCGTGTGAACAAAGGGGTACGGGAACCGACGTGGATTACATCTCCTCACCTTCTAGGCGGCTAGAAGATGAGGGCCTCACATTATATTCATGCTCTCCTGCAAGACAAAGACAAACACAAGAGGAAAACCCATTAGAACTGCATGTGTAGTATAAATCCCGCAAGCATAAAATAGTGTGAGAAAAGGGGGTGTAATGCACCGGGGGGAGGCTTTTTAACCCCTGTGAAAGGGTGGAAATAGTAGGTGTGTGTATTGTAAATGCATATGAATGAAAAGATTGAATTAACACATAGCACTGTTGCAGGGAGAGGTGACGTAAAACATGCAAAAATGCAAGCAGAACAGGAACTGTGCAGAGACTAAGTATAAAGATTGTGATGATTTGGGAAAAGAGGGAGAGGAGAACTACGTACAGGAATGAGGAAATGGAGCCCAGAGCAATGGAAAATGAAGCTAATACTCCCCTCTACAGGTTAAGGTCGAAGATGAAGGTGGACGACACAGTATGGCTCTGCCCTGAATCGAAGAAATGCACCCCTTCGCACAGGCGTAGAAGATGTGCAGAAAACCTAAAAAATTACGACGAAACTAGAAAAGTAAGGGCATAGAAATATGGGAAAATGATGAGGAACTAAGCCCAAATAGGATGAAGATGTAGTCAATACTCCCCTTGATAGCCTGGGGTCGAATAAATGAGATGGCGGTGCGGCATGGCTTCACCCCGGACTGGATCGGGGGGCGGCCGGCGGGGGGGGGGGGGGGTGGGGGGGTGGGGGGGGGGGGGGGGGGGGGGGGGGGGGGGGGGGGGGGGTTTGGCTGGATGCGACCGATCGCGTCTTCCACTCTATGGAATGTGCGAAAGATGAGAAAGTGATTCTCGACACTTTTTAGCTCCAGGGCGCGGCGCTGACATGGTGGAGCACAGAATGGGAGATTACTTTTTAGTCTCGTCCGCTTCGGCAGATTTCATGGGCTGAGTTCGTCGCCACATTTGAACTTACCTTCAGTTCGGCTTACCTCAGGATGGATAAAATGCACCTGTTCTTGCAGCTCGTCGAGGGAGGAATGTCGGTGCTCGAATATCGAAACAGGTTCATGGAATTAGGCCGTTATGCGCCCCATGTGCTCGTGAACGAAGCTTTAAAGATTGAGCAATTTCTTAGTGGTCTCCGTGCTGAATTGAGGCAACCATTGATTGTTGCTCATGTGACTAATATGAATGAGGTGTATTAGGCTGCTGCAGCATTGGAGTTGGACTTGGCAAGATCCCAGATTCCTTCTCAGACAGTGTCGGTTCATCCGACGGTTCAGCTTCCATCTGGTTATCTGCCTCCTGTTCTAGGTTTTTCTTCTGCCACTCCAGCTACTAGTGTTGCTGCTTCTTTGGGAAAGTCCCAGTTCAGGAACTTTACGAATAAGAAGAAGTTCAAGAAGTGATTTGACTAGCAGGCATCATCCGACGCAGTACAACAGTCAGCTCCTTCTTTCTAGCAATGCCAGGGTTCTGCTAAGAGCCAATTCAATGGTTGTGCATGGTGTGGTGGCAGCCACCCAAGCAAATCATGTTCTCTACCGGTGGTATGTTTTCAATGTGACCAGTCGGGTCACGTGGTGAGAGACTGTCCTTTGCGATCGATCTCAGTGTAATTTACTCCGGCGGCTCAATCTCAGCAGCCTCAATCGCAGTTCAGGCCTCCACTTTCACCACCACCGTCATCTCAGCAGTTCTAGTAGATCCATCCTCAAGCTTCAGCAGCATCCTCCTTCCAGTCCTCTACAGCTGCCAGTAGAAAGTAGAAGGGCAAGGTGACTCATATCTCGCGAGCTGAGACTGTGGCTTCAAATCTCGTTGAAGGTACTATGACTATTTTTGGTTATGCAGCCTGTGTTTTATTTGATTCAGGTGCTTCTCACTCCTTCATTTCTGAGGATTTTATTGCATGTATCGAGGAGCCCATGATTTTGATGGCTTGTGATTTGATTGTTGAATTGCCATCTGAGGATTTTATGGTTACCCTGTTATGTCTTGAAGACTCACCTATTGTGATCAGCGATCAGCAATTGCCAGTGAGACTTTATGCTTTACAGTTGGCAGATTATGACGTCATTCTAGGTATGGATTAGCTAGAGCAGTATGGGGCTATGGTTGATTGCAGATCTAAGAAGGTATATTTTCAGCCACCTAGGAAGTCAACATTTTATTTCCAAGGTATCCGATCCCATTCCTCTCGTTTAATTATTTCTGCTATTCGAGCCTGCAGATTGCTTAATGCAGGGTGTCAGGGATTCTTAGCTTCAATGGTTACTCTTGAGGCACCACAGCAGGATGTCAGTGGTATACTAGTGGTTTCTGAGTTTCTCAACATCTTCCCTGATGAGTTACCAGGCTTACCTCTAGAGCGAGAGATAGAAATGGTGATTGAGTTGATTCCAAGTATAGCACCTCTTGCTAAGGCACCGTACCATATGGCTCCAGCTGAATTGAAAGAATTGTGAGCACAATTGCTCGAGTTGCTTGAAAAAGAATATATCAGTCCCAATTTTTCTCCCTGGAGTGCTCCAGTTCTGTTTGTCAAGAAGAAAGATGGGAGCCTGTGGCTTTGTATCGATTACAGGCAGTTGAATCAGGTTACAGTCAAGAATAAATACCCGCTGCCAAGGATCGATGATTTATTTGATCAGCTGCAATCTACCACTGTGTTTTCCAAAATTGATCTCCGATCAGGATATTTTCAGCTGAGGATTAGAGAGTCTGATATTGAAAAGACTACCTTCAGCACTCAGTATGGACACTTCGAGTTTTTGGTGATGCCTTTTGAGCTTACCAATGCTCCTGCGACATTTATGGATTTAATGCAGCGTATTTTTCGGCCTTACTTAGACCAGTTTGTGGTGTTAAAAGGTAACATGAGATGTACACCAAGTAATGTCAATTTTGGCGTGTCTACAATGCCGAGGGCTAGTCGGTCGGTCCCTACCATCCTGGCCTCACAATGGCGGCCGTGGGAGGAGCTAGAGTCTCTTCCATTCTCTAAGGATGATACCACCAAGTTACTCCGAGTCCTTCCTGGCCGAGAGGATGTCCTGGTAAGTGGGACGACAGTGGTTGCCTTAAGCTACTCTTGCTATCCCCCAGCTCTACCTCCATCTTCTATACTAGAAGATAGGATGGGTAAGCAAAAGAAGGGCGAAGCCGTAACATGGCAACGCCATGTCTCTCTATCCGGTAAGCCTTTGGCTCCTCTTCACATGCTCCGCAGCCCATGCCAGGTTGTGAGGGAGACATCCTCAGGGTCTTCAATGGCTCTGGCCAACAAGCCCGATCCTTCATTGCAAGGCCCGGATAATACACGAGGTCATGGTGACCACTAGGAGCAGCGACACTCTATTACACCTCCAGCTGTCACCGAACACTACTCCAAGATAGATAGCAAAGGTAAAGCTCCAGAGTAGGGCTCCATGCGAGTCTCCCAGTCCACATCTCGACAAAGAACTTCGCCACCACGGGTAAGGCATCAAACCGCGCACACGTCTTCGAACGTCAGTCCCAGTATATCAGCTCATCAAAAGCTACCTCCTACACCACCACGGGTAAGGCATCAAATCGCACATATGTCTTCGGACGCCAGCCCCAACATACTAGCTTATCAAAGGCTACCTCCTTTGCCCCCGCAGGTAAGGCATCAAATCACGCATACGTCTTTAGATGCCAGCCCCAACATCCTCGTATACTAGGAGCTACCACCCGAGGTCATCGAACAGGCGATCGATACCACCTTCCAAATACAACAAACAGAAGGTGCCTGGATTAAAATCTGGGCAAAGAAAAGTCATTGACCTCATCTTGCCAAGATATTTGCTCGGAGATATCCTCACGGAGATTTATCAACTCTGGCTCTAGTACCTCTCCCTCCTACTCCCCTGGAGGCGGCCATCGCCAAGAAACAAGAGAGGAATAGAAGGAAGAATCTCAAAAGATGGCTTAAAAAGCAAGTCGATCAAGCTGGCACCTTACAATCGCCGGCCAAACTAACACCTCTCCAAAGGCTACAATGGCTTATTGACGATTTGGAGGAATATATCCCTCCTCGTCCTATTGGTGTTGTCCCACTCGATAGCTACATCCCGTGGGAAGAAATGCAGAAGCGAGCTCGCCTTAAGAGCTAGGTCCAGGGGATGATCTAGAAGTTCAAGAACGGCAAGAGGCTCCTCATCCTAGAAGAATAGTCATTATTTTATAAAGATAAGGAGATCACCACAGAGCAACTATAAGAGATGCTTCGAGACTGCACCTGCAACATGGTGGCCTTTCCACCCCCTGACCACATCAATGCTTCCCAACGATGCGATCTAGTGGCATCCCAGACCAAACAGAGAACTATCGCCTCGCTTGGGCTACAACCAACTCCAAAAAATATAGGCTGTGACCGAAGTCATGGTCGAGGATGCGATAGATGCCATGGAAGGATTCCCGAGCTACCTCTCCACTCGTCCACGTTCGACCTGGAGTGAATCATCCTCTTTCGAGGGGAGGAACCCACCCCCATTTCAGAGGTAGAAGTCCGGAAGGGGGCCAGCATCTTCGATCCCTCCGGCATGGAGGAGGTCGTTGCTAATGCTCCAATCCCTGCTCCAGCCCCAGTTGCTTCTGAAGACCAAGCAGGCCCATCTGGTAAGGATGACCCAGTTCGCCAGTCGCCTCCAGAAGAGCAGACCTTGGCACCTTTATTCCAAGAACCTATAGGTGATTAGAGCCAGCCCGATCCTGGTAGCAAAGGCAAGACGGTGCAACTCCCCGATGGGGAGCAGCACGACAGTTCGCACAAGGCTCAGCCAAATATACTACCTTCATTAGAGGATGCTCATGTTTGAGCTGATCGAAAAGTCCTTCACCAGATGAAGCGGTTTCCCACCAGTATTACAATCTGGGAAGCCATTGCTTGGAGTAAGGAGTTGAGAGAAACTCTGATCAAAATACTCCAAGAACTGGAAGTTTATGAAGCACATGCTATAGTAATAAAGGCATCTACATACGAAGCCTTCGTGGCCACTGCCACCTTCACGGAGGACATGTTACTATCTCCGCCATGTCACAATCGCCCTCTCTATATGAGCGGGAAAATTAATGGGCATGAGGTGAATCAGATCCTAGTGGATGCCGGTGCTGCTGTTAACATCATGCCACTAAAAACCTTCAAGACTCTGTATTTGACCCCATACCTCCAGAAGGTTCAAGCGGTCAAGATATCTAGCTTCAACCAAGACACCGAGGACGTCCTTGGTCGTGTGGATGTGGACCTAGTACTGGATGATTTCACCTCCAAGGTGACATTCTACATCATCGATGCCAACACTTCCTATAGGGTACTGTTGGGCAGGGCCTGGTTGCATGAAAATCAGGTCGTCCCATCAACTATCCACTAGTGCATTAAATACGTCAAGGAGGGAGAACAACACACGGTCTTTGCGGACCTATCGCCATTCACTCCAGCAAAATGCAATCTCGTTGATGCTGCATTTTATTTTGGGGAAATCAGACCATACCCCGTGATCAAAAGCAAAAGCAATGGCTAGCTCTCAGAGGAAGAGGAGGATAATCTCTTCTCAGTTGAGGAGGAAAAGGCTAAGCTTCATCAGCTATGCCTCAGCTCCAAGTCAACTCTCAATCACCCTGAGAGGCATAAGATCGACATCGAGGCTAATCTTATTAGTCGAGCCATCGACAAGAGTATATGCTTGCCGCTAGACTACATCCAACTCTCATGTGCATCAGGAGAGCACCAGGTCAAACCACTTACAATGTTTGTCGTTACCTACAAATGGCAACTCAGAAGCAAGATGAAGGCTAGCAGGGATAAACCCATTGTCTTGTACAAGGGAGACATGGCCCCTCAAGCCCCGCTGGAAGATGACTTCAGCTGGTCCAAGCGAGCTGACGATACCCCTGAAGCAGTCCAAGTAATGGACGACTTGCCACCACATATCTGGGAGATGTGCCTAAAGTAACACATTCCCCAATGGCAAGATTCCATATGGCGTGAATACTTTTGCCAATTGTAGATCCCTTCCTAAGTCTGAGGGCAACCCCCATTCTCCTACAAAGATACCAAGGGATTCAGCTATGACCAAGACCTGAACTTTCGTGTCTACTATGCGGTCAACATCATAGGCCCAACCCAGGCAGTCGACGACTAGGATAATATCGATACAAAGTTTGACAACTCTGTGGACGAGGAGGAGGAGATCCTAATCTCACTCCCCGCTAGGGCCAGTACCCCAGATCAAGTAGTCGATGAGTCTTCGCCTCCCTCTTGCGAAGATATTAGAGTTGAAGAAGCTCCCTGTGTTTCCCAGCTCACTGGAGAATCTAGCTCGAGAAACTTTCCCAATGTGGAAGGTTCCCGGGACAATAGCCATGAAGTGTTGTCGACTTTAGCAGGCAACCCTAAGGAAGCTTCAATGCCACCAGCCGACAACTACCAGCCAAGCTCCAGCGGGTCAGAACAGTCCATCTCAGGACTCAGTAACAACGACCCCCCAGCTCCATTAGCATCAACTAGTGGCTTCGAAGATCGAGAAGTACACGAAGCTGACACCAATGATGAAGATTTCATCGACTTCCAACCCACTCCTCCCGAGCTGGAGGACGGCGGCCAGGCAACCATTGATGAACTTGTTGAAATCAACCTGGGTGAGGATGAAGCCCACTAGCCAACCTTTGTTAGCGCACTCCTCACCAAAATAGAAAGGTAGGACTATAAGCAACTCCTATTCAAATACAATGACTGCTTTCCCTAGCCGTATAAGGAGATGCCAGGGCTAGACCCCTCCATAGCAGAGCATGATCGAGCCATTTCTCTCTCAGCAACTCCAACTAAACAGCCACAGCAGTGCATGCGCCATGAGCTGGAACTCTAGGTCTCGGTCGAAGTCAATAAAATGGTGGAGGTTGACTTCATCGTGCCATGTATCTACCTATTTTGGCTCGCCAATATCATCCCAGTAAATAAGAAAAATAGTCAAGTCCGCATTTGTGTCGACTTCTGGGACCTCAACAAAGTATGTCTGAAGGACGACTTCTCAGTCCCAATCATAGAAACCATGGTCGATATGACCATCGAACATGAAGCCTTGTCTTTCATGGATGGGTCATCTGGTTACAACCAGATCTGGATGTCCCTCAAACACAAAAACCGCAATGCTTTCCAATCCCCCAAAGGGATTTTCAACTACAAACGTATGCCGTTTGATTTGAAGAATGCTGGTGCTACTTATCAGAGGGCTATGACCAGAATATTCGACGAGATATTGCACAACATCATCGAGTGTTACATCGACGACCTTGTCATCAAGACCAAGAGGCGGGGAGACCATCAGCATGACCTGTGCCAGGTCTTCGATCAACTCCTGCAATACGGACTCAAAATGAACCCCATGAAATGTGCTTTCGAGGCGTCTAGCGACAAGTTTCTTAGCTTCATCATCAAGTACCGTGGAATTGAGGTGGACTGTAGCAAGATCAAAGCGATCCGAGAGCTTCCACCACCCAGGAACCTTACCGGGCTCAGGTCCTTCCAAGGAAGACTTGCCTACATTCGGAGGTTCATCTCCAAGGGACCAGCCCTCACATCCTCCACTCGGCATCGCCGAGTTACCCACGGGTTTGGGGTGAGTGCCGGGTGAGTTGGCCACCGATTTCGGCCCGTTTGAGTTGCGAATTGTGCTTGCAAGATAGGTCCAAGATTATGTCACATCATGTGACACACCTCGCTGCCTATTTGGCATACTCGTTGGTGACGTTTGTGGTTTCGCACGGAGAGGATGGTTTGTTAAGAGCCGAGCTGCTGTGGCCAGCTTGTTTGCGGGCTGAGGGGAGACAGTTGGCCTTGGCTCCTGCTGCATTGGCCAACATCTACCAAGGACTACGAGTTCTGGCGGTGCACCCAGTGCCGAGGGAGAGGAGCATACCCCTGTCGACCCACTACCTCAGCATGTGGTCCAGACTGCTATTTCCGAGGCTAGTGACGCTAGGGACAGTGATGAACTTGGTGGCACTGCTCTTGTTCAGCTTCCCCGGATAGCCTGACGGGGACGCAGAGGCATAGCTGGAGGGGGTTAGGAGAGCCCTTTGCTACCTGCCCGCCCGGGGTGAGGAGGGACTGCCTTTTGATAGTGCCACGAGGGACTCCCACCTTTTCCTAGGACCTTCAGGTGGAGGGGCGACCAGCGGGCACCCTGTTCAGGAGGTGGTCGATGTCGGGCTATGGACGGAGTGGTTACGGAGTACCCGATCAATGGTGCTGATGTTACATCGGTCAATGACAAGTTCCTTGGAGCCATACTATCCACACCGGTTTGCAAGGAACTTTGGGTACGACCAGGGGATCCTGCCGAACTGGGAGTTCCCTTTGGTAGGCAGGCAATACCGGGGCAGGGACACCCACTTACTCGTAGTGGCATGGTGGGACTTTTACAGTCGTCGAGAGCTGGAGTAGTTCTCGATGCTGGGACAGGGACGCCGAGGGAGATTCGACGTTCAATACGCCAGGTGATGGTTCGAGCACAGCCACCTGTATTGACAGAAGGCCTTCGCAATCCGAAAGGCGAAGGAGAGCCGCTTACTGAGGGAGGATCTACCTCCTATTGCGCTAGATGAGGGGTACCTGAGGACTCGTGTCCCTTGAATATGCCAAGAGATCGAGCGAGTCATGTAGCGGTGGCCCCGGAGTGGCCGGGGTTCGACCTCTGGGAGCCGGAGCAACGGAGGGGCACTGAAGCCCCTAAGACAAGTGTCAGCGGGAGCGGCGGTGACAGGAGGGAAGGTGTCCCGATCAAGGGCACCTAAGGCCTGGTGGGCCTAGTTCTTGGCCAACTGTGACTTTCAAAGCAGGGGTTCGCTGGACGGGGAGCTCCCACACGGGAGCTTTGTCGATTCAGCGATCGACGACTGGCAGCGGCATATTGGCCACGCTATCGCATCGGCCGGACTCGTGGAGTTCTTGTCCCAGATTTAGTGTGCCCGCACTCTACGGGACATTTGGGAGGCCGTGATGATAGTGACCCAGGTGCTGGCACTGAAGCCGGAGTAGCTGGTACTCCTGCCATTGAACCCCTTCGGGGCTCCAAGTACGGCCTTGTTTGAGACACTCCGTCCCTTTTCCTTTTGTTACTTTCTGGTTATAACATTGGGACATTGTATAATACTGTGTATATTGACAGGTTCAGCGATAAAGGGGGACAACCCCTCCACGGAGGCGTCCTCGGGGAGTGGGGAGGGAGTTCCACAGTCGAGGCGGAAACACCCCAGAGTGGAGGTTGCGGTAGCCGAGACTGGCGAGTCTTCTAGAGGACTTGAGGCTGATGGGGTAGCTGAGGCAGAGATAGCTCTGAGTAAGTGCCATTGTGCCTCATTTGCTCTTGGTCAATTTAGCCATGGTAGTGGGCTAATCTTTCTTTGTTGGGTTTATGTTTTGCAGCCTCGGTGGAGGCTAGGGCGGAGGTGACCTTCTCGCCCCCTCGGGAGGAGGATCCTCCCAATGTGGAGGGAGCAGAGTCTGAGATTGACACAGAGAGTTTTCTCCAACTAATAGATGAGGTGGTGCCCAATGCCAAGGCTTTCTCAACTTCGAGTCGTGGGTAGGTGCGGGAGGAGCCCGTTCAGGTAAGGGCTTGTGACGTTGATTGTGAGTTGTGACTTGTCCATACATGTGGGACAAAATCCATGCAAATGTTCAACCTGGGCCCATGCAAGGTGTGTGGGGTTCATGCATATGGCGGAGGCAAGGTCCGTGCAGAGTGTATGGGGTTAATGCAAATGATGTGGGCAAAGTCCATGCAAGGTTGGACGAAGTCCGTGCAGGTTGTTCATACAACTAAGGTGAAGTCCATACATGTTTGGGGTTGAGTCCATGCAAGCTGTACAAAGTCCATACATGTTTCGGGTTAAGTCCATGCACGTTCGGGGTTTGTGCAGGGGGAGAAGTTGGACCAAGTCCATGCACCTTTTTGGGCAAGTCCGTACGTATGCATGGGGTTAGGGAATGAAGTCCATGCATATTTTTGGAGTAAGTCCGTGCATATGCACGGGATCAAGGAACAAAGTCTGTGCATGTATGTAAAGGGGATAAGGTCCACGCAGGTCCTGGCATGTGAGGGTAGGGGTCATAGGAAGGTCAGTGTAGGGTCCGTGCAAGTGCTGGCCAAGGGTGATGCAAGGCTAGTTGGTGTAGGGATGAAGTCCGTGCAAGGCTGGGATGAAGTCCACACAACTGGGAGTAAGTCCATGCATGGCCCATACACATGCAGGCCAGTTAGTGTACATGGGCTAAGGTTAGTGCACATGCAGACTAAGGTCAGTGCACGTGCAGGCCAAGTCAGTGTACATGAACTAAAATCAGTGCACATGTAGACTAAGGTCAGTGCACATGGGCTAAGGTCAGTGCAGGTGGAGTAATGTCCATGTACATGAACTAAAGTTAGTGCACATGTAGACTAAGGTCAGTGCACATGGGCTAAGCTCAGTGCACATGCAGACTAAGGTCAGTGCACATGCAGATTAAGGTCAGTGCAGGTGGAGCAATGTCCATGTAGGTTGGACGGGGTCCATGCAATCTGGGAGTGAAGTCCATGTAAGCCTGGGCTGAACCCACGCATATGTGTAGGCGAAGTCCGTGCAAGGTGTGGACGAAGAATGAGCCGGGCGGTGCCCATGGGATGAAGTCCATGCAGGGTTCGTGCGTACAGGCCAGGATGAAGTCTATACAAGTGTGCAGGCTAGGGGCAAGGTATGTGCAAGCTGGGAGCTTAAGGTCCATGTAGCCAGGGAGCTTAAGGTCCGTGTAGCTAGGGGTCAAGTCCATGCAGGGTTCGTGCGTGCGTGCAGGCTAGGGGCTAAAGTCAGTGCACATGGGATGAAGTCCATGCAGGTCTGCATGAGGTTGAAGCTACACGGGGTTGGAGCTGCACGAGGGATGAGTGCATCAGAGAAGGCCATGGGCATGCTAGCGAAGGAGGTGTACCGGAGTGCAACGGGGGGAAAACAAAGTCCGTGTAGGGGGGTGCACGGGGTTGGAGCTGCAAAGGGGGTGAAGTCCGTGTAGGCTGTGCGTGCAGGGGGACAAGGTCCGTGCAGGTTATGCACGGGGTTGGAGTTGCACAGAGATGGGTGCACCGAGGAAGGACATGAACGTGCCGGTGAGTAATGGGGTGGAGTCTGCCGGTGAAGAGGGTGTTAGGTGTGTGCCGGCGCAGGGTGTGTCAGGCTGGGAAGCAAAAGGTGCACCAGAGAAGGGGTGTACCACTGAAGAAGGGCTGGCCGTGCCGGCGAGGGGTGGCCAAAGAAGGTGCTGGGGAGTGCACCGATGAAGGAAGGTGTGCCGGCCAAGGCATAGCTGAAAGTGTGTCGGGGAAGGAGCTCAGCTAGAGGACGTGCCGGGGAAGATGCTGTTGGTGGGTGCACCGGCGTAGGACAAGGGCGTGCCGTGGAAGGATTGGGAGGGTGCACCAGGGAAGCACTTGGAGGGCCCACTCCTCTACATCCCTTTAAGGCCTTTCTTTTCTTCTTTTATTCTTATCTTTCTCCTTTTCTTTGACTAATTTTCTGTAGAGTCCATGAGGGCTCCCTCTCTCTATCTCTTAACCATTCTCTTCTCTTCCTTTCTTTCTTTCCTTATAGTATAAATGTACAAGGAGTTCAACCACTATTCAACCTGGTCCTCTTCATATTGACCCTAGTTCTTTTATCTTGATTACAGTGTTTTATCGTTAGTCCTTTCATTTATTGTGCATTATGTTCTGGTGATTTTTGTGGACTGTGGTTGTCAGTTCCCCAAAAATTATGTCTGTCTCGAAGACCGTGTCAGTCGGTTAGCCCTAATGAACCTCCCCTTGTGCGTCAGGTTGTGTAACGCCCCTGGACTGGTGCGTTACATTGTTCGTGTTAGGCTTTAGACCCGTTGGCCCTGACGCCCCTCTCTTGGTGCGTTAGGTGGTTTAGCACGCCTGGCTTGGTGTGTTACGTGGTCTGAGTTGTAGCTTTAGGCCTGGTTGCCCTGACGCCCCACCCTTGGCTTGTCAGAGCAGTGTAACACCCCTATAGAGGTGTGTTACAGCCCTATTGTGGCCGTGATGGCCATTGTTATGTTCTATGTCTATTCGTGTGTTGGTCTGTCTTGGTTTGTGTTCTAGGGTGGTGTTTGTGTGTCGGTGGTTTCTGGATCGGTCAGTTCAGGTGGCTGGGTGCGGTCCCTTTCCTGACTGCGATAGTTCCCTAACGACTTAATCTAGAACTACCTGCGTCCTTGTCTCTGGTTGCATAGCGACTATCCCTTAACTGTCGGGTTCGCCTAGCGGTTGAGTGGTGGTTCGCTTTGCCCAGAGTGTCGTCTTCTCTGCTTGTGTATTGCTGTGTATGTCTGTGTGTGTGTGTCGTGTCTAGTTTCGGTCAACCCTGTGAGACCAGGGGTTGACAGGTGATCTTGGCTATGTCTCGATGGTTCTATCCAGCTCGAGACAGTGTTCTGGATGCCTCGGGGTACTGTCCTACTGTGGTTGATGTCCAGGTGTGCTGAGGGTTCTTGGTGCCCCCTCGGGTCTCCGTGAGTTGTTTCTTACAGAGCGTTGTTTCCTCTGGCTTAGGAGTAGACTGATTGGCGGCTTGTTCCATTGTCTGTGACGATCTTGCCTCCGAATCTTGAGACTCAAGGATCGTTACGTGAGTAGGTCTAGCTACCTTGTCCTGAGTCTATCGACAGTTTCTTGTACTGCCATTGGTGCTTTGGAGTACGGGTGACAGTGCATGATTAGCATGTCTGTACTTTTGCACTCGTGTTTTGAGTCTCTGTGTCTTGTGAGCCTCCACTAGTCGTAGCCTTACGGCACGTTTCAGCGTGACGGCTCTTGTAGCGGGGCACTTTCCTGGTTTATGGTTCTTAAGCTAGTTCAGTGGGCCCCCGGTCCAACTGTAGCGTTCGTCAGAGGTAGAATACTAGCTAGAGGCCTGGCTTAGGTAGTGGGCCAGTGTGTGCACACGTAGTTAGAGGCTTTGGACTTACATCATTATACGTGACCCTGACTAGTCACTCGCATTATGGTACTGTTCTAGTTCTAGCAGTGTCTTGGTCTCGGCCTAGTCCTTACGGTAAGGTACGCGGACAGGACACTAGTAGGCGCAACATAAGACGTCAGTGGACGCAGCTGACTGTTCTTCTAGTGAGGGGTACTCCAATCACGTGGCACGTGGCTCTTTGTGGTTCTCTTCACATCTCTTGTGCATTGTGACCTCCCGGGTTAGCCCACTCGTGGCTACACTTGAGGTCAGTGTCCTGTCGTATGCATGACATTTTGGTCATGTGTGGGACAATGTGCATGACGTTCTAGTCATGTCATCTGGGTCTGAGTCTGTCTAGGTTTTCCTAGGTTTTCTTATTATTCTTGCAGGTCTTCGCTTTAGGCCTGGCGTCTTGTTGGCAGATTGGCAACTCCTGACTTCGTCAGAGCAGAGTCTGCCCTTCTGTCATTGTTTGGAGTAGTTCAGGGAGCCGAGGTTAGTTCGGCAGTCACGCCTGTTTGGTACGGCTCTTTCCCTTTCCTTTTTAGCTCCCCCAGCTCTTAGCTTGCTCCCTACTCTTGCATCCCTTTCCTTTACAGCTTTGTAGTTTAGTTTTCCTGCTTTACTACTATTGTTACCTGTTGTTTACCTGCTATTTTAGCGTGTTACTGTGTGTTTTTCAATGGGGATCCGCGTGACCCCTACTGAGCCAGTGACACGAGGCTCACCCCTACTTTTCAGGTAGGTTGTGGTTCGTGTTGCTTCCGTGGTTCCTGGTGTGCGAGTTCGTAGTGGCCAGCTGGTACCTTCGTCGGGCTTCCATTCCTACTGGTTTCATCAGGATTGGTTGTCATTTGAGACCGGTAGGAGCCTGGGAACCCATGTGACTCAATTAGGGTCGATTCAGTGGAATCGCCCGTTTCTCACCGTTTGTGCCTCTATTTGAGCCCTTCTGGAGTGTGGAAGGATGATTTGGCCATTAGGGTTGTTTCCCCATCGTTTAGATGTGATCGGGGCGTGGAAAGGCTGGATTCTGACCGATCCCCTATTTTTCCCACCGTATCGCCTTAGCGGTCCTTTCAGAGACCGTTTCTTCCCTCCAGTGGTCCAGTAGTTGACCGTTCGATCTTAAGTCGGTTATGGTCTTCGCAGTCTCGTGATAGACCATTTCTTGGGGCTAGCGGCCCATTGTTGGACCGCTAAGCTTCGTCCAGCGGCCCATTAGGTGACCGCTAGACATTAGTGGTGGAATAGTTGGGCTGAGTGGTCTTATGTTAGACCGCTAAGCTTGCTTTGGCGTCCTTACATGAGACCGCTACGCATCGTTGACTTTAGTCAATGGTTTTAAGTCGGCTCAGGCTAGCGGACCTTGCTTCGACCGTTTGAGGTGTTTACCATTTAACTTCGGTCAATGTTTTATGTCAGCTCGAGTGGTGTCCTTCGCGGTCCATAGGTAGACCGCGTAGTCTCATGAAACGGTTCTATAGTAGACCATTTGAGTGGTTTGACTGAGTAAGTCGATTGAGGGTTGACTGGGTCTATCGGCCTAAGGTATGACCGCTAGAGTCCCCTCGTGACCTTGTTTATGACCGCCATGTGTCAGTGTCTCCGTGGGTGGCTAGTGGCCTATTGGTTGACCGTTTATGGTTGCTTAGCGGTCGGGCATACGACCATTTACCCCCCCTCAGGGTATTATTTTCCCGATGTTTTGGCTTCCCACTGTCTTGGCTCAACCTTGTGGTTTGCCCGTTGTCCCGTGGATGTCTTGGATATCCTATGAGGGCTGTGACCATGCTGTAAGGTAGCCGGGAGCGCCATTATGTCGAGCGGTGTTTCGTGATGTTTCAGAGTCATTATGGGTTTCTAGTCAACCCGGAGCGATCCAGTGGTTGACATGTAATCTCGTGGATGCCTCGGTAGTCCTGTGTGGAACGAGACATGGTTTTGGACGCCATGAGGTACTGCCTTACCTTGGCTTGTGTGTCCCTATATCTTGAGGGTCTTGGTGATCTCTCACGTCTCTGTAATTCATGTTGTACGGGTACTCGGATCTGGCTGTCCTGTGCCATTTCCCTTTATGAGTGTTTTGCCATGTCTTTGGCTTAGGGATTAGGCTTGATTGGTGGCTTGTTACCACTTATGTGCGATGATCTTGACCTCGAGTCATGAGACTCAAGGATCGTTGTGTCAGCAGGTCTAGTTGTTGTCCTGAGTCTGGTAGTAGTTTGGTATGCTGCCTTGTGTCTTGTGCTCGGTGTTCCTTGGTACATGTGATAGTGTGTGCTTAGTCTATCCGTACTTCAGCATTGATGTTTCAGAGTCTCTGTGTCTAGTGAGCCTCCACTAGTCGTAGCCTGATGACACTTTCCTGTGTGTCAGTCGACCTGGGAGTGGTGGCGAGGCAGTTCCCGATAGATGATTTTTAGGCTAGTTTTCGTGGGCTCCCTTGCCTTGCAGTAGCGTCCTACTAGGGGAGAAAACTTGCTATAGGCCTGGCTCAAGGTATTGAGCTTGTGTGTGCATACGTGGTTAGGGGCGTTTGGATGAGCGCCGACGGGCATGACCCTAACTAGTCACTCATTACTATTGTTCTTTGTACTTGGTTCTACGAATGTCTCAGTTACCGCCATTCCAGGCATGTGGGAGATACTTGAGGCGCAGTGTAAGATGTCAATGGACGCATCTAGCTGTTCTTCTAGTGAGGAGGTGCTTTTGTCACTTGACACGATGACTTGTGTTTTCTTGACTTTTTTGGATAGTCTATTCTTAGCTTTGCCGAAGATCAGCTTAGTGTAGCATGCACGACGATCTAGTTGTGTATGCATTAGTGTTTCTTGACCGTGTAGGTCTTTTCTAGGGCTTTTGCCTATTTTGGTAGGCCTTCGCTTTGGAGCTAGTGCTGGTCCCCTCGGTACCGGTCTGCCCGATAGTATCCAGTGCCCATCCCATTCTCCCCGGGTGGCTTCCACCACCCTCCTCTCGGTTTGGATCATGTCTGATGCCCCTTGAGCCACTGCTCGCCTAGTCACCACTCAGTACCCTTGAGGAATTCACTCTTCGCGTGTGTGATCGTCTTTCCGTCTAGGCGTGCGTGCTCACGAGTTTGCTGGCTTTAGGTCTCAGTTTCCTATCCGGGCTCATCCCGCGTCAGATTTGGTATCAAAGCAAGTTCTTCAACTTGCCCTTGCTTGTCAAGTCCTGGGCCTCAGCCCGCCCCGTGTTGTCAACCTTTGTCACTTGTGATCCTTGATGTCCACCCGAAGTGGTTCTCCCTACTAGTCCTCAGGCTAGTCAGCCATGGCCGGTCAAGGTCAGCCTTCCTATACCCCCAGTGAGTCCCTCTTGGAACAACTTCCACTCCCTGGTCAAGGCCAACCCCCCTCCTCCCGGTGAGTCTCATTTGGGATAGCCTTCACGCTCCAACCCGCTCACCAGTGGTGGAGACTCGTCCCTACTCGATGCTATCCTTGATCAATTTCGGCAACTGGGGGGACGAATGGATGCCATCGCCACCAGGTTAGACCGACATGACACTCGTTTGCCCCGTATTGAGAGAATTCAGCCTGAGGGGTACCCCCAACCAAACCTATACCCCAAAGAAGAAGACGAGGAGGATTACCCCCGCCAAGCTCCTTGGGGGCGACCACCCATGGAAGGCCTAGATCGGCGACCACGAGGTCCCTTGGAGGACCCACTCCATTGCTTGATTAAGCTAGACACTCCCACCTTCGAGGGGTCCAACAAGCCCCAGGATTATCTTGACTGGGAGACATCCTTACATTAGTATTTTGATTGGTACCCGATGCGTGAGGAGAAGAAAGTGCATTATGCCAAGTACAAACTTCAAGGCCTTGCTAAGACGTACTGGCTTAACATTAAGAGCCTTAGGAACTTACGGAGAGAGAACCCTATAGCAGCATGGAATCAAATGAAGGTTGCTCTCCACCAAAAGTACCTTCCGCCAACATACTATCAGGATCTTCTAGATGAGTGGCATAGCCTCACTCAAGATGGGAAAACCATCGCCGATTACATCGAGGCCTTCGACAGCTACCTTCTCTGATGCAGCGTCCAGGAAGATACTGCGGTCACCCTATCCCGATTTCGCAAGGGATTGACCCCATATATCCGGCGGGAGCAACATTTATGTGAGGTTACGACCCTAGAACATGCTTATCAGGTAGCTCGTGACACCGAGAGGTTCCACTCCATTCCTCGTGTCTCATCACCACGGCCTACCGACCCCCGATACGCTGTCACCAGTTCAGGGAACACCACCCACCCTACCCCAAGACCTACTCCACCTTTGGCAGCTCCCTCACTCACTCCTACCTGGCCCCCACTTCCTCGTCTAGTTGGGAACCCCGCCCCACAATCGTCCCCTACAATGCCATCTCTTAGATGGGATGACAAAGGTAAGGGTCTTGTTGGGAGTCCCCAGACATTGACCGCTAGAAATGGTTGCTACCAATGTGGGGGACTCGGTCATTTCGCTAGCCATTGCCCTAACCGGGGTCTTTCTAGTCTTGTCATCGAGGAGCAAGTTGAGCCACCACCTTAGGAATCGGTGGGAGAAGAGACTATCGAGTACACCCCGGAGCAGTCGTTGATTGATCAATTTGAGGAGTCCACCACCATTGAAGATGGATCTCCTCATCTGCCCGTCTCTGTCGGGGCTGTTATACCTCATAGCCTTGTCTACCCACCATCTCCTACATCATCGAATTGGCATCGGAATGGCCTCTACAACATGGTGGCTTTAATTAAGGGCCAACCATATGTCGTTCTCCTTGATTCTGGCAGCGCGGTCAACTTGTCTCAACTGAAAAATTCCTGCTTTTCCCCACCCCCAGCCTTTGTTGTGACCCCTGGGCACAAGATAGAAGGGAGAATCTTAATGTTGTCTTATTTTGATGATTGCAACAGGTTGACGTATAGCAACAAGTTAAATGATGGCAACAGGTTGACGTATTGCAACATTAAGTACCACTGCAAGGTCCAGTCAGGGTCACGCCCATCGACGTGAGTCCAACGCCCCTGACTCCGTGTGCACACACTGGCTATCGACTATAAGCCAGGCCTCTAGCTAGTATTCCCCCCCGCGGACGCTACGGTCTAGTTGGGGGCCCTGGTAACTAGCTTAAAAATCGTGTCTCAGGGAAAAAGTGCCCCGCTACAAGAGCCGTCACGCCCCAGGCGCGCCGTAAGGCACCAAGCAAAGAGGAGTGACAAAACCCGAAAACTCTGAAGCACAAGCGCTGAAGTACAGACAGTCCGTACTACGCGCACCATGGTAGTACAGAACACTGCCGACCACACTAGGTAAGGCAAACTAGACCTACAACTACAATGGTCCTCGAGTCCCGTGACTCTGAGTCAGGATCGTCGGACACGACAGGACAAGCCGCCAATCGGTCTAATCCTAAGCCAGGAAAAATAGCGCTCCGCGAGAACCAAAACACGGAGACCTGAGGGAACGCTAAGAACCCTCAGCACACCTGGACATACAAATCGAGGTAGAACGGTACCTCGAGGCATCTAGAGCCAACGTCTCGAATTGGATAAAGCCGTCGAGACACAACAAGGCTTCCTATCAACCCCCAGGCAATCCCGAGTTGACGGAACCAGACACGACACCGACACACAGACACACCCACCGCCACCGCAGCACAAGCAAGTAGAACCATCAAGAACACAAGCAGCGGAGAACGACGACACTTTGGGCAGAGTAACTCGTCAGTCAACTGCTAGGGGAAAACCCAACAGTCAAGAGATAGCCACTACGCAATCAGAGCCAAGGACAATGGTAGCTTCTAGAAAAAATCGTTAGGGAACTGTCGTAGTCTAGGAAAAGACCACACCCAGTCACCTAACCAACCAATCCAGACAACCACTGGCAGACAAACACCGCCCTAAACAAGGACCTAAGACAGACGGACAGACAATACACAAACAAACGGCCAATACGGCCAACAGGACTATAACGCACCATCAGAGGGGCGCTATACAAACATAACGCACCACCGGAGGGGCGTTATGCCAACCAGACCCGAAAACCGCGACAGACAATATAACGCACCACCACAGGAGCATTATATCAACATAATGCACCACAAGAGGGGCGTTATCCTCGACAGACCAACCGCGAAGTATAACGGACCACCACTATCACGTTATACAGATACAACGCACGAGGACAGGTGCGTTATACCCAACAGACACCAAAATGCACAATCATAGACCACGGGCATATAACAGACCATAGACGATCCATCATGGCCACAAAACGCACGGGGTGAGGCGCGTTATACCAACTGCTCAACCCAGCCAAAGCAATGGTCAACGAACCATAACGGCTCTACACCTGTGCGTCATCTTAAACATAACGCACGGGGAGAAAGCCGTTATGCAAACTGACTAACACAGTCTTCGAGACAGGCATGGTCAACGAGCGGTCTGACATGTCAGACCCTCGAAATCCACCGACCATAACGCACCTGGGTAGGGGCGTTATGTCCCACATAACGGACTAGGGTCGGTCCGTTATGCGCCAAGGCCTCCGAAAATCAAACACGACGAATCGAGCATAACGGTCTATCGCGGGACCATTATGCAACATGGCGGTCTCTGGTAGGACCGTTATGTCGACCCGATGATCAAAATGGCGGAACGGTCGGTTCGGCCCGTTCCACGCCCCATGCACGCCGTAGCGCAGGGGAAACACATCCATTCGGTGGAAAATCCTTCAAGGATTCTAAAAACACCACATGCATACACCGAAACGCATTAAAACGCGAGATCTGGGTGATTTAGACAAATCCACTCAAATCGAGTCACCGGGGTTCCAGGACTCCTACCGGCCCCAAATGACAATCAATCGACGCGAAACTGGTGAAGTTGGGATCCTGACATCCCAGCGATCAGTTTGACACTAACTACGCTGCAAGAGGTTGCCATTTTTCGGCCAACCCTACGAACCCCAAAAATGACGGTTTATGCTAAACTGGCTCGATCTCCCCCGATCGGCCACCATTCTACGCGAAACTACAGTCAAAACGTGCAGAACGCACCATCACCAGAGATCACGTGCCCCAAAAAGTGCACCTCACGAAGCCAGAACTCGCACTTGCTGAGCTTCGCATACAATTGGTGATCTCGCAACGTCTGCAGCACCACACCCAAATGGTATGCGTGCTCCTCGACAGACCGTGAATAAATAAAGATGTCGTCCACAAACACGACCATGAACTGGTCCAAATAGGGACGGAACACCCTCTGCATCAAGTCCATGAAGACTGCGGGGGCATTGGTGAGCCCAAACGGCATCACCAATAACTCATAATGCCCGTACCTCGTACTGAATGCAGTCTTCTCCACATCGGACTCGTGAATCCTCAGCTGATAGTAACCGGACCGTAAATCAATCCATGAGAATACTCGAGCGGACTGAAGTTGGTCGAACAAATCATCAATCCACGACAACGGATACTAGTTCTTGATGGTCACTTCATTCAGCTGCCGGTAGTCAATGTACAACCTCAGACTACCATCCTTCTTCTTCATGAACAACATGGGTGCACCCCAAGGGAAAAAGCTGGGATGAATGTACCTCTTGGCCAGCAACTCCTGCAACTGCGCCCTCAACTCCCTCAACTCAGTGGGAGCCACATGGTAGGGAGCCTTCGCCAAGGGTCCCGTACCCAGCACAACCTCGATAACAAAATTGATCTCCCGCTGGGGAGGCAATCCAGTCAAATCCTCAGGAAACACATCAGGAAACTCGCACACCACTGAAATGTCCTCCACATCTGGACACGGCTGGTCTACTAAGACCACAGAAGCGAGAAAATCCTGACAACCAGAATTAAGCAAACGACAGGCTCGAATCGCAGAAATGAGGAAACGAGGAGAGGTAAAATGGATACCTTGGAAGTAGAAGGTCGACCTACGAGGATGCTGAAAGTAGACCCTCTTCATTCCACAATCCACCACCGCTCCATGGGCCTCGAGCCAATCCATGCCCAAAATCACGTCATAGTCCCGAAGTTGCAATGCATACAACCTGCCTGGCAAACTCCGCCCTCCGATCTAGACCGGAACCTTCTCCAAGCAAAATGGAGTGACCATGAAGTCACCAGATGGTAACTCCACCACCAAATCACAAGACATCTGGGAGACCGGGACTTCAACACTCCACACGAAATCCTCTAAAATAAACGAGTGCGACGCACTGGAATCAAACAAAACTCGCGCTGCGCAACCCAAAATCATGATAGTACCTTCCACAAGCTACGACGACTCTGCCTCTGCCCTGGTCATGTGGAAAACCTGGCCTCGAGCTCTCTGGCTACCCACACTCGCTGACCATGGTAGTGGCGGATACTGCCCCTGCCGCTAAAACTACTACTGTGGGTACTGCTGCTGCAACTGAGAAAATTGGGGTGGCTGACGCGGCCACTGCAGACAGTCACGAGCCATATGTCCTGGCTGATCACATCTAAAACAGATCACCGACGTCATACATTGTCTGCCTGGATGCGACTCGCCACAATGGGAACACCCAGCATGAGAACCACCGACTGACCCCTGCCGCTGCAAAGGTGCCGGCTGCTAAACACTGCCCGAAGAAGCCTGCCGCTGCTCTCGGCCCTCCTTCTTCTTCTTCTTCTGGAAACCCTTCCTGAAGAACCTCTTGATCTTGGCACTGAAAGATGTAGAATCTTCCACTGAAGCCATCGGAGTTGAAGCTCCTGAACTATCAGAAGGAAGCTAGAACGTGCTCTGCTGCTGGGTAGTCGACTGTTGGCTGCGGCTTGACAAGGACTGTCCCTGGCTAATCGGTCCTCATGTCCTCTGCATATCCAGCTTCAAAGATGTCGCTATACGGGAAGCCGTATCCAAATCAGCGGTAGCATTCATGATCAAATGGTGCCTCAGCTCCTGCCTCAAGTCCTGGACGAACTGCTCGATCTTCACCCTCTCATGCTCCATGATATGAGGTGCATAACGACCCAGCGTAACAAATCAGGTCCTGTACTACAGCACGGACATGCCGCCCTGTACCAGCTCCAAAAATTGACGCATCCTCTGCGTGGCAACATACTCTGGGCAGTAAGCACGCTCGAAAGCACTGACAAAGTCGCTCCACAAGATACGAGGCCTCCTGAGGTGAGATATAGGTAGGTTCAGATCGTCGGTCTGAATCTCAGGTTGGTGTCCGGTGGTATAACCTGCGAACACCCTGGCTGCGTCATTGAGGAGCCGAACCGTCCTCCTTTTCTGGGAGCGCCTTTGGGGCAGACAGGTGTCCCCAGCCTATCAAAGACCGAGGTACGCTGCGGAGGAGTCTCCATCATGGCGTCTGCCTAAGGAGAGCTTGGGGCTACATGTTGGTGGGGCCCGGAAGGAGCCCGTATCTATTTCCACCTATATGTGTGAGAGGCGATGAAGGGTTGGGCATCACTAGATGATGCGGCTGTGGGGTCAGTCACACCTTGCTTGGCGCGACGCCTTAGTGCCCTAAAGGGGATGCTGAGGCGTGCTCTCCGGACAGCTTGAGCTTCCTCTGGGGTGACCCAGATCCTTCTCAAGTATGATTGCTGGTCTCCCTCGTCCTTGTTCCTCCGACGGGACTTGGGAGCTTGAGTATCAAACTAGTGCTGGTGCTTTTGGGCCGTTGTCGAAGCATCCCCCCACTTAAGTTCTACCTTGTCTTCTCGCGTTCGATGCAGGAGGGTAAAGCATTTGGTGATGGGGACCATAGGGACGATCCATTTCGGACGAATAATGGGTTCACCCCTATCCAACCAAATTCGTAAGTCTCTGACAAGAATGGTCTTGCCGGAGTTGCTGGTGGAGGCAACGGGTCACATGCCTTTACGGCTATGACGGTGCTTCTTCTGGGGAGTGGAAGACGACTCCGCTCCAAGGTGGTAGGCCGAGAAAACCCAGCCTGCGGGTGCTGGTGGCACAGGGCCATTCATTAGGAATGCCGAGATAGGCCCCCAAGACGCGAAGTCTATAGTGAAGGTTGGCAGCAGGGTGGCTCGAGTGTACGCTTTCACCCGAGCTGATAGTAGTGTTGCGGACGCTCGCCGTGACGTGTCCACACCCAAAGTTGTCATTGCAGGGGGTACCGGCATGCCGGTGACTTGAGGCCTTGAGCCTGAACTGGGAACTGGCAGGATCAGAAGGCGTGACAGAGGGCACTCAATCCGTACCGAGGTCATTACGTCCCACAAAGGCAGACTCGTGCTGGGGATCGACGTTGTCGGATTGCGGGTGCCCCCAAGGTAGAGCCAATAGATCCGAAGCCTGACGTGGACCACTCGTAACAGGCGTCGTCCGCGGGAAACCCCGGAGTTGTACGTCTGGTCTGGATGCTAGGACGCCTCGTGCCAGGGGTTGGAGACCCAGGCAAGGTGGTCGCGCTTCTACAGTTTGGGTCAGGAGGCCCGAACGAGGTACAGGGGAGCCCTGCCCCTGGGCTAGGAGGCCCGTGTGGGGAGCTGGCTCGGTGGGAGCTTGGGATTGACGGACCGAGCAGAGTGCTAAGGAGCCAAACACCGTAGGGTGGAGACCCACACTGGAAGTCGGCTTGGCTGGGGCTCGGGGCTGGAGGCCTGAGCAAATTGCAGGACTTGGGACAAAAACCCGGGACGCAAGGCTTGCGCCGAAAGTCAGTCTAGACTAGGCCTGGGGACTAATGCTTGCCCGGGCTGGGACTGGTCTAGAACCCCTACGGGCACCGGTGGCAGGAGAGCTGAGCCTGACGCCCGGCCTGGCTGTCGAGATTGGTAGTTGGCGTGGCGCCCTAGTGGCACCAGAAGAAACAGGAGCGGGAGGTGGTGGTGGAGCCGCTACGGGGACCACACCCAAGAAGTAGGGTGATCCGATGACTGGGGTGAAGCTACTGAAAGCGATCGGCACTGCCAAGTAGCTCACCCGTGCATGGGTGGCGATGGCGATGGGACCGTCGGTGATGGCTGCCATAGTTGTTAAAGTCCTGGATGAGCAGAGGTGACGGCCGGGAGTGATCGTTGAACACGATCTGGCAACTAGGAGATGAATTGGAAGCTGCTGGGAAGTACGAACAGGTGCTCTTCTGCTACCGCTCCTACAAGGATAGGAAAAGGGGACTCTGACTTCAGGGCTGGCAAGTGTTATCCCTCTGGTTTTGATGATGACCACCATGATTAATATTGGTTGAATGATGCTTCTTAAATTGCTTCTTGCAACAAAGCATGATGTGCCTCGAGCCAATCCATGCCCAAGATGACATCAAAGTCCTGAAGCGGTAACGCGTAGAGCCTGGTCGGCAAGTTCTACCCTTCCACCCACACGGGCACCTTCTTGAAGCAATACGGAACGTGCACGAAATTGCTAGTAGGTAACTCCACCGCTAGGTCATAGGACACCTCGGTCACCTAGTCCTCCATGCTCTGAGCAAAATCTTCCGAGATAAACAAATGAGAAGCACCTGAATCGAACAAAACATGAGCTGCACGACCCAAAATCGAAAGAGTACCTTCGACCAACTGCAACGCCTCAACCTCTGCTTTGGTCATGTGGGTCACTCTGCCTCGGGATCTCTGCCTCCCTATAGTAGCTGACTGAGACAACTGAGAGAGCTGCTCCTATCGCTGGTACTGCTGCGACTGTGCTGGCACTTGCTGGGGCTGGAACTGCTGCTGCTGCTAAAATTCGGATGGCTGACTCGGCCTCTGCGGACAGTCACGTGCCACGTGCCCTCTCTGGTTGCACCTAAAGCAAACCACGGGCGATGAACACGGCCTGCCTGGATGAGAGCCACCGCACCTGGGACACCCGTTCCGATCACCACTCGTCAAGCTCCGACACTGTAAGGCTACTGACTGCTGAACACTGCCAGATGACTCTTGCTACGTCCGCCCCTTACGGTCCTGACGCCTCCTGCCAAAATCAGCTTCCCTAAGCAACTTCTTGAGCTTTGAGCCAAAGGAAGAAGACTCCGACACGGTGGCAACCGACTGCGTCGCTACAGAACCACCTGTTGAAAGCTGGGCAGTACTCTGTTGCTGAGCCACTGACGACTGACCAAAACCTACCTGAACCTGACCAACATTACCCTGCCCTTGAATCTTCTGCGGATCTCTCTCCAACGCCGATGCTGCCTTGCATGCCACGTCCAAAGTGGTCAAACCTGACGCAAGAAGATGGTGCCTCAGCTCGACCCTCAAACTACTGACGAACTGATCGGTCTTCACTTCCTTATCCGCCATGATGTGAGACGCATAACGGCCCAACTCGACGAACCTAGCACGGTACTGCATCACTGACATGTCACCCTGGGTCAACTCCATGAACTCGCGCAGCCTCTGAGTCCTGACGAAAGACGGACAGAAGGCGCACTCAAACGCCGCGACGAACTCCTGCCATGTGATCTGTCGAAGGGAACGAGACTGGAACGCTCCCTCCCACTCAGACGTCCACCAAGTACGGGCCGCTCCCTGAAGACATTGCGTGGCCAACACCACCTGATCCTCCTCAGCGCACTCCATCGCACTGAAAATCCGCTGCAAATCGCCCAGCCATTCTCTAGCCACCTCTGGATCTGGCTGCCCTCCAAAAGAAGGCGGCTGGAACTGCAGAAACTCCTTCAACACCAGACCGGGACCACCCCGAGAAGACGAACCCTCGCCGGCATCTCCTCTCTGCTGGTTCACCTGCTGCCGCTGCCGGAAGACATAATCGAACATGTCTTGGAAGAAGTCATCCATCCCTGGAGCTCGCGCACCTCCAGCCATACCCTCTGGAACCGTGGCTTTACTCTGCTCCTCTGGACCACCGCTCGACTCCCCATGCTGGGAACGAGCCCTCCTCCGCGGCGCCATAACACCTGGCATCGAGAAACAATCACATTTCAACAAAACAGGCGGGCCCTAAGCCAGTTGCCAACTGTACAGGACATTCATAGACCTTCTGGACCACTGTGGTCATTTCAGATTCTTATACACCTTCACAACCTCGCTCTGATACCATCCGTAACGGCCCGGGATCCGAGTACCGGAAAGGAACCGGCGCGACTCGAATCTCGGCCCGTCTCCCACGAGTCCGAAGACTCGGAAGGGAAGAAAAGGTGGTGTGAGGGAGTGTAAGAAGCTAAAGTGACTGTAGGGATAGCACAATATACAATAAAATAATGTAAAAATTAAATAAATAACTACTACAAGGTCCAGTACATCTCATGTCCAAATAAAGTACAGTCAACTGAAAGAAAAGTACAAGTACAAAGGAAAAGTACAAGTACACGGGGCATACCCCGGCTCTGGCAACTGGCACTAGCCCTCCATCGGGCGTGAAAAGAAAAAAATACAAACAGACCCACCCACCTGGAGCGGACTTCTTCCTCCCTTTTAGTCTTTCTTTTCTCTTCTCCTCTTGGAGTTCTCTCTTTTCTGGCCTCCTCTGTTCACTCTATTCTTTCACGCTGTGTTTTCCCCCTCCTTTCCTTTACATTCAGTCGCTCCCTCCCTTTTATAAGGATGAGAGAGCGTGATCTGGCACCCCATGGTGCCTTGGCATTGTTCGACGCCATATGGCACCTCGAATCGGCATGGGGGGAGGCCCCATGCGATGCTCACCTTCATTTCACGTAGCCAGCTTATTTTGGCGTTGGATTACTTCATTTATCACGCTTGATGGTGCCAACTCAAGTATCTTTAACATTTTGTCATTCATCGTCAGGTAAGAATGTGTCGTTCTTTTTTTCGAGACATATCGTTGGGTGTGCAATGTAGTTTTCAAAATCTAGAGGTTCACATCGTCCCTCCTAGATTCAAGCTTTGAGCTATCCCGACATGGTGAGTCCCATGCCAGTTCAGGTTGACTTTAACATTTGGAATATCACTGTCGGGAAAATGTGTTGACTCTTTTCCCTAGGTGCATCATCGGATGTGATGGGCACACCCACAGGCAGTCAAGTTTTATCGTCCTTCCTAGACGTGAGCTTAGATTGACCTAATGTGATTTTTCAGATGTTGTGTCAAAGCTTCTGTTATTGTTTTGGTCAATCTTCTTTTGTGTATGGCGCTGCATTTTAGGTGCCAATACGTACAGAATAAAACATGAGCTCAAAAAAAAATTTTATGCAATGTCGTAGCATTCCACATCCATCGGATCAGTTTTCTCTCCACGTTTGCCAATCTATAAGCCCCTTTTTCGAGCATCTCGACCACTCGTTAGGGGCCAGCTTCCTCACTGCCTCTAGTGGTCGAGTGGCTTCGAATTTCCACAGGACTAAGTCCCCCGGGAGGAACTATCGATCCCGAACATGGGTATTATAGTAACGGGCCATGCACCGTTGGTACTCTGTCCCCCAAATTCTTGGGGTGTCATGCCCCAAGATATGTAGTGGAATTAAGTCAGGAACGTGAACAACCAACAAATAAAGCGTCAAGCTAGAACGATAATCAGAGAGCTAAACACATTCACACAGAAGAATGAATGCACAATATGTGGACAAAACTTAACTTTATTGAATAATAAATCAAAAGTTACAAGTGATACTTGACTTTGACTCTCTTGACCTAACTAGAGTTAAGAAAATAAAAGATGACATAACATGATCAAGTTCACCGCCTATTACAGTGAAGGTAACTAATTACAATGACTGACTCAAGACATTCTAACATTCTAGGGCTTCTCTTGTACATCATTCATTCGCTCTCGGACTCGTCGCTAGAGTAGTCCGAATCTGACCAGCTAGATCCTTTTGAAAAGATTGAAAAAGTAGGAAATTTTCGAACCCTTATTTCTCATTAGTTTCCCTAGAAAAATGTCTGGTACAACAAATGCCCCCCACGGGGCATGCGTCAGAGGCGGAGACGAGGGCAGACAACCCATGAACTCCTCATTTATTTTGTTGTAGTTGTGTTGAAATTTCATATGCACTTTATAAATAAACATTTTTTCCTATGCTAGCATTTTGTATGTCACTAACTTTATGTATTCACCCCATTTTTGTGCAATTATCTTGCAGCTATGGCGGATTTGGTAGAGATGATTAGGCTCAAAGGCGCACTGGTCGCAAGGACAACCACTAGGTGAGGAGGACCGATCGACCGATGCCTCCTTTGGGCCAGCCTGTCATCACTGTGGCCAATGTTGGCCAGCAAGACTTGGGGCAGTCTCGGGTGGCCGAGGGTCCCATTGGAGAGGGGACAGGCACAGCTAGAGCTGTGGACTTAGCCAGGATCTTTAAGACGAGTAGTATCTACACATATGACTGCTCTGGAGACTACCCGAGAGAGTTTCCTCTGGACCGGCACTTGTTTGAATTCATGAGGAGCTCCGTCCCTACTAGCACAGAGGAGGGAGATCCTTCAATTGCTGGAGAGAGCCGTCAGTTAGAGTGAGCCATCTTGCTGGGTAGGGACAGCCTGCATGGGGTCATTGTATATAGTTTCTCGAGCTTTTCAGTGGACTTCTAGAGGCAGAGGTAGTTCCTCAGCATGGATTGCCTGGGGTTCTTCAGTAGAGAGGACCAATTCAGGGTCCGAGTTGGAGTTTTGAGCCTGGCCTCTTGGGACCTACACGACCATCACCGAGTTGAGGTTGTGGGAGTGATAGGCTTGACACTAGAGCCATCCGAGCTACAATTTGCTGGAGAGGGGTATGATGATCATAGTCTACTGGATGGGATACTGCGTTAGACCGTGGTTTTTTTTTTTGGCTCAGTCAACATTAGACCGTGGTTAGCTGGTACGATTGATGGTTAGTGATTTCCTCTCACCGATATCACCAGGGTGCAACAGAGTGGCTGATGGGTGTTGTCCATCATTACCGGATGCTTTTGGACTAGACGGGGATCCGATATGTAGTGACAACAGCTTTGTACGGGTACCCGTGCTACATAGGGCTTATTCAGGCATTGGCGGAGCGCTTCAACCGTTGATGGAACACGGTGGCCGCAATAGAGGGGGAGACTTCACTAGACTAGTGGCCTCTCTTCAAGATATCAGGTTTGCCGATCAATGGTGAGGGGCATGAGGAGGTGGTGCTAGATGACCTCCATCGTAGCCATAATGATAGACTGGGATGGTATCGAGTATCGCATAGCTATCGGTAGCTATTGAAGACTTGGAGGGATTTGGCCCTAGCGGGCAGGGAGAAGCTAGCACAGACTTTGAGGGTGTCATACTACTTTTATAATGAGTTTGCACAGGATCAGACTCCATGGGAGGAGTACTTAGAGATCGAGCTAAGCTTCAGGGAATATTCTCGATACATATATGCACCTAGGAAGGGGTGGAACCCTCATGCACTCTCGGATGTCACCTACTTGGCCGGATACCTGGCATACTGGTTGGTGACCTTCATGCTTCTTCATGGCGAGGACAGTCTCCTGCAGGCAGAGCTATTGTGGCCCGCATGTATTTTGGCAGAGGGATAGAGGTTGGCATTGGCCCCAGCAGCTTTGGCCAACATCTACCATGGATGCAAGGCCTTGTTAGTACACCCTGCACCATGAGAGAGGAGCCTTTTTCTACCGACTCACTACCTGAGCGTGTGGGGCGGCCTACTCTTCCTAGAGTTCGTGATGAGGATAGCGTTGGTGAACCCAATGGCTCCTTTGCTTTTTGATTTCACTGGTCAGCCAGACGGAGATGGTACAGATCAGCTAGATGGTACAGATCAGCTCGAGAGAGCGAGGAGGGCCCTATCCTACTTGCCAGGTAGAGGCGAGGATTGGCTTCCGTTTGATTATGGGTCGAGGGGCTTTCGGCCCGTGTTAGTGCCGATGAGTGACAGGGCGGCCTGTGCCCTACCATACCAGCGAGAGCTAGACGTGCCAGTGTATACTAAGTGGGTGATCATCACCAAGTTGATGGTTTTAGCGCTGCACCGGTCTAGTGCCAACATTCTGGAGCCCTACAACCCACACTGGTTCACCAGGAACTTCGAGTACGACCAGGTGATCCCACCGAAACAAGAGTTTCCTCTGGTGAGGCGGTTGTACAAGGGTAGGGATAGTCACTTACTGTCTCCTACTTGGTGGGACTTTAGCTATAGAGGAGAGATGGAGAAGCTATCGATGCCAGGGTTAGATCATCGTGGGAGGTTTGACATTCACTACGCCTGGTCTTGGTTCGAGCACAGCCACTTGTATCGCTTGAAGGCTTCGATGATCAAGAAGGCTAAGGATGGCCGACTTTTATGAGAGGACCAGCCTCCCATCTCACTGGACGCAGAGTTCTGGAGGACCTACTTTTCAAGGATCTGTCGGGAAGTAGAGCGGATTAGCAATAATGGCCCCGGGAGGGCTGGGTCTCCTCAGCATCGTGGTTGGGTTACAGTGGGGTGATTAAGCCCTTGAAGATGGTGTAGGCACAGTCGGTGGCTAATATTGGAGCTAGGGCGGCGAGGTCGAGGATGCGAAGGACCTGGTCGATGCAGTTTCAGGGTGACTATGACTTTGGGAGGAATAGCAGTCTCAACAGCGTGCTCCCAGAGGGGAGCTTTGCTGATAAGGCCGTCCCCGGCTGGAGATGACACATCACATACGCGATCATGTCGACCCGACCTGTGGAGTTTGTCTCTCACATAAAGCGAGCCTACACGCTAAGAGATATCAAGGAGGTTGTTGCAAAGGCTGCCCGAGTGCTGGGGCTGAAGTCACAACAGCTGGTTCTTGTGCCGCTAACTCCCTTTGGCTCTTCAGGTAAGACATGTTCTTTATATTATCTTTACCTTTCTTCTCTATCCCTTTGGGTGAGACTTAATTTGCTGGCATGTGTCTTTCGTAGGTTCCCCCGTGGTGGGAGATCATTCTTCAGTAGGGACGTCTGTTGAGAGTGGTGACAGGGACCTTTAGCCTCAGTGGAAGCATCCCCATGTGGATGCCAGTGCGGCCGAGGCCGAGGAGTCCTCTCACAGGTGCGGGGAGGACGAGCATATTGAGGTGGAGTCGGCTTTGAGTAAGTGCCAATTCTTGACCCTTCTCCTTTTACCTATTTAGTCATTATGATTGACTAATCTCACCCCTATGGCAGGCTTTGTGCGTTAAGGGTATTCGTCAATGCTGGGATTGCATCAATGCAAGAATTTTTTATTTTCTCTGACTTGGACGAAAGGTCCAGGGCGGGGCTTCGGCGAGGTGCCGCGATAAGTGGATTCGTCGATGTTGGGATTGTATCAACGCAAGAAATTCAGGTTTCTCGGACTTAGATGAAAGGTCTAGGTCGTGTTCTTTAGTTGAGGCTCTGAAAAGGCCTTAGACGCTGAGTTAAGCTATTCATCGATGCTGGGATTGCACCGACGCAAGAAGTTTTGGGTTTCTCTGACTCAGATGAAAGGTCTAGGTCGGATCACTCGGTTGAGACCCCGAAAGACCTTAGGCACTAAGTTAAAAGTGGTTCATCGATGCTGGGATTGCACCGAAGCAAGAATTTCTAGTTTCTCCGACTTAGACGAAAGGCCTTGGTTAGATCGCTCAGCTGAGACCCGGAAAGGCCTTAGGCACCGAGTTAAGTGGTTCATATCGATGCTGGGATTGCACCCACGCAAGAAGTTTCAGGTTTCTCTAACTCAGATGAAAGGTCTTGGTCGGATCGCTTGGCTGAGACCTCTGAAGGCCTTAGGAACCGAGTTAAGTTGTTCATCGATGTTGGGATTGTACCGACGCAAGAAGTTTTAGGTTTCTCTGACTCAGACGAAAGGTCTAGGTCGGATCGCTCGACTGAGACCCCGGAAAGGCCTTAGGCACCGAGTTAAGTGGTTCATCGATCCTAGGATTACACCGACGTAAGAAGTTTCAGGTTTCTCTGACTCAAACGAAAGGTGTAGGTCGGATCACTCGACTCAGACCCCAGAAGGCCTTACGCACTGTGTTAAGTGGTTCATCGATGGTGCGATTGCATCGACACAAGAAATTCTGGTTTCTCTGACTTAGACGAAAGGTCTAGGTCAGAGCCTTCGGCCAAGATGCCGCGTTAAGTGTATTCGTTGATGCTGGGATTGCATCAACGCAAGGAATTCGATTTTCTCTGACTTAGACAAAAGGTCTAGGCCAGAGCCTTCGACTGAGTCACCGCGTTAAGTGTATTCGTTGATACTAGGTTTATATCAATGCAAGGAATTCAGTTTTCTATGTCTTAGATGAAAGGTCTAGGTCAGAGCCTTTAGCTGAGTCACCGCATTAAGGTAGTTCGTCAATGCTATGATAGCATTAACGCAAGAAGTTCAGTTGAACAACTTGGCCTAGACGGAAAGTCATGATGTTAAAGTAGAGTGATTTTCGGCTTAGACAAAAAGGACATGATGCCGAGCAACTTGGCTTAAACGTAGGGTCATGACGTCAAGGTGGAATAATTCTTGACTTAGAGAGAAAGTCATGACGCCGAACGACTTGGCTTAGACACAAGGTCATGACGTCAAGGTAGAATAATTCTTGGCTTAGATGGAAGGTCACGACGCCGAAGTGAAATGACTCTCGGCTTAGACACAAGGTCATGACGTCGAGTGACTTGACTTAGACGCGAGGTCATGATGCCAAGGCGAAATAATTCTCAGCTTAGACACAAGGCCATGACACAGAACGACTTGGCTTAGACGCAAGGCCATGATGCTAAGAAAAAATAATTTCCGACTTAGATGAAAGGTCATGACGCCGAAGGACTTGGCTTAGACGTGTGGTCATGACGCCAAGGAGGAATAATTCTCGGCTTAGATGGAAGGTCATGACGCCGAACGACTTAGCTTAGACGTGAGGCCATGACGCCAAGGAGGGATAATTCTCGACTTAGACGAAAGGTCGTGACGCCAAAAGATTTGGCTTAGACACGAGGTCATGACGCCAAAGAAGAATAATTCCCTGCTTAGATGGAAGTTCATGACGCCGAATGATCCCCCGATCGTGGGGTAGCAGAAATAGGAGGAGTGCGCAAAAGGCGCGGAGGTTGGTTTGAATTTGATTGGTGGTTAAATGCCCCGACAGAGGCGTTCTCTTGGTGCCAGCCCTGTCCTCTTTCCACCTCGTGGAGGGAGGTGACAGGGTTAACATGCTGGTTATTGGCGTGCTCCGGCAGGGGGTTGTGGACAATTCCCATATCTTGCTGCGGGGCCGGAGCTGGCTGCGGATTCTGGATCACAACGTTAATTACATCTCCCCAAAGGAGAGAAAATCTTTGATTAGTCGTCGGGAAGAGGGGCCCTATGACCATAAATCTATGCTAATGCATGCATGGAAATGCCAAAAATATTTTGATAATCGTTACCAGAAATTTATCTAAAAATTACACCCTTATATATATAAAAAGAGTGGGTGACATCAGACGTCACTCTTCATGTGTGGAGGTGAACTAGCAGAGACGTCAAGAAGTCGGCAATGCGACTCTTCAGAATATCGGTTTCCAAGGTCTCCACATGTATGCTTCTCCACGGAGAAGAAAATGTTCCTGACACTCCACAACCCATTGAGCTGGCAGTCAAATATGGCTCCTTACGGGAGGTGATAACGGGGAAAGAATGAAGGTACCAAGCTTGTCACTTTCATATCAGCTGCTGTAATCTCCCGGATCTTCATAAGCTCCCCATTTGACTACTCGAGGGAGAAAGAGCAGAGGAAGAGAAGGGTGTTGGAGAATCCAACACAGAGGGCTAACAACAGAGCATGGATGGCCTCCTCCCCATGCTCCTCCTCTCAGTGTTCTTCCTGGCATCATCTTCGGATCTCCTGCACTCCATCAGAGCTGAAGACAGATTAGCCCTTGGTCGTCCTCTCTCCATCAACCAGACCATAGTCTCTACCGGCGGCGTCTTTGCACTGGGTTTCTTCTCCCATGGAAGCTCGCAATCCCGCCGCTACGTTGGGATATGGTACAACCGCATCCCGGGGAAGACGGTGGTATGGGTGGCGAACAGGGAGAACCCCCTGATGGATGCCGGCGGAGTCCTCACCATCGCTGCAGATGGAAACATCGTTCTGCTCGACGGAAAGGGACGGCTCCTTTGGTCCTCCGTTGTCTCAGAAGTTTACCGGAACACCAGCGCCGTGCTGTTGGACACCGGCAACCTGGTCCTGGGAGGAGCCCAAGGTGAGGGTGACGTCCTCTGGCAGAGCTTCGACCATCCGGCAGACACCATGATGCCGGAGATGAAGCTGCGGCTGGATTTGGGAACCGGTGCCCGCACCCTCCTGGTCTCATGGCGAGCAGCAGACGACCCCTCCCCCGGGAACTTCTCCTTCGGCTTCGACCCCGAGACGTACATGCAAGTCAAAACATGGCGCGGCACGGAGACCTGGGCCAGAGGGCGCGTGCAGAACGTGAACAAGGTCGAAGCAATGCAGGGGAACGTCAACGCCACCACCTCCATCCTCGTCCGCATGCCTGAGGTGAACTCGAAGGAGATAAGCAGCTACTTCACCACAATACAGGGCTCGGCCCCCATTCGGATTGTCCTGGCCTACACCGGCATGCTCAAATGGCTTCTCTGGGAGCAGACCTCCTCGAACTGGTCCCTGATCGCGTCGCACCCGGGCGACCCCTGCGACCTCTACAACAGCTGCGGGCCCTCAGGCTTCTGCAACAGCGATGGAACCTCCCTGGTATGCACCTGCTTGAGGGGCTTTGCGCCCTTCGATCAGGAGGGGTGGAAAAAGGGTAATTTCTCAGGTGGATGCCGCCGAAGGGTGTCGCTGCAATGTGATCCAGGAGACGAGTTCTTGAGGTTGGGGATGGTCAAGGCCCCAGATAGGTTCGTATTGGTAAGAAATGTTGATGGGGAGAGGTGTAAAGCCGAGTGCTTGAGGAGGTGCAACTGCACTGCGTATTCTTACAGCAACATGACCAGCGTGGGCAGCAGCACGAGATGTCTGGTGTGGGCGGGGGAGCTGCTGGATCTGCGCGCAGAGAATGGGGACAAGAACATAGCGTATGAACTCAACGTGAGGCTGGTTCCATCTGAGCTGGGTATACCCACCGGCTTCCAACTTTCTTGCTTCTCCCATTAAAAAAATGGGTTCCTTTTGGTTTATTATAGCCACATCAAGGTCTGTTCTTGGGTTTGCTCTGTTTTGAACCAGATCAAGCCGTATCTCTAGCACTGTGTTGCAATGATATTAAAAGGCCTGCCATTTCATGGAGGTCTGGGAGTACAAGTTGATTACTTGTCCTTTCCAGTTGGATGTTAATTGTTTCTCTTCTCTTTCAGGTGATAGTTCAGAGACATTTATCAATAATTAATATATCCACTGATTTCATGAAGTCTGAAGAAAGAGTATTGAGGTGACCCGGACGGCCCATCATGTCTATTCCATATAAAACCCTAATTACTCGCTCACTCTTCCCAATTTAAAATATTCCACCTCGATCCATTTTAGATCCATGCAATTTTCTCCAAGGAAGCAGGTAATAAGAACTAGAGAAAGATGCTTATGCCTTAGAGATTGTGATTCATTATGATTCATTTCTACACAGTAGTGACAAATTAGTAGTTATATAGCTAGTACCATAATTAATTAGTCATTTTGAATAAATAGGTTCTTAAAAATAATCTAAGAGTACGCGCGTGTGTATATATATATGTATTATGAGATTTTTAATCAATAAATTGTGATTTGTTAAGATGGGTGAGATTTTTATATTTTGGTATATATTTTATTTATTTATAAACTGTGTCCCCAACGTCATCGAGTCAATTTGGGTGGGCATAAAGCAATTAGCGGCTCAGAGCAGGGAACCCAATGATGTATTAATTGCAACTCAATCGATCTCTAAGCCCCACTTTGATATTAGGTTAGTCCTGGGTTAGCCTAAAGTTAGTCCTTGGCTAACCATTTTTCTGTTTTGATTGTAGATTTAAGTTAATTAGGTTAAAAATAGGACTAATCATGAGTTACCCCCAGATTAGGAAATCCACCCATGGAGGGGGATTTAGAGGTGGGTTAAGTGCATTTAATGCACATTAAATACACTCTCTCTCACTCTCTCCCCCACTCTCTCTCCTCTCTCACATTAATGTAGGAGAAAATTTATTATGATAATGATATATTTGTCATATAAAATTTATGATAATATCTTTTTTTAAAGTTGGTATGTTTTATTTTGCAGTTAATCCCCGATGGCGCGAGGAGTCATTCTCTCTCATGATCGCTTGTGATTTTCTTATTTTTTTGTGACATGATAAACTTCATTTCATTTTGACAGATTCATAAAATAGATTTGTGATCTGAGTTTGTATTTTAAGAGGTGAATTGGGCCATTTTTTTATCAAAACTAGAGGCGAATAAGGATAAACTGTTCACATGTCATGTTTTGAAAAATTAAAAGAATCATTGAATCTTTACCAAGATAGACGAATGGTCTAGATGCCGCCATCTCCTGCCGGTGTGGCTGCTCCCACGCAGGAGTCCAGGTAAATAGATACCCAAATGGTTGTAATCCTCGTTGCTGCCCTCGTCGTCTTTCTCTTTGTGGTGGGTCTATTCTTGGTGGCCAAGTGACCTTGGCTTCATCACTGATGTTGGCCATCACCGTTGTCGACATCATCGACAGATAGTGCCCTGAACGTGCACTCCCTCCTCAGGCACCCCTTCAGGTCTAGCACGGCGGAGGATGGTCTCATTGACTATCCCATTTGTCTCTTGGAGTTTGACGAGGGCGAGGAGGTTCAGGTGCTCTCGTCGTGCGATCACCGATTCCACGTCGACTGCGTCGACCAATGATTCGTGTCGTACTCCTCGAACCATTGGTCGACGCTGTCGACGTGGAATCGGTGGCCGCACGACAGGAGCACCCGAACCTCCTCGCTCTCCTCAAACTCTAAGAGACAGATGTGACAGACAGTGAAATCATCTTCTGCCGTGCCAGACCTGAAGGGGTGCTTGGGGAGGGAGTGCACTTTCAGGCCACTGTTTGTCGACGGCGGCGACGGCGGCCAACATCAGTGGTGAAGCCAAGGACACTTGGCCACGATGAATAGACACATCACGAAGAGGAAGGCGACGAGGGCAACAGGAAGGATGGCAACCGTTTGGGTATCTATTTCTCTGGGCATGGCAGGGGATGGTGGCATCTGGACCATTCGTCTATCCTGATGAAGATTCAATGGTCACTTTAATTTTTCAAAACATGACATGTGAACGGTTTATCCTTATTCACCTCTAGTTTTGTTTAAAAAGTGACTCAATTCACCTCTTAAAATACAAACTCAGATCAAAAATTTATTTTATGAATCTATTAAAAATTAAACAAAGAATATTATTGTAATGTATCAATGTATTGTTTGATACGTTAGGTTAGTTTGACATCTAAAACTCAACTCAGGAGCTACAGAAGCAATCCGAAACTCCTCCAAAAGGATCCGAACAACTTAATAAAGATCCGCCAGGACCCAACAGAGATCCGGCAAGAATTCAGGATATTACACAAATGGTATTAGGTATTCTCAGTATCCAGATCTTGGGTCGTTACAGGTCGAGATTGCGACCATCACAGTGGTCGCGTTCTTCTGAGAAGGCATCGTAGCGTGGGGTCACGTTCATCGAAGAAGATGAACAGTAAGGCGGTTTAGATCGCGCCCCTCTTGTAGGGCACATTCTCATTTGAACATGCCCCAGGCGAGTTGCGCATTCATATGGGTGGCCAGTCAGGTAGGTCAGGGCGTGTGGACTACAGCTGATTGTATTCCCCTTGGCCCGTGAGCATCCCGGACACCCCGGGGTGTCGCGACCATGTTTCTGGGTGTTTGGGGGTACCGTGTTACTTCGATTAGCATGCCCGTGGGTCTTGGGGATCTGGATGACCCACGTGTTCCGAGCTTTCATGTTTTCGTTACATCGAGTCACCATGAGTCGATAGTAGTGCGGTGGGCCTTCCCCGCACGATGTGGGTTTCTCTGAAAAGTGGTTTCCAAATGGGCCATGTGTGTGTCCTCGAACTGTGAGTCCGGTTAACCAGCCTGGGGCTGAAGGTTTCCCGTGCGTCCCTTGGATGAGGGATTAACTCGGTGGCTGGTGAGCTGCCTTAGAGATCGTGTCACCGTGATTTCAAACCTAGGGATGAGGCCAGATTGACGGCGATGTGCCATCACGTGCAACGGTCTTGACCCGAGTCTCTTGACTCAAGGAGTATTGGGTTTATTAGGTGTAGTGGGCTGTCTAGAGTCTGGTGGCTGCGTGACACCTGTTGCTTCTCGTTACTCGTGATGGATGCGTGAGTGATTTTCGGTGTTCACGTTCAGTAACCCCCCACTAGACGTAGCCTTCTTACGGCACGCGTGTGCTGACCCACCCTGGAGTGGTGGAGCGGCTTACCTGAGAGAGACGATTTTAAGGCTAGTTATCGTAGGGCCCCTCGCCTTTGTAGCCTGAGTTCGGGCTGGGGGGAAAACCAGCTAGAGGATCCGACCTAGTGCGCATGGTCTGTGTGTGGACACGTGGCTGAGGGCGTCGGACCCACGCTGATGAGCGTGACCTCAGCTAGTCCTTGTTCTGTGTTCATGGCTACTGTGTGGTGTCTCAGTCTCCGCCTGGGGCGTCGTAGGGAGACACCTGAGGCTGCGGACTAAGTCGTCAGTGGACACATCAGGCCGTACTTCTGGTGGGCAGGTACTTTCGTCACGTGGCGTGAGATTCTCATGACTCGAGGTTCTATTTCTCATCTGCGAGATGTGATTTTACGTGCAGTTTCGGCTGCTTTCCCTGAAACTGAGGTCTAGGATTCTGGTGAGCGTCACCGAGGGTTTTCCCTAGACGGAGTAGGGTTCACGATGGTGAGGTGATGACTATGTTTTCAGACCGTGTGGTTTCGGAGGGGGCCTTCGTGTGTAAGCACAAGCCTCCACGACAGAGGTGTTGTGGCATTTTCCTACTATTGTGGCTAGGGCGGTTCGTAGTCTGGTGGTCCCCCGACTGTGGGATCGGGATGTTAGTTTCCTTTCCGATAGGAGTAGTTGTAGAGCCTTAGTTTTATTGGCTACCGTGGTTTGAGGATTCGTGTACGGTCGTGTTTCCCGCCGTTGTCGTTATAGCCACTCCTATTGTTGTTGTTGTTCTTGCTGTAGTTGCTGCTTTTCGCTAACGTCGTTATTTTCGATGAGGATTCTGCGGGACCCCTACTGAGCCAGTGATAGGAGGCTTCCCCTGGTTTTCAGGTGTTGCGATTCTTCCTCGTGGGTCGAGGGTGCGACGTAGAGGTTCTTAACTGCCAGCTCGCCGGGCCGAGTGCTCACTCGACATTTGGTACGCTTCTTTCCCTTAGACTGTACTTTGTTAGATTGGACTCTGTTATAGTTAGTTATTTATTTCTGTTAATTGTTGCATTGTCCTGCTTTCTTTCCTATTTCTATGTACACCACACCTATCCTTTTAGCCCTCCCGAGCCCTCCGGCTCATGCACTCTATGCAGATCTCACATCTATTGTATGTAGATGACACATTGATTTTTCTAAATGCAAGGAGGCAGAGCATATTGGCCTTTCAACATTTTATTAGCAGATATAAGTCTAGTTCGGGCCAAAAAGTAAACGCCAGTAAAAGCAATTTCATTATGTCTGCTAAAGCTCCCTTGGCTCTCAGACAATCCATCCACTTACTTACTGGCTACAGGTATCAGGCAGCTGGCATTAACTATCTCAGTGTTCCGATAAAGAAAGGAAGATACATCTGCCTGGATTTCAGATTTTTGATTAATAAAGTGCAGTCCAAGTTAGAGGGCTGGCAGTCCAAGATTTATCCCAAGCTGGTAGAGCTATATTGATTAATTCAGTCCTCTACAACATTTCTATTTACCTGGCGTCTACTTGCTTTATTCCTAAGAAGGTAATCAGTATAATCGACCAATTGTGTGCTACCTTTTTTTGGCAAGGCAATGAAGGTTCCCACCGCAGACACTGGGTTGCTTGGTCTGACATACAGAGACCCCAGCTTGAGGGGGGTTTGGGTATCAGGAACCTCTTGTGGGTGCAATCATCCCTGGCTGTTAAGACTTTATGGAATATACTGCATGGGTCCTCTCTGTGGTCTGTGTATGCCAGGCGACGGTTTATAAAATCCCATTTCTCTGATTGTGCCTGGCCTTTTCCAGTTGGTATGCCATTAGCAGTTTTTAAGCAGGCAAAGGAGCTGCTAGTCTCCAACAATAAATGGGATATTGGAAATGGGGAAGGCATTGACTTTCTTAGAGACAATTGGACAGGTTGGGGGACTTTTTCAAGTGTAGCTCCAGACAGAAGTAATGGGGTGACTGGCTGTCTGTTGCCTCCATTGGAGAAGTCCTTCAGGATCCCCAGCATATTGCCTGGGGATTCCTTGGCAATGCTATCCATCTTCCTAGCTTGCAATTAAGTGACGAGGAAGACATTTGTATGGACTGGAACACTGACAGGTGCATTCTCTGTCAAGTCAACATGCAACCTGCTTAGAACCAAAGGTACTATGAGGCATCCTTGGGCTAAGCTGTGGCACCCAGCCTTCTCCCCTAGGGCCTCTCTCTTTACCTGGAAGCTGATCCATCGTGTTGTGCCAGTAGATAGCAGGGTGGTTGATTATGGAATTCAAATGGTTTCAAAATGTAGCTGTTGCTCTTCCCCAGCTCAAGAAGACCTTAACCATCTATTCATTACAGGTGATTTGGCCTCCAAGCTGTGGGATTGGGTGCACCCTTTAATCAGCAACAAGGCTTTTCTTAGTGACCAAATCACTACCCGCTGCTGGAATATTTTGTCAGCATCTAATGTCCACTCAGCTTTTGGTTTTGTTGGACTCTATGCAGTTGTTTTGATTATATGGGAGATTTGGAAACATAGATGCTCAGCCAGGTTTGAAGGAGAGCTTCTGAACATTGACTTTGTTAAGAGAAGGGTCCTTACTCTAATTGCGGTGGCCCTGGACAAGCTTACATTCTCTAAACCACTCTCTTCAGCTCAGCTTGGTTATTTGGCCTCCTTTCATTTATTCCCTCAGGTACGTCTGAAGCAACCTTTCCTCATTGTTAGTAAATTGGCCTCTAGCAATTATACCCTACATGTGGACGGTGCTTCTAAGGGAAATCCTGGCAGAAGTGGAGGAGGGGGCTGCATTCAGGATCACCTTGGCAGGCTGGTCATTGGTTTTGCATTCTACTATGGCATTGGTAATAGTATGATGGCGGAGGCTAGAGCGTTGCATGATGGTTTGTTTATTGCTCTCCACGGAGGCTTTAGTTTGGCTGCTATATATTCGGACAGTACCCTTCTAGTTGAAGCTGTCCACAAAGGAGTGGCCCCTTGTTGGATGGTCCTCCCATGGTGGAGCAAGATTCTGGATTTCTATAATGCTAGTGGCTGTCCTATTTAACATACTTTTAGAGAGGGAAACCAGGTAGCAGACTGATGAGGGCATCATTCATGATTTCCTATGGTTCGGCATTTCTCTCCCTCCCGGAGGCGATTAGGAGGCGGTCCTTCTTTGGGATTAGACCTTGGTGCTTACCACTTGGTCTCTTGCGCCCAGAGACAACTCTCTACAATTGACTATAAGACCTCCGGGACTTGCTTGCTATTTAAATATTCGTTATTCTCTACTACCAATCTGATCCTAGAGCTTGTGGATTATGGGCCCACCACACTTCCACTGAGTAACTTTGCACCGCCTATACCGTAAAAATAGGGGGAAACCTGACATCCACCATGACATGGCCTCCAACTCAACTGACTAACCTAGAAAATAGGGTGAAGGAGCTTACACCTCATAATCCTGGAAATCCAACTTTCTCGCCTCACCTACCAATTCCCTATAGCACCATAGGTACCAATTCCAACTCACACCGGAAAACATAACACCAGCCTACAATACAACACATTAGCCTGTTTGGTAGCTACACTTACCAGATTCTACTCGCTCTTAATCACATCAATGCACCTAAACACGACAAGGGGTACTCACACATCCCCCACAGTAGCTCGACTGCCACATACACAAGGTGCTCTTATGAGCTCTTGAACGCTCGAGGAGAATTCAAGAACATAATTAAGAGTAAAAAATAGCAAAATTCAATCAAATCACACTATACATAATTAACCAAAATATGACGCATACCTTCCACGAGGTGGGACACCCCCATTCTTATCTAGACCATGCATCTCACGTGCCCTAAGAATCATGCCTCTTTACGTCAGAGGATTGTTGTTGCTACTGGGATGGCCCCTTAGGGCAATCACGTGCTAGATGTCCTACCTGACCACATCTATAGCACCTTCCAGCCCTCTAACATGATCTGCTTGAATGTAGCATGCCACACCTCAAACACTGATCCGACTGTCCTCCTGCCGTACTCTGCCATGATGATGAAGCTAATGAGGGTTGGTCACTCTCTAATGCTACCTACCTCTACTCCTTAAGTCACTGTCTATACCTCCATCCCAATCTCTGAGGATGCCTTTTTGAGGGCAAAGAGGTCACCCAAGATGGCTAGCTCGAAGGTTGTTGGACCTCCATCCATTGATCATCAAGCTACTGAACCTGACCCAGTGGGGACTACTCTGCTCGAGACTCTCGGGTCCTCATAATATCTGTCTCTAGAGTTGTCATTGCCTAGTATGCCACATCCAAATCAGTAGCTTGGGTTGAGATCAATGCTCGTCATCAGCTCTAACCTCAAGCTCCGAAGAAATTGCTGAGTCCTCAAGACTTCATTTGTCATTACATGTGGCGCATAGCGGGCTAATTTCGCAAAATGGGCCCAGTACTGCTTCACTAACATTTCACTATGCTGCAAATTCAGGAACTGAAACATCCTTTCCATTTGCAGGTATTCCAGGCCATAATCTTGCTCAAACACTTCTACAACTCTTGCCATGCAATCTGCCAAAGTGGTCAAGATTGAAAGGTTATCTCCCACTCTGAGGTCCACCATGAAAGAGTTGAGCCATGCAACTAGTGACTTGCCAACAGGACTTTCTCATCATCAGTGCACTCCATCGATCAGAACATTCATTCCATAGCATTAATCCATGACCTCACTACATCAGGATCTAGTTGGCCCTCAAACATTGGTGGTTGAAACTGCAAGAACTCTCGCAAAATATACCCACGACCACCATGTAATGAACTACCCTTGCCAACCTCTTGACCACGATGTTGTTGACTTCACTACAGCACAAAGAACTAATACATGCCAGCATAAAACTCTGCCTGACTCGGCTACCTCTAGAGCAGATAAATCTCTACTCGGCTCCTCCCGAGCCCCTATCGGTAATTCCGCCAATAGTCGGACCCGCCTTCTCGACGCCGTCTCCACTCTTATTTGCACAAACATAGAAAACAAGGTGGTTGTTGAACCCCCTCCTCTTGTATCATATCTCATGAATTTTGATGATGACCAAATAAATTGAAAATGAGGTTTACTAATGTTTTGGAAATATTTGGAAGTGTTTCAATCACTTAAGGAGTTGGCGGTTTGGACGACCCAAGAACTTCATGACAAGGGTAAGCATTTTTGACTTGAACTTAATTGAAGAATCTAATTCAAACATTATTTTTGACAGGACAAACAATGTGGATTAAGCCTATTTCAACACAAGGACAATTGATTATCCAACAGCCATCAAGACAATATTATCCATATAATTCAACCAGATTATTAACAGTGATTGAGAATCAGAGAAGAGTTCAAGATCACACATGTGAGAGATAGAGCTATTCAGATGTCTAGAGAGGAAGATCATTAATCAAAGAAATTGAATTCAATCAATCAAGTTCGAAGATATACCTCCAGTCTAGATACATTATGCATTAAGTTCCACATGAGCAGCATGATTAAAAGTTATCAAACTCCCCCTGACAAATAGCATGATAGGGTGCAAGGAAGACTCTTGAAGAGGAACAAAACTAACAAGAAGGATAGATGAGTCAACCCTTTGGACTAGATGCGTGAACGCAGGGGTGACTGCAGCCTCTACGGAGAGCAAGGCGTCGACGCAGAATACCTGCAGCGTCGACGCTCACAACCATTCTAATGCCATTGTGAATTTAGTTCAGAGCTGCGTAGACGCACCTGACAAGCTACGTCAACGCATCATCATTCATGAACGGACTTAAAAAGACTAGACATAGGGGACAACATGTGACAAACACAAATAATAGCAACAGAGATTGAAAATTCAGCAGCAAAATAGTCACCGATTGGAGGACTAGGAGCAAGAGGAGGTACTGCCACTTCCACCGCGACCACGGACACAACACGGTCGATTGCATCTAGCTAAAGGATGCGATCGAGGACCTCATTCGACGAGGGCTCCTCAATAAGTTAGTCACCAAGGCCGCAGAAAAGCGATAGTAGGAGCAGACCCCTCCACCCATCGACAACCGACTCAATGGAAAAGGGATTATGATGATTTCTAAAGGGTCGGCATCGAGCAAGAATAGCTCCAGGAGATGTCATAGGTATGCGTCCGGAGTGAACTCTGTGGGTCAAGGAGATGAGAGCCGCCACGACTCCACTGCTCAGGATCATCTCAAGGATCCGATCATCTTCTCAGATGATGACCTGGAGGGCATTACCACCCCCCACTCTGACGCTCTTGTGGTCTCGTTTACCATTAACCAATGTACTATACGATGGATCCTCATTGATAATGGAAGTGTTCCCGATGTAATTTCTTACAACTACTTTGTGGTCATGGGTGTGGATCTATCACAAATAACATTGTTGCACACACCCTTATATGGATTCTCCGGCACAGCCGTCCTCCCTGAGGGGCGTATCTCCTTGCCAATCACATTTGGGGTTGACCCCAGAGATGTAATGTTCCTGGCAGACTTCACGGTCGTACGCGGAATGATCGGGTATAATTCCATAATAAGTAAGGGCATCCTCGGCATCCTAAGGGCGTCCCCTCGTCCTACCATCAGAAATTGAAGTTCCCTACCCCCCGTGGAGTTGGGGAGTCATGGAGGTGCTACTTGATCTCCACCAAGGAAACATGAGCTGAGGAGGCTCCCCCCATCAAGAAGATGACGACAGGGACCCCAGACCCAACAAAAGTACTCCGGCCGAAGACCTCTACCTCATTCAGGTGGGGGAAGATCTAAGTAGAATACTCCGCATCGGTGCCATGCTGTCCAAACAAGAGAAGGAAGACTAGAAGAGCTTCCTGATCGAAAACTAGGATGTGATCGCTTGATCTGAGGACGAATTGTAAGGTTTCGACTAGAAGTGCAACGGAAAACATTAAAACCCTAGATTGCATATCGTTGCTGATTTTTCAAAATCGAACTAAATCGATAAATCCCACAGTGTGAAGAATGATTCTTTACCTTTGCGGGGTCGAGAATCTCCCAAAGCTCGAAGACGAAGGATAGGAAGATCCCAGGGTCACGAGCCATCCAAGCGTCCGGCCTCTAGACATATCCACATGAGCAGTGGAAGTAGACAAGATCTCCTCCACAATCTCCACGTGTCGACTCGATCTCAGCACCACTATCCATCGGGGAGGAAGGAGAGAGAAGGGGGAGTGCCCTTGGAGAGAGAGAGAGAGGAGAGAGGGCGGCCAGGGTTCAACCTTGTAGCTTGGCCAGGGTTTCTCCCTTTAGCATATATTTATAGACCTCTGGCATTTTTCATAAAAACCCAATAATAGTCTATAGAGTCTGCCCATCCCGATCTGTCCCGAAGCGCTCGGACTCACCGCCTATCAGCGCAAACGTCTGCTGGATGGTTTGCGTTCCTGCGTGCAGTCGGGAAAGCACGGAACGGGCTGGCCGGTGCTCGCGCGATACGAAGAAATCAGTCGCGAAATTTTAGGAAAATCCGCACCGATCCCGACGCTTGATATCGTCGGCAAGACGGGTACGGCCGAATGGAGAAACAAGGGCAAGGCGACGAACCTCGCGTGGTTCACCGGCTTCGCGCCGGGCGACAATCCGAAGGTCGCCGTCGTCGTGCTGCTCGAAGGCGAAGCGGACGCGAAGACCATTCACGGCGGTGGCGCCGCCGGAAAGCTTGCGGGCGAGATATTCGCGGCATGGCAAAATTCGCCCACCGGGAAAAAGGCGCTGGGAGTCGCGCCGTAGCGAAATCCCGGGAGCGCGGGCGGCTCGCCCGCACTTTTGACGACATGCGCCGACCGGTTGCCGGACTCGCCGGCGATTCCGATGTCCTTCGCCTCGCTTCGCTCGTTCGGGGCGGGCCGCCCCGAATCCAGGCAATGCGGGCGGGCCGCCCGCGCTCCCGGGATTTCGCTACGGCGAAATTTTCGCCAGCGAATACCCGTCTTTCCGGTCCAGGGACTTCCAGCCGAGTTTTTCGAGTTCGAGCCGGAGCGCGTCGGCGCCGGCGAAATCGCGCGACTGTTTCGCGGCCCAGCGTTTTTCGCCGAGCGCGACGACATCCGCCGGAGCCTCGTCGGCTTTCTTTGCCGTCGTGAAAAGCCGGATACCGAGCGCGTTCAGGATTTTCGCGAGTCCGCAGAGATCGGCGCGCGCTTCTTCGACCGTGAGATCGGCGCGGTTCGCGTGGTGCAGCGCGGAGAAGATTTTGCCGAGGGCGGCCGGCGTGTTGAGGTCGTTCAGCAACGCCTCCCACGCCGGAAGGTAGTCGCCCCACGCGGTGTTCTTTTCGTTCACGGCCGGCGGCAGGAAATCGGCTTTTTCCAAACCGGTTTTCGCGAGCAGGCGTTCGGCGGCGCGTTCGATTTTTTCGATGGCGCCGGCGGCGTCGTCGAGGCTCTTGAGCGTGAAGTTGAGCTGCGTCCGGTAGTGGCCGGAAATCAGCGCGTAGCGCACGGCGGCCGGTGACGCGCCTTTCGCCCGGAGGTCGTCGAGCGTGTAGAGATTGCCGAGGCTTTTGGACATCTTCGCGCCGTCCACCATCAGGTGTTCGGCGTGGAACCAATGGCGCGCGAAATCCTTTTTGCCGGTCGCGCATTCGGACTGCGCGATCTCGTTTTCGTGGTGCGGGAAGCAGAGGTCCACGCCGCCGCCGTGCAGGTCGAAGGTTTCGCCGAGATATTCGACGGACATCGCCGAGCATTCGATATGCCAGCCGGGCCGGCCGGGGCCCCACGGCGAATCCCACTTGTTCGGACCGTCCTCGGGTTTCCAGGCTTTCCAGAGCGCGAAATCGGAGACGGATTCCCGGTCGTATTCGTCGGCGTGGTTCGCCGCGCCGCCGGAGTTTTCATCCTGCGTGCGGAGCTTGGAACGGTCGATGCGCGCGAGTTTGCCGTAGTCCGGGCACGAGCACACCTTGAAGTAAACGGAGCCGTCGAACGACTTGTACGCGTGGCCTTTCGCGACGAGCTTTTCGATCATCCGGATCTGGTGCGGGATGTGTTCGACGGCGCCCGGTTCGACGGCCGGCCGGAGCATGTTCAATGCGTCGCAATCGGCGTGGAATTTTACCGTCCACCGGTCGGTGAAATCTTTCAGCGAGACGCCTTCCTTCATCGAGGAACGGATCGTCTTGTCGTCCACGTCTGTGAGGTTGCGGACGTGCCGGACATTCACGCCGTCGGTTTCGAGCACGCGCCGGAGCGTGTCCTGGAGAAGAAACGTGCGGAAATTGCCGATGTGCGCCGGGCCGTACACCGTGGGACCGCAGCAATACATGCCGTAGGGAGCTTCGGGCGCGGCGGGGCGCAGTTCCTTTTCGGTGCGGGAGAGCGTGTCGAACAGGCGGACGGACATGGCGGGACGAAGAAAGGGGAATGGGGAAAGAGGAAAGCGGAAACGTTTCGTGGGAAACGAATCGAGGCCCCCGCTTCCACGATATCACGCCCTACTCTTTCGGCCTCGAGGTGGACTCCTACAACGGCGGCCTCCGCCACGACCCCTTGTCATGTGCATTTTATGAAAAGAAGAAAGAGACCCCTGTCATATGCATTTTATGAAAAGAAGAAAGGAATATTGCATGGTGCATAAATACCCTTGTCATGTGTGTCTTGTAAAAAGAAAAAGGAATATTGTATATATGCCCCTATGAGTGTATCCCTAAAGTCTCTTAGGAGTTAATCCATGTTGATGGATCGATAGGGATCATGAGCCGATTCGACGGTCGATCTTGTTCATTACCCAATCCAATGGTTGATATTGATCATAAACTGATCCAATGGCTGATGTTGATCATATGCCGATCCAACGGCTCATCTTGATCATAAGCCTATCCGATGGTCGATTTTGATCATAAGTTGATCCGATGGCCGGTCTTGATCATAAGCCGATCCGACAACCTATCTTGATTATAAGCCGATCCAACAGTCGATCTTGATCATAAGCCGATCCGATGGCTGATCTTGATCATAAGCCGATCTGACAACCTATCTTGATCATAAGCCGATCCGACGGTCGATTTTGATCATAAGTTGATCCGACGGCTCGATCTTTATCATAAGCCGATCCAACGACTTGCATGCGATCTTATGCTGATCCAACGGCCAATCACAGTCACACTTTAGTCCAATCCAATGAACCGATTGTGATCATATTGGCGATCCGATGGTTAATTGTGATCATATTACAATCCAATGGTCAGATTGTGACCAGGAACAAGTCCAACAATCGGATCTTGAGTAGGAACAAATCCAACATCGGACCTTGACTAGGAATGAGTCCAATAGTCAGATCTCAACTATAAATAAATCAACGGTCAAATCGTAACCGGGAATAAATTCAACAGTCAGATCGTGACAAAGAACAAATCCAATAGTCAGATTGTGACTAGGAACAAATCCAATGGTCAGATTGTGACAAAGAGCAAATCCAATAGTCAGATCGTGACTAGGAACAAATCCAGCAGTCGGATCTTGACCAGAAAGAAATCCAATGGTCAGATTGTGACCAGGAAGAAATCCAATGGTCTGTTTGTGACCAGATGTAAATCCAACGGTCCTATTTGATTAGAAAAGCAAATTCAACGGTCCAATCATGGATGGAAGCAAATCCAATGGTCCTATCATGGACAAAAGTAAATCCAACGGTCCGATCGTGATCGGAAACTAATCCAACGGTTCGATCGTGACTAGAAGTAATCCAACAGTTACATCGTGACTGGAAGCAAATCTAATGATCCGATCATGATTAGAAATAAATCTAATGGTCACAACTTGTTGAGCTTTAGTTCGGGAGCAAATCTAGTGGTAGGATCTTAATCAGCATTAGATTGGGAGAAAATCCAACAATCTAACCTATCAAAATAAAATAAATCCAATGATCAAAACTTTATCAGTATTAGATCATGAGCAAATGCAACAATTCGATCTTGATCAAACATTAATCCAACAGTCAAATTTTGTTCAGGAGCTAGTCCAACAGTCAGATCATGGTCAAGCTTAACTCTAATGGTCGAATCTTGATCAAAGTTATATTTAACCATCAGATCGATAAAACTTAAATCTAACTATCAGATTTCGATTAAAAGCAAACTCTAGTGATCAGATCCATATGTAACATAAATCATCCAAAGGTCGGATCTTAATCGAGAGCCAATCCAAAGGTCGGATCTTAATTGGGAGTAAATCTAATGCTTAGATTTTGATCAGATCAAATTAATCTAATAGTAAAATCTTGATCAAATTTAAATCCAATAGTCAGATCTTGAGCAAACATAAGTTGAATGGTTAAATTTTGATCTGGAGTAAGATCGAATAGTCAGATCTTGGTCTTAGTTAAGTCCAACAGTTAGATCTTAATTGAGAGGATATCCAACGGTCATATCTTCATAATGTTGAGTTGGGTATCGTTTGCAACGTCGTCAACCAAGAAATGTAATGAAGTATAATATAATCAATATTTAGAAAAATATTTCTTCAAAGATTCACGTAAAGGCATTGTTTGCAATGCTAAGTACTACTGCTTTTCAATAAGCTAGAATAATAGTTAACAAGTATCAATTAGATTTGTAAACGGTCGAATAATTAATGGATCACGATCTGAAGGCCGATGACTAAATCTCCCTGGATTCGAATAAATTTCCTGCAATCCGTCCATGGTAATTTGTAGAATAATTCTGAAGTAAACAATCTTGCCAATATACTATATATATGTTGCACTTGTAACTTATAAGATGAAAGGGGAAGGTAACAAGCAATGTAACACTCACGGTAGGAAGTTTCTTGCAGTCGGTGCAGTAACCGCGCTTCCATGCGGCGGCTCCCTGCCCGTCGAATACCCCGCCTCCGGTGACCGTCAGCCCGTGGATGCCCTCAAAGTTGACCCAGAATTCGTCAGGGAAGGCACCGATGTCCGCCGGAGCTCTGACGACCCCTTTCACATGGACCACAATGGGACTCTTGCATGGCCCTCTCAGCGTCACCGGGCCGACGAGAAAGGTCCCTTCGGGGATCAGAACGGTGGGCGTCCCTTGCAGTGCACACGCCTTCCCCCACGCAGCCACCAGGGCCTGCCAAACCGTACGTAGCAGACGCAATCCATCCCGTTTGCATGCATGGAGATCGAAGACAACAGTTAAAGAGGCCGGGGGATATATATATATGTATATATATAACAGCATGACGAGACGTTCTCAAATTAAGTAAAAAAGGGATCGGAGGCTAGCTATCTCATTCTGTTTCTACCGCTGCGGCATCTTTCTTTCCATCTGCGACGGCGCCGAAGGCTGTGATGTCGAACAGGCTTCCGCTGCTACCACTGCCACCATTGGCTCCATTCCAAGCGAAGAGCTGCAAGAACAAAGACACATTCAGGAGGAGAACGCTTGGGGCAGTCAAGCCTGCCATCCTTTCACCCGTCGACCCCAATCGCACGAAACTTGGGATTTTACTACTCCGATCGAGCAGCTTCTCCCACCCAATAGCCGACTTATATAATCGCGCGCGGCTTGTGTCCAAACATTGGAAGCTCTTGATTTCCTCATTCAAAATGGGGATTCCTTGACCGCCATGCTTTCACCCGCCGTCTATCCAAATCGCGCGATGCTTGGGATTTGACTCCTCTGAGCAGCTTCTCGCCTTCTCCCACCCAACACATATTCGACTTACATAATCGTGGCCCGTTGCCAAATATGGGAAGCTCTTGAATTCAGGAATGGGAGCTCATTCAAAATCGGGATCTACTCCTGAGACTGCCATATAGCTTGCGCAAGCACCAACTTGACGCTCGCGGAAAGATTTCTCATCGTCATACACTCTCCATATTCGTATAATTTTCTTGTGTGAGCTCGAGATGGCCGCACCATTCCAATGGTGGACGATGCAGGAATAGAAACACGCACATGGAAAAGTTCAGGGCTTGTCTGCGAATGTGAAAAGTAACAAAATTGATATGAGACTCTGAAAAAAAGAATCTGACGTGAAGATAAGAGATGATCTTAATTTACACGAGCTCCAAAGATTAAATAAAGACATATATTAGTGAAATTAAAAATTCAACTGAATGTGAAAGTATTATTTTTATTGATGGGCTTCCTTTTTACATCTTATCTTTGAACCATCCCATAGATTTTTCTTCAAATTTAACTTCTCAATTAAATGCAGCGTTTGTGCAGGATATAAATTAACGGAGAGAGGAATTGAAAGAGGAATTAAAAGATTGTGCATATTATCTGACGGCGGATGAGTACTCCGTGGATCTCATCAATTAATCTTTAAAGATTACAACCATCTACAACTTGCTTTACTATAAACATAAAGGGGTTTTCTTTCCTTAGAAAAGGCTGCCTAGCACAGACACTTCCCTTTGATGGCCTCTTCTTAATTTCCAGGGGATGCTAGATCGAAGATTCGGACAGACTCAAATCCCCCACGATCTGGTATGAGTCCACCTGACTCACCCTTGGTCGAGTCTCATGCTTTAGGTTTTTTTTTGAATTTTATTTTTACAAAATCAAAATTTCTTATAATATTTGGATTATTTATAATATATTTTTAGCAGGTAAAACTACTATTTAGTTAATCTAAAGTATGAATTATTTTCCCCAGAGTTCGCCATTTTCGGCCTCGAAAGGAGGTAGCGGTCGTTTCAGAGGCGCCTCCTTCCTTGGCAGTCAGCTGGAGACCGCCATTTGGGCCCCCTATGTCGGTTCCAGGTAGCAGTCCCGAGGCTGACCGCCACCTGATGGTAGCGGTCAGGCCAGGACCGCCACTTGGGAGAATGCGGTCAGGCTTTGACTGCATGCTCAAGGTTGCGGTCGTGTGGGTGACCGCCTTCTGTCTAGTTGTCCCTGGAAGGTAGCAGTCCTGAGGTGACCGCTATATTTTGTTAGCGGCCCTGAAGTGACCGCTATCTAAGGGTTGCGGCCCAAGGTGGATCGCCACTTGGGGGTGACGGTCTGGGGAAGACCGCCACCTAGGTTCCATGTTACCCGTGTTCCGTTCATGTTGTTTTAGCCTCCGGTTGACCCGGTTGTGACCCAGTGGTTAACCTTCGGCCTCGTGGATGTCTTGGACACCCGTGGGTTCTATGTTCATATTTTTTGGATGTCCGAAGGTGCCGAGTTATCTCGATGAGCGTGCCTGTGAGTTTTGGAGGGTTCGAATGATCTCATGTGTTTCGGGCTTTCTTGCTTCCGCTAGATCAAGTCGCCGTGAGTCGACGTGAGTGCGGAGGGCTATTCTCGCACGTCATTGACTTTTCAGGAAGTGTTTTCCGTGTGGACCATGCGGATGGACTTGGACTGTGAGTCCAGTCACCCAGCCTAGGGCTGGAGGTTTTTCGCTTTTCCTTTGGATAGGGGATTAACTCTGCGGCTTGTGAGCTACCTTAGGAATCGTACTACCATGAGTTTCAGACAATGGGATTAGGCCTGATTGACAGCACTGTGCCGTCACGTGCAGCGGTCTTGACCCGAGTCGTGTGAGTCAAAGACCGTTGGGTTTGATAGGTCTAGATGACTGTCCCAAGCCTGGTGGCCCCGAGCCACCTGTTACTTCACGTTACTCGTGATGGGTGTGTGCATGGTTTTCAGTATTCACGTTCAGTGACCCCCCACTAGCCGTAGCCTTCTTACGGCACGCGTGTGCTGACCCACCCGGGGGTGGTGGAGTGGTTTACCCGAGAGAGACGATTTTTAGGCTGGTTACCGTAGGGCCCCTCCGCGCAGCCTGAGTCTGGGCTATGGGGAAGAACCAGCTAGAGGATCTAACCTAGGGCGCATGGTCTGTGTGTGCACACGTGATTGGGGACATCGGACTCGCGCTGATGAGCGCGACCCCAGCTAGTCCTTGTTCTGTGTTCCTGGTTGCTGTTACAGTGTCTCAGTTTTCGCCTGGGGCGAGTAGGGAGACACCTGAGGCTACGGACTAAGTCATTGGTGGACGCATCCGACCTTGCTTCTAGTGGGTAGGTACTCCCATCACGTGACGTGAGATTCTCGTGACTCGAGTTTCTGTTTCTTATCTGTGAGACGTGATTTTACGTGTAGTTTTCAGGTATTTTCCTGATGTAGGAGTCTTGGGTTTCAGTAAGCGTTATCGAGGGTTCTCCCTAGTCAGTGTAGAGTTTACAACAGCGAGGTCGTGAACATGGTTCTGGACCCCGTGGTCTCGGAGAAGGCCTTTGTCTGTGAGGACAGGCCTCCACGATAGGGTTGTTGTGATGTTTCCCTTCGCGGCATGACCAGGGTAGTTTGTCGTCCGATGTTCCCCCGACTGTGAGATCGGGGTGTATTTTTCGGTGCCGTAGGAGTAGCTGTAGAACCGGGATTTTACCAGCTTCTAGGTTTTCAGTACGATTGTTTCCCCCGTTGCCGCTGTTGTTGTGGTTGCCGTTGCTACTCCTGTTGTTATTGCTGCTTTCTGTACCGCCGTTATTTTCGGTTGGGGTTTTGCGGGACCCCTACTGAGCCAGTGAAACGAGGCCCACCCTTACTTTTCAGGTGTTGCGATTCCTCCTCGAGGTTCGAGGGTGCTGTGTGGAGGTTCTTAGTTGTCAGCTCGCTGGGCCGAGTGTTCACTTGACATTTGGTACGCTTTCCTTCCCTAAACAACCACCCAGAAATTGGCAATAGCCACTAGTACTCTTACGATCCAGTTTGCATCCAGCATAGTCCGCATCAGGTTTTAGCTGGCACTGACTGCCATCCTTCCTGATCCTTGAGGGGAGTGTGGAAGCATGCTTCATACGTCCGTCGGGGTACAGTTTATATCATCGGTCAGAATGTTCTATATATAAAATTGCAATTTATATGAGGATGTAAAAGTTATGACTATTGCAAGAATTGACGTCACTTTAAGGAGCCGCAAATTGAAGAATTTGAGTCGACCAACTCGATGCTAATTAAAGAATTAACGCCTACTATCCCAGACGTGAATTTTCTATGACTTCAGTGTTCCGTTTCCTCCTTGAAAGATGATCTTCCATGTCCAATCCTGCTCGAATTCGAGCTATTCCAGCGAGTTGGAGTCTCCTCTCTATAAATAGCACCTCCTAGGCTCCTCCATACATCAAGCAAGAGGTCCAAAGGCTCCAAAGAGGTCCAAGACAAGGGGAAAACAAGAAAGAATAGAGGAAAAATAGGGGGGAAAGCAGGAAGAATAGGGAGCTTCTAAAATTTGAAGATGGAGAGCTTATCCTAGTGCCCCTTGAAGAGAATCAAGTTCAGATTTCAAATGATAACGGAGATTGAGGGCCATGTGAATGGGAGAATCGAGGCTAACCATGTGAGTATCAAGAATTTCTTGTTTCTTACCTTTTCTTGTTCAACTTTACTTTCAACAAAGTCTCATGTTGTTGTTCTTCTTTTCTTTTCATTTTTTGTTTTATTTTTTAGGATTATCCTCTCATTCTGCGTCCTATAAGATTTTCTAAGATTCCATAGCTTACCCTTCTCATTTCTAAGATTACCCTTGACATGAGGTATATCCTCTCCAAGTGGCACCTTCTAGGCCTAGTGACACATGCTAAGAACTACCCGCTAAGCACTACCGTGAGATTCACCTTGATTGGGCCGCTATGGGCGCCCTCATAAAAATTTGACACCCCCATACACATACCTTCCTATTCTCTACCTTTGAAGCCATAATACTCCTAGAGGAGGCAGATATCTTATTAGGATTGAAAAGATTGAAACAAGGTGAGGAAGAGAGCATGGCGGACATGCTATAGAGATCAAGCTCTCAAGAGGTGTTGGCAAGCCTTATAGCGAGCCAAAAAAAAGATTGACCAAATCCGCGCCACGAGAGGAATCAACTAGAAGAAGCTTGCGGCGTGGACTTTCAAGATATTGGGACAAGCTAAAGAAGAGGTCATGGAGGAGCTCATGAAGGTATTTGTGATTTGCATAGCGGGAGTGCTTCTCTTCCCCTCGGCAGATGACTTCCTTGAAGAAGAATAATTAAGGGCGATTAGCAGACTTTGGGAAGGCAAGAGAACTGGGCCGACAGTCCTAGCCTATCTCTATAGTGGACTCACCTCGGCTTCTATGGGAAGGCCTCTCTATGGGTCAATGCTACTATTTTCGAGTTGGGTGGACCTCCACTTCAAATTTGATCCATGCGAGGTGACCCAAAGTGCCTATAGAATTTTAAAGGAGAGCCCACTCAACTATATGACGGGCACGATGGGGCTAAGTGAGAGGGTGACAAATTACGTGCCGAAGCTCAAAAAATGGGTGGAATGGTGCAATCACTTCAAGACCATGGCCCAAAATATGTTCACATGTGCACCGGGGGCCCTCCTATCTCAAGACCTCCACACTCGGCTCTCTTCCAGGGTGGAGCTCCTGCTGATCGGGGCGACCGAGTTCGTTCTCTACAACGCACAACAATGTCTCTCACAACTCGGCCTCCCTCGCCACATATTTGAAGAAGTGTCTTATCTTTCATTGATCAAGAAGAGGGAGTTGGGCACAAGCAGTGACGAAGAATAGACTAAAACCATTAAAGCGTTATGGCAGATCAGCAACCTCTGATGGCCTAAAGAGTGAATCGAGGAAGATCGGGACCAATGAAAAACTTATGTAATAGCTCTTAAGAATTTGAAGCCCAAAGGCAGGTGCATACCAGAAGGCCCCCATGGCTCGACCTCAGGAGCCCGCCCGTCAGGAGTCATTCATCCCTAGGCCTCGCCCTCCACCTCCGAGGGATGTCCCTCGTCCCCAACAACTTACGGCACCCGTTGCCCATCCACCGGCACCCGCACCAGCATGGAGGAGAGAAAGAAAAAGAAATGGGAAAGGTGGGGTTTGGCCTCACGCCAGAAAGAAGTCAGAGAAGGTGGGCATCTCGCCAGAAGAAGATGACGACGGCTGCACAATCACACAATTTTTTTCTCTAATCACTGCTTCCCCTAATTAGGGTTAGCTTCTCTTATTTATAGAGAAACACAATTACAAATAGACCCAATTTTTTTTATTTAAACACAGATAATTTTCTTACTCTTAAAATAAACAAAAATACCTAACCGACTAAAATAACACTAAACCAAAACAACCCTTGAATTGACTATGAAATAATACAAGAAAATCATAATAAAAAGTCTCTAGCCTAGACGTCTTTGACGCTTCCAAATAAATTTGGATCCTCCTATATAACACGTGCATCCCGCTCCGCATCAGGAAACCCAGTTGACCGGTATTCCTCACTGCCTGCACCACTAGGTTCTCAATGTTAGGTTGCCAAGACGACATTTCCTTCTGCTGCTGTGTGGAAAATGATTAATTCACCGAGATCCTATGTGAATATCTTTCATTCTTTATATATATAGAATCCTGAACTATATCCTTTACTATCTGATCCAATCAGAAAAGCCAAACTAACTAAAGGATTACCTACTTTTAGCAACATTTGGAAAGAAATAGACAAAACACTCAGGTTCTGGCTGACAACAGCAATATCTGAAAAGCACTCTTGGGGTTACTTTGTTCCTTTTTTACCCGAAGCAATCTAATACTTAAGGGTAACTCATTTCAACACTCTGTTGGAACCAAGACAAGAAAGTTTTAATTTTGCTCACCTAGCGATACCGAGATTAAAGATCTCATCTGCCTTCTTCAGCTTGTGCTTGGATTCCAAGTGCAGAGCATAAGATATGTAATAATGGGAATGGGTTTGCCCTATCTGGTTTGCTTCCAGAAAGCTGTATATGACTTCTGCATCAGCACAGTTCTCAGCCTGCAACACAAATGATCGGCACTTCAGTATGCAAATGAAATAACAAGCACTAATTCCGTGATTTTTAGACGGATCTAGTGTTTCCAAGACCTACATATTCCAACCAGATTTTAAGATACCGAAGGTCATCCTTGTAGCGCTCATCATGCCAAAACATTCGCACGCATTGTTCATAAATGACAATTAAGCCCGAGCATTCTCCTCCGGCTGGAAAGGATTCCTGGACCCACTTGATGCATCTTCAAACAACAAGATTGAAGAGTATCAGGTCAACAGCCAGCGGAAATTGCATGCCCACATATAGATCCAGACATGCATTCGAAGAAAGCGTACAAAAAATGTTCAGAATAGGCCAAACATCGATCAGAACGATTGGTGTAATACAACATCAGCTGATTTGATCTCATTCTTGAATAGCTACCCAAAATGTTAAACATATTTCAGGGGTATGGGATTCTTTCGAAGGCACATCCAAGGATCGGCTGACCAAAAACATCAAGTAATAGGAAATATACGTAATCTGACCAGCATATTACATTTTTTTTAAAGAAGGGAAATAACAAAGAAGAGTACGACAATGATTAGAATTAGCTTAACTAGGTCTACAAACCCTAAGAGGAAAGGAGAAGAAATCAAGTAAATCACTCACTTCAGCCATGGCTGCAGATGATCCTCGCCTTTGTACTCGTCGATCCCCTCGATTACACGCCTGCAAGCCCAGAAAGAATCGAGAGACGAAACGGGTCAGATCTGCATCATTCGAAGAGGCAGCAAGAGAAGAGGATTCTAGTTCCTAGATCCGATGGAGAGGGAGAGCTGGAAGACACTCCAACCGGCGTTTCTCGACGAGAGATTTCTTGAGAGCGTGGTCGCTCTGAGATCTGAGGGCTTCGTTCAGCAGCTCCACGTTGCGGCCTCTCTTCAGGGGCCTCACGTTCTCCTTGAACAACTCCCACTCGTTCCCCGTCCGCCTCTCCGAAGTCAGGAACGCCGTCTCTGGGTCGACCAACGCCATGGGATCCTCCATGGATGAAAGCTCCCTAGAGAGAGAGAGAGAGAGTGCTACCTGCGCTCCCCCGGGTTTGGGTTTTCTTGTTTTGGTGGGCCGGGGGGGGGGATGCGAATGAATATCTCGAAAATCATGAGACTGATGATTTCTGGAAGGCTTGGCATGGTGCCAAACGCTTCACGCCTGATAACATCATCTCCTCATTCTCAGAAATCGAGAAGGCACTAGATGTTGCATCAGAAGACAAGCTTGGCGAATATCCTTTCGAAGGCCTTAATCAACGACTGTACGGACTACATGCAGGCGAAGTCGTGGTCATTAAAGCACCGGAGGGTGTCGGTAAGACGGAATTCTTCAGGGCATTGGAGTATCATATACTCAAAACCACGGATCATCCAATCGGAATCATCCATCTAGAGGAAGACAATGGAACAACCGTCAAAGCAATTGCTGGTTATGAACTTGAAGTCCCGGCGGTCTTGCCTGATTGTGGATTGTCGAGAGAAGACATTCTGCAAGGCTACAAAGCGGCAGTCAAGGATGATGAAGGACGAGTCCACATTCACTCATCATTTGACGTCGAGGACGAAGGTGCTTTTCTTGGGAACATCAGGTTCCTCGTCTCGGCAGTGGGATGCAGGTTTATCTTCCTTGATCACATCTCTTGGCTCGCGACTGGTACAGATGATGAAGATGAACGACGAAAGCTTGATAGAGTATCTCAGAAGCTTAAACTTCTCGCAAAGGAACTTCGATTCTGTCTCGTAATGATCTCTCACGTAAATGATGATGGGAAAACCCGTGGATCACGAAACATTTCAAAGGTGGCGAATACAGTTATATCGCTCGATAGAGATATTCTCGATGAGTCTACCAAGACTTTCTTTCTCATTGAGAAGGCCCGTCTCGGGGGAAGGACTGGAAAGGCAGGTTACGGTGAATTCGACCGTTCGAAGGGCAAGCTCGTGCCGGAGATTGAAAGGGAACTAGAACATGAGTGACATTCCTTCAGAAGAAGAATTCGTTCAGTGTCTTCGTGATTCTTTGAAATATTGTGAAGAAGCTGATGATCGTGGATCGATTGATTTCGAAATGGCTAGATGGCAAGAGTGGATCAAACAGTGGCCTGAAATTCTTACACCGGAAGGAGGATTGTGAATGAGTCGCGATATCTGGGTGATTTCTGATACCCACTTCAATCACGAGAACATCATCAAGTATTGTGGTCGTCCATTCAAGGCGGTCGAAGAGATGAACGAAAAGATGATCGAGAACTGGAACTCTGTCGTCAAGCAGGGAGATAAAGTCTATCATCTTGGTGATGTCTATATGGGAGACGGAGAGGGTGCCTATAAGATTCTCTCTCGTCTGAATGGAAAGAAGAGGCTCGTTCTAGGTAATCACGACGACGCTTGGGCTGCTCCGATCAAGAAGTGGTTCCAGAAGGTCTATCTCTTCCGCTCGTTCAAAGACTTCGGTTTGATGTTGACTCACGTCCCCATCCACCCTGATTCGATCATCCGTGCAGGAGAAGGTGCTGTGAACGTACACGGTCATATCCACGAGAAGATCGTAAAACACGATTCGGCGATCTATTCGACTCCTAAATCTGATCAACGATATCGCTGTGTCTGTGTCGAACACACGAACTACACTCCAGTCAACATAGAGGAGCTTCGTGTACGATGAAATATCTTTTGATCATTATCGTCTTGTATTGGAACGGACCGGCTGAGACTTTCAAATACGATGTCCTCAAGCTGGAGTGACCCAAACATCGTGAGAACGTGCATGGTCAACATACCAACGCCAAGAGTCAACAGCAACCTGAGCAACTTACAAGGAACTCTCGAACAAGATACTGCAGATTCAAGCCTTTCGGCGAACACTGCCAAGTACAACATGATCGAGACAGACATTACGGTGAAAAAGAAACAAGCCGAACAATCCTGACACGGCAGGATCACCAATATACGGAAAATGAACTGCAAAACCTAATGCCAGCAAACTCCACCAGCTAGAAGCTGGGCGACTGTACAGGACTTTTACGACTCTGGTAATTGCATATCTGAGATTCCCATGTACCTCACACAACTAACGCTTTGATACCACCTGTAACGTCCCGGATCCCGGATACTGGGTATACCCGATATCACTTGGAACCCGCGAGGCCTCCCAAGGGCAAAAAAGCATAAAAGGTGCTGCCAGGTTGGATAAGCAAGGCATTCCTAGCATTCGATTGATGTAATTCCTTATTTCTTTCATTATCAATAAAATTCGCCTCCTAGCTGTGCAGTAGCCCCCAATGTACCTAGGCAAGGTTTTTGATTAAAAAAAAATTAATGAGTAAGATTAATAGCGTTAGTTTAGACAAATGACTCTTGATTAACTATTTTAATCCTATTATTTTTGGCTTAAACGGTTCCTTTTAAAAGCACTTATTCTTCAAAATTGGAATTATAGGCTTTAAACCATTTAAACTTAATAAAAAGGGGTATTTCGATATTTTCCTAACTAAAGGTGTTATTCAAATATATTGAAATCTCTTTTTCCACCTTTTTAATTGACTAGTGCATTTATTTTTCTTTATCCCACTCTTTTTCACCCGTCTTTCCTCAAAGCCAATCTCTAGAGTGCCAACGCGCTCTCACCGAAGAAGGTCGACACTTCCCCCCTTCGTCACCCTCTGCAAGTGAAGTTCTAGCACTCTTGCTAGCTCTGCTATCTGCTACAACCTTCTAGCATCCTTTCTCCTCTCTTCCAACCCTAGATCCACTCTTCCTCTCCCTTCTCTGCTTCACCATGACTCCTCCGGTCACCCACGATAAGGTGAAAGTAGCGACACCAATGAAGAGGGCAGCTGTTGTAGCCTCTCAGAGGATTGAGCCTCACTCTAAAAGCATCCATGACCGGCCAGCTGCTTCAGGAAAGAGGAAAGAAGCACCATATCAGGACTTCGTGGCTGACGAGGGACAGTCACGAGGGCAACCAGCCAAGAGAAAGAAGCTGACTGCTGAAGAGAAAGGAAAGGGAAGGCACAACCTGCTCCTCTATAGCCACCTCCAGTTCCAGTCGTCAGGGAAGAAGAAAGTGACCCTACAAGAATCCTATTTTCAAGGTTCGTAGACTTTGATGTCTACAAGATGCTCAATCTTTTTCCTGAAGTACTTTCGCTTATAGAATTCCAAGGTTGGAGGAAGTTTTTGTCTAGACACACCGTCTGCTACCCTTTTCTGGTCCAGCAATTCTACAAGAACCTCTATTATAACCAGAATCAAAAGCCTCTGTGGACAGAGGTCAAAGGAGTAAATATTACGTTACAACCAAAATTGCTCACAAAGCCTTGCGTATACCTCTAGATGGATTAGTGGAGTCAGAATTTCAGTTTGATCTTTTTGCTGCTTACACATTATTGACTGACAAGCCCAGCAATCCTGAAGATGAAACTCAACTCCATGTAACAAACTTCAAAACAAACCATTTTCCTCCATTGCAACGGTTATTACACCACATATTTACTACTATGGTTACCCCTCAAGGGGGTGGCAGAAGCAGGATAACCGAAACCTAGAGATTTATATTCTATTGCATGTTCAATAATCTATAAATCTGCCTCCCAGAGATAATGCTTCAGATTATGGGGAGCTGTACAGGACAAAAGAGAAATCTGCCCTATGCAGCACACTTAACAGTAATTTTTCAAAGAGTTGGAATTTCTTTAGAGAATGAAAAGGTGAAGGAAATTCCTCAGAGCAATGTGTACTGCAAGAGGTTCATTAAGAAGTTTATGAAATTCAAAAAGGAAGGTGATAAAGTGATAAGAGACTTACCTAGACACCAACCTGAACCTCCAGCTGCACCAGCTCAGCAACAGCAGCCTGACCAGCTAGCAGAACCAGCACAGCTAGCAGAGCAGCCTGGACAACATGAAGAACCAAGACAGCCAGCTGATGAACATCAAGATCAACAAGTTGAAGATGAGCATGTAGACCAACATGAGGAACAAATTGATATTGATGCTCACTTTGAATAGGATCAACAGTAGCAGGATGTGCCACAGGATACATATTTTGGTCCCCTAATGCCATTTGGGATCCCTCCACCTCAGTCTCCTCCAGAAGAACCCAGAGTTTATGCTGAAGGAGAGGCACCACCTAAATTCCATGCTGAGGCCTTCACATCAAGAGGAACAAGGTTTGCTACAACTGATGATTTTATTAGAATTCATCCAACCTTAATTAGAATTTTGTCAACTCAATTTGCCAATATGAATTCCGTGCTGCGTCAACATAGCTTTGTCTCAACTCCCACTTCATCTACCGGGTGATCTATTTTTCACCCGTAACTATCCATTTGTCACCCGTATCACTTATTTTTCACCCTTAAGCTTCTATTTGTTACAGTTATCACCTATCTCTTCTACTGGGTAACTTCTCCTTAGCGAAAGTTGCCGAGTCGACTCCAAATATTTTTGGGGTTGACTCTCCTTCATCAAAAGTCTTCTTTTTCTAGAATCTACGGTTGTTCATCATTTGTGTGCACTGAAAAGCCATTATTCATGTTCAAAAATAAGATCATCAAAAGTCTTGGTTAAGCAACATTCTTCCATGATCATAATAATCTGCATACACACTTTTGTCATCATTAAAACACAACCACCAAAATCAAGTCAGAGATCCACAAAGTTGATTTTACCCTCCACATTTGTCCCCCACTCTTAGACATCGAGCACTTTCGGGGTCTGTGAGGTAGTCCCAGTGGGTCCATCAAGGGAAAGTTTCAAGGAGGATCTCCTCGCATCATCTGGGCAGGTGGGCCTTGCCACCTACCGAGCTTCTTGGCGCGCAAGGCATCCTCTGTCGAGATGTCAGGCGACGTTGTTGTTATCACGGTGCAACCATTTTTTATCTAGGAAATCGTGTGCAAATGGTGAGTGCTTGCTTCCATCGTGTCACCTTGATGCGAGCATTCCATCTTTGGATGGTTATAAGTGCTGGCGTAAGGTCACTTGGAGAAGTTTCATCTGCCTCTCTTGCTCTCGGCGTGTGTATTTGACACTTCGTCATCGTCTGTCCATTGCCCTAGTGAGGATTCTTCTATCTCTCTTTGCTTCCATAGTCCATGGTGCCTCATAGAAGGATCCTTCATGCTAATCCTGAGTCTTCCTTTGTGGAAGAAGCCAACCGTGTCAGCATCTCGAGCCGTTCGGGCACCGGTCCCAGTCCTCCTCCTCACCACCCTTGATTGCTTATCGAGTAGTCCATGGCCTCCGTGAGGCCTTTCAAATCCCTACTGACTTCAACATAATATTCCCCGACTCTAATGAGTGCTTGGGGGGTTATTATCCGGGTGGTATTAGCACCCCTATAGAGTTTTTTTGAGCAGGGTTCCATCTCCCTATGCACCATTTTATGGAATCCATCCTCCATTATTACGGCCGTATCCAGGGGACCTCTCCCCCAACTCTTGGCACATTCTACGCGCTTTTGTATACATTTTTAACCAAGCTTCAGTTACGCCCATCGTCTTTCTTTTTCGGTATTTCTACAGCCTCCAGCGCTGCCCTGGCACTGAGTCTTCGTTCTTCTACCTTCGGGCTAGGAAGGATAGGGCCATCATTCATGTATCCTCCCTTATCTCCAACATCAAGCACTGGTCTGAGTGCTTTGTCTTCCTAACGAAGGTAGGGGTAGAGGCCATCCTAGCGACTGGAGTTTTATCGCGACCATTCACTCCCCTAGAGCTAATAGACTACCGACTCCAACCAGTGAGGAGGCAAGGGTGATTAATGCCATTCTTCACCACCCTCGTAGTGATGCCGACACAAGGCAGACTCCATTAGTCCTTCGAGAATTGGGGTTAAGCCCCCCGTTGCCTCATGATATAGCCCTTGTTGTTTCCTTCATCTTCTCTTCATTCATGTGTTGACTTCTTCGTGCCGTGTTGCAGGGGTGCCAGCTTCGCCAGAACTGTGGTACGAGATGGTCGAGCTACCGGTGAACATTCCCTAATCATGTGACCACATAGAGCCTGGTACTGACTAGGTGTCTGTGGCAGGTCCTCGGCAGGCAATTGCCTTTGAGCTGGGGTGCTTATCATATCTTCTCATGGCGGTGATCTCTGTGGAGCGCTTGCACCTCCCTCTGGCATCACCGTCCATTGCTCCTGTGCCCAGTGTCAGTTTAGGCACCCGTATAGGTAGCCCAAGGGTTATTTCTAGGAGTTCATCAAGCACACCCATCGAAATTTCTCCAATGGTGGTGAAGAAGCACCTTTAGGTGGTGTTGCACCACCAACTTCGTCAGGAGAAGAGGAGGAAAGTCACCGCCAAAGCTCAACATAGCCAGATGCCTCCCCCTCCATAATCAGCGCCTCCTCCGACCACTGAACAAGTGGGGGCACAAGCACCGGCTCCATCTCCCCCTGTCTGCTTGCCACTGACGGGGGCTGTCCCGCTGTTCCCTGCTGAGGGGCCAGCCGAAAAGGGCAAGGCACCCTGCCCTGACATTACCCCCAACTCCCCCCTATTCGAGGATGCTCTGAGAGTCTGAGTCCATTAGTTTGAAGCCTACACTTTGATGGACAAGGCTTCACAGATGAGGGACTCCACGGGGGTCTTCTCCCTAGAGGTCCATGGGGAGTTGTACAATCTGGTGGCTAGGAACTTGTGTTTGGTCACTAAGGCCTTTAACTTGTGGGCGTACCACTTCTAGGGAACCACCCAGTAGTTGATCGATAGCCTCACTGAGTGATCAGAGCTGGAAGCCCAACTCCATAGGTTGAAGGGCGAGCATGTCGGGCTTCAAGAGCTCTTGGAGTCTCAAGGTTGCACTTTGGCAGAGATTAAGTGTCACTGGGATGGAGGCTAGAGGGGTTCCTACGCGAGACAGCCAACCAAGTTGATGTGGTCGAGGCTTGGGTGGCTAAGCTGGGGTCCTCAATGACTGAGGTCGAGGAGAAGGCCAAGGTGACAGTGGCCCGAGTCACAGAGCTAGAGGCGACAGTGGTCACAGCTGGCGAGGAGGCCATGGAGCACTTCAGGGCATCCCCGGAGTATGAGGCTGAGCTAAATGTGATCGCCGTCGAGGTCTCCGATCTGATGAAGGACCTTGGCTATAGAGAAGGATGGGTTGCTGCCCTCCAGGCTATAGTTGATGCCATGGGTGTTGTAGTGTCAGCAGCCCTGCAACCTCCATCGACGTCTTTCGAGCTCGCTATTGGTCAAGGCAAGGAGGAGCCGAGCACCGTCGAGCAAGGCGTCGGGGGTGAGCACTCCGTGGATAGGGAGTTGGTTGATCTAACTGACGACCCACCACCCCTTGGGGCCGTAACTGAAGGTGTTCCCGAGGCCCAGGACCTGGCACTTGTCAATGTGCACTTGAGGGCGAAGTGCTATCTTTTGCATGTGCTACCTTTTTCCCTATTTCTTCCTACCACTAGGGCATGTCTGAGCAGATGTAGCCCCTTCTCTATGTGCCTTTTTGCTTCTTAATAAAAGATATTTACCTTTTCTTCGTAAGTTTTGGTTGCCTAGAGTCTTCCTTCCTTTCCATGGAGCCTTTGTGTTTACTTTCCTCTGCTTAAGTCTTCCTTGGGATACCAACTGATGGTCAAAGTCTCTTCAGGAAGTGTGAGATACATGAGGATGCAATACTCAGGATTCTGTCGCTTCGTTTCCCATGAGATCGGGAAAGGGGGAAGACCCTTCGCCCCTTCTTGCGGCTTTGTTTACCTCCCTATAAATAGGAGTCCCATGAGGAACCCTAAGGGCACCTAGTGTTCTCTTTTCTGTTTGAAGCATCCTTAGGAGCGATGTCATCCAAAGAGGAGCACCTTTATTGTAACAAGGGGGTGATGACCCTCCAACCTGACCGGTTTCTTCCGAAGGAGGACGACTAGTAGCTTGTATTCCTCCCCCTTTATCAATAAATTTTCCTTTCTGGAACTCTCTTTCTAGTGTGTCCGTTGCTTGATTTCCTCTCGATTCTGTTGCCATTAACGAGTCTACACTTTCCCATAACGCGTGAGTCTCATGGAGGAAACCATCCATCATAGGTAGAGGGTAACCCACCACTGCTTCTTTAAAGGAAAGAAGACATCCACTATAAATAGCAGGGTTAGGGTATCGCTGTAGGGCATTGTGCACTTCCTGTTTCCCTCGAACTCGCCTTTACTGCAACCATGTCCCAGCCAACTCCTAGTTTCACGGTGGAAGGGGAACCTTCCAAAGTTTCCAGCGCTCTTGCCGTTGTTGTGGTGGGAACCGACCCTCCTTTGATGAAACCGGCATATGAAGCTCCCCCTGACCTGGTGCCTTCCAAGGGCGTAGGCCCCGCAGATGGGGCTCTAGCCAAATCAGGTCCTCCCCCAACCACTCCTAATGAGCTGGTTGATGTAGACAAAAACTTTGTGCATGGTTGGCTGGCTGGCTATCGCGATGGCACCTCACCATTTTTCTTTTGGATGGATGAGTATGTAGATAGTGATTGAGGGCCTTGTATCACCAATCAATAAATAAATACATGATCTTTCTCTTCCACTTTGTTCTTATTTTTCTGTGCGTGCCTAGGACTAGCTCATGGCGTGACCATGCTGTAGGTGCCATAAAGGGCGTGTGTGCCTCTCTGATATGCTACTGGACCTACAGTGCAGGGGTTAGAAAGATAGAAATGGGGTGATCACTAGAGACTTATCCTTGAGCCTCACAGGTGTGATGATCGTAATGCCTTTGAAGCGGGAGAATATGGGTTCTTCCTGTCCTCCCTCTCGGTCGGCCAAGAACGGGGAACTCGTATCTACAAGTCGATGATGAAGTTCCTGCGAATCAACTAGTAAATAGAAGAAAATAGACCATTAGACTGAGGAAATACAATATATGCTCAGAGAAGTAAAGAAAACATGCAAATGAGGTCAATCATACTAGGAAGGGGGTTGGGACGGTGGATGGCTGAGACTTTCGACCATCTGCCTTCTCTATATTTTGGATTAAAAAATTCTTCCCACCCTCCACATAACTCATTCCAAGTTCCCAACCACCCCTCTTAACTCCACCCCAGCCCCAAGGGAGAATCCACCACTCCCCACTCCACCTTCCAACCACCAACCACTCACTCCCCTTCCCCAAGCACCCCTCCATTTCCCCAATTCTGAGAGAGGTTCTCCCTAGGCCACATTCAAATCTCCCTCCCTACTGGCTGTGCCCTCTCACCTCCCCTCCTCTCCATTCCAGATCTGGGCGGCCCCCACACTCACACTACAGCCCCAGCCCGGCCTCCTTCCTCCCCCATTCCACCTCTCTCTAGTGTGCACCCGACCACCACCCTGCCAACCCCAGCAGGTCTAGCCCAACTCTGCCCCCATCCCTGCCACCACAGCCTCCTAGGAGACCTCCAGCAACCCGCCCTCCCCTCCTCCAGCCATCAGTCACCATTCCCTTACCCAAACCCTCACCCATATCCCCCTTCCATACCCCCTCCACAATCAGACCCAGTTCAGGGTCGCAGGAAGCAGAAATCTGGAAGATTGCAGAAGGTGCCATGATGTCCTCGTGAAAGCTTCATGAGGCATGCCATATACCGGTGGAATCATCATCCTGTCAGCTTCACATGAGGGCATCCCCGCCATCATCCGATCTCAGAGCTGTCTGGAGGAGCAATTCTCAGCAACCTGTGCAGTTCCACCCAGGCAAGCGACCAGAGCCTCAGTGCAGAAGCTCCCCAGTACACCCCCTTATGATTCCTGGAGCAAAGCTGACCAAGACGCACGCTAACAAGTCCCCCATCACCTCCTGGAAGAAGGAGGCCATTCACCCTCTGGAGCACCCAGTTCTGGTCGACTTTGTCAAACTGCGCTGACTGGTCCTACCAAGCCCAGGTTGGACCGACCCTTACTCCCCTACTCAGAGTTTTCTCCTTCGACCTCCGTTTGTGGTCCCATTAGTTTTGGCTCGAAGCTACTTCTTCCACGGTCACGTCGCCACCAGTCTTGCGATCATCGGAGTCAGGGAGAGTCCGGGACAGCTTCTGCAATAGCCCTCTGCAACTCTGTTCTAGACAGGATCCATTCAGAGTAGGTCTGAACTCTGAGCCGCAGCGACCACCATAGACCACCAAGCGGTGCCAAACTCCTTAGGTTGGTTCCCTGGTCAGTCTCAATCATCTCAGCACTGGTCTCGCCTCCGGCAAACTCCGAAAAAGCTCGTGGCCGTCTAGACACTGACACTCTGTCCTGCAGTCCTAGACAGGGCAGGACAAAATAGCTTGAGAAGACAAAGGCGCAGCACCTCAGTTCAACCTCCGGACTGCTACCAGCTCCTGCGGCCAACTTCTACCTTGCCCCTAGTTGACTCAGCATTGGTCCCACCTTCTTGCAGCACTAGGACATGCCCGCAGCAGCCCAACTTCCACTCTCTGCCGCTACTAGTTACACTGGGACAAAATCGGGTTCATCGGCTTTTCCCCTCCCGTTGCTTGGCTGGCTGAAGGCCCCTCCCTACGTGGAGGTAGTTTTGGCTGTAACTACCTAACCATCACCCCGAGAACCCCCCTCATGCGCGATGTGTAGTGCTGTATCCACTTTCTTTTTAGGTCAAGCATCACCGACGTAGCATGTGGGTGAGTGCCCACACTTCCCGGCTCACCCATGTCTCCGATCGGGATCGGTGTTTTCACACCAGTCAGGTGAGCGTCTAGCCCCCCTTGGCTGGTTGCATGCATTGCTAGTTTAGTATCGCCTTTGAATGCCCGTCGGATGGTAAGACGAGGGCCCGGACTTGCACACCACTTTTATTGTGCCCACCACGGACCGTGAGTGAGTGCTACCCAAACCCATGCCCCGACGTGCTGGCCACCCACGAAGTTGGGAATCCTAGACCCTTAGGGGTTAGCCTAAGCCCGCTAGGTCTTCTAGAAGGTGCAGTTCCCACCTTGGACCCTCACCATCATCCCCCGGTCACCATTGGGAGATCATACGCACCGTGCGAGTGAGTCACTAGCATAAGTCTGTGTTAGTCCTTGTATGCTTGTGGGTCTAAGTCCTAGGCTCATTGAATCATTCATCATCATCTCTGAGCTGTGCCACTTCACAGGCACTATGTTGGCCAACCACGTGATGTACTAATTTTCTTCCATGAAGCTGACATCAATGAGCTTGTCTATTTCTTTGCTTATTTGATCAATTAGCTCCGGTCGCATGCGTCGGGGAGAATGTTTCACCGGCTATGCCATCAGGTCTATTGCTAGCATATGCAGTGCCACATTAGGACTTAATCCGGGCATCTCTTTGTAATTCCAAGTGAAGTAATCCCGGAACTACTTTAGCAATTGTAGGTACTGCTCCCGCTCCTCATGAGAGAGTAAAGCGCTAAGGAAGGTGTGTCGCGGGTCATCCTCGCTTGCCAGGTTTACTTCCATGAGTTCATCAACACTGGCTTGGCCTCCGTCTTCAATTTTAGGCGGTGCCGATTGTAAGTCGACAAAATCTTCAATATCATCTTATTCAGCTTCCAGGACTTCCGCATTTTCTTTCTGCGAGGCCCAATCCAGTATTGGGATGTTAGGCCACCCTGAGAACCAGTCTCCACTTCGAGCTAGACAGCTTGCGGGGGTGACGGCTGGCTCTCATTGGCTTCATTCCTTGAATGATAAAGATCTTGTCTTTACTGGGCGCTCTCTTTAGTTTTGTCGGGAAATATCAGGCCTTTTACTGCCAGATTGCTGTCATCTTCATCTTCTTGTTCCAGTGCCCCCATTGGCGAACTCAACTCCTAGGTGCATATCGATGTCCGCTCTTCTATAGGCCATTTTGGATGTTGCAGGGCTCAGCACTCATCGAGGATCCGCTCGAATTTGAGACTTCCCTTTCCTCTTCGGGGTCTTGGATTTCTTCTTTTATGACCTTATCGAACCTGATCTCAATCTGAAATGGTGCCTCTTCTAGGAAGATTTCATCCCAGCATTTACATTCAGTGACATCATTGTGCTCTTCTAACCCCGGGCTGCTATCAAAGAATAATGCACCCTCTGATGGGAGGGACTCCGTCTCTTCATCATTAGTGGGGTAGTCATCATAAACTACTCTAGACGAGCTCTTAGCTACGAGATGGTAGAAATGATGTCCACCTTTGTTTCATCATATTCCTAGAGGGTAAACCCTAGGCCTGGGCTTCGTGTGATTTTCAAGAGTTCTTTGTTAGTGTTAGGTGGATACCACAACTTTTTGAATGCTTCCTTCTGGCCAAGGGGCTGAAGATAGGAGACTTACATCTTGGCAAAAAGATGGGAGACTCAGTCGGTTATGTAATCCAAGCCCGATATTTGCACCATTATTCAACTGCCTACCCAGACGTTGGACAGACGCATCTCCTCTACCCATCGAGGCCTCGGAGGCTCATGTGGTGCCGTTGGTGATGACTGTTCTTCTGCGGCTTCATTTTCCTGAGAGGGCTGTTGAGTGGGTCCTTCATGCTGGGGAATCTTTTTAGGTAATATAGGGCTAGTCTTTGCCCCAGTCTTTACTGGAGGTGCAGGAGGAGGTAGAAAGTAATTGCCTTTAATTTCATGGTTAATGCCTTGGTCAGGCTATTTCCCCTTTAACATGGCCAGAAATTTAGTGAAGGAGGGAACACTCTCACCCCCTTTTTCTTGTGTGCAAAGGCCTGGGGGGGAATCTTGTTGCCCTTAACCTCAGACTCTGGTATCTGGTAGGGCTACTCACCTCTAAAAATGATGTTATGGTTTGCTAGAGGGAGGTGCCTCCATGTCTTCCCGGACCAAGTGGCATGAGCTATAGTTGAAACTTCTGCCTGATTTGCTTCGAATGGTGTATCGCCTGATTCTTCCCCTTCACTCTCTCCTGACAAGCTGAATAATGCCGATAGGGTGTTACAATGTAGGGTGGTTACCCTTTTCTTGTTTCTCATTCTTTTCTTCTTTTACCGATCAGACTTGGCTGGCATTTTCCCCTAGAACAGATCGTTACTGATTTCCTCTGCTTTCCTTTCATTTTGTTCTTCAATGGCTAGATTTTCTAGCTGCTTCCATAGCACATGGTCTCTTACTAGCAGGGGTGTTAGCTTGGGCTATTCTTAGTCATCAAGCTCGTTGATGTAAGGTTGCAGGAGCTGCACTTCCGGGCTTATTTTCTTGTGAGTGGGTAGCGGAGTTTTTGGGGGGTTGTAAGAAAGTGACAAGAATCTCTCAGTTATGGGCAAAAAAAGGTGGGGAGGGAAAGGGGGGGTCAGCAGGAACAGGAGGACATGTCAGGCTGCTGCTGTTTCATTAGAAGGCTTCCATCATCTCCTCCATCTGTTGCATAGGAACGGAATCAGACAAAAGCTTACACAAGCAACTGTTGTGCCTCCCTTTTTTATAATTTCATATAGGGACAAGGAATCTCCTTGCGTAAGTGGAATGATTACTGATTAGTGATGGGAAGAGGGGAAAGCCCTGCAAAAGTTGAGAGAAAAGAGAATAAGCTAGAGGGGAAAGCACACAGAAGGGAGGAGAAGCGGAAAGTTCCTCCAATATTTTCTTCCCTTCGAAAATATCCCTAGGGCTTTGCTTTTTTCGTATCCAGTATCTGACCACCACATCTTCTTGCCGAAGAAGCAAAGAGAAAAAAGAGAAAACTTCGGTTTCCTTTTCCTTTCTGAAGGAAGGTGTTTTTTAGGCTCCATCTTTCTTATCATACGATGCCATCTATTTTCTTGTCATCCCATCCAATTGATGTCCCATCGATCCACCGGTGCCTTTCCCCTCTCTCTCTCTCTCTTTCGATTTTCTTTTAAACAGGTCGTGGTGTGGTGTGGGGTGGGTGGGGGTGTTTATCTTTCAAATGATGGGGGTGGGGATCTAAGCTTTGGATATCACTCGTGTTCTACACCTTGGTTGTCTAATGTCTATGTGAAATTTTCAACTATAACTGCAAAACAGAAGAAGAGAAGAAGGCAAAAAAACAACAAAGCAACAACAAAAGAGCAGAGAACTCCCAAAGAACCGTTTTTTTTCGCTTCGTTCCTGTTCCACCGTCTCTTCCATTTTTCCCCCTCTCTCGAACCCGTCTCTACTCTCCCCTCCCTCTTCCTGTCTACTCTTGTACTCCCCTCTCTCTCTCTCTCTCTCTCCTCTCTACCTGTGGCTGCAGATGTCCAGGAGCTTCTTCCTGCCCTCCACAATCTCGTCGAAGAAGTCGTCGAGCTGCCCGACGATGTTCTCCGTCCCGGACTTGAGCATGCCGAAGCAACCCTTCAAGCACTCCACCCTCTCCCAGACGAGCCCCACGTCCCCGGGCTCGCACCCCCTGGATGCCACCCTCTCCAGCTCCTCCCTCAGCTCCTCCATGACCGCCCTCGCCCGCCGAAACTCGTACACGAGGATCCCCGGGCGGCCGCCTAGCCTGGCGATCTCCGCCGCCACACGCTGCTGCAACCTCGACATGGAGACCATGAACCCCGACCCGAAGAAGAGCGACCCCTCGAAGGTGCCCCGGCAGGAATTGGGGTCCGCCCACCACCAGACGACGCCCCAGAGCAGGATGAGCAGCAGCAGCGAGCTCACGTTCCTCATCGCGTAGAGGACACCCCTGAACCCGTTGAAGCCGTTGAGCTTGGACTCCACCAGCACCTTCTCGTCGAAGCGGAGTGACAACGGCTGGATCCTCGTGTCCACCAGCACCCTGTTCTCCTCTTCTAGTCCCGCCGCTTCCCGCCGGCAGCCAATCGGTGACTTCCACCGCGTTGGCGAAGGACAGGCCGGCTTTGCCTTGCTGCCGCCAAACGATCTGGCCCGAGATGGCGAGCTCTCCTCGGCGCAACGACAGGCACTCGCCGATCGGGGGCAAAGTCCCACCCTCGAGCAGCGCGCCGCCCTGCGACATGTTCCTGATCTTGATCGGCCCGGACACGCTCGGCGCGGTGACGCTCTCGGTTTCGGGGGCCCGCGCGCAGATCGGCTATGAACTGCACGTCCGCGACGTCGAGAGCCGAGATCTCATCAACGACGTGGCGCTGGCGACCATCGTCAACGGCATGCGCGAGCGGGGCGTGCTGATCAGCGCCTCGGGCCCCGCTGCCAATGTGCTGAAAATCCGCCCGCCACTGATCTTTTCGGCGAAAAATGCAGCGCTTTTCCTGGAGACCTTGGCTACGGTCCTCAAACAGGAAGCGTAAGGGGCGGCCGGGCCGGGCCGCGCGGCGGGCTGGGCGGCCGAAGGCCTGCTCGCAGGAGGAGCAAGGATGACGAGCGATTTCAGAAAAATAATAAGAGAAAAAGAAATAAAAATTTCTTTTTAAACCCCCTCCCCTCACTTCTCTCCCTCACTCTCATAACCCTGTCTCACTCTCCCCCATTCTCTCCCTCTCACTCCCACGTCTTTCCCTCTCTCCCTCTTCTTCTCTGGCAGCCGATGGGGAGGACTTGTAGTAAGGTAGAGGGTGGCGTAGGCGACGAGTGGCAAAGACTAGAGCTCGGAGTAAGATACAGTGGCGGTGGCGAGGCATTTTAGTGAGTTCATGTATCGGTCATGGGATCATGACGTTTCGAGCGCAGATTGGTATCCAATCTTTATGGTTTATTCGTATAAGGTAGGGGGATGGATCCTTACCCTCCTCGCTCTAATTTCCCGCATTTTCATGTTGATCAGTACGAGATCGACTGGGTTTCCTTTTTGTTGGGGTTTAAATGCATGATTCAGGACGAGTGAGGATTTCATCATTTCAGGTTACGATTCTTAGTGGTTTGCTAGATTGGATGTTGGGGAATGTTTCCCCCTTACTTTTCCCATTTTCCCCATAGTTTCGGGCCGTGGTGAGACTGAGAGTAGGTTTTGTTCATATTTCGGGAAGGTTAAAGCATGATTCGGGGTGAGCGTTGAATCCCTGGGTTCGATCGTCGATTCGTGACCCATTGGGTCCCATTGAATGTGTTGGATTTTGGGGATCGATTCACCTAGCTTCCCGCATGCTATGAGGGCAAGTCGGACATGGAACAAGTCCTAAAGGGGTCTCCTTGTTGTTCTGTCATCGAAATCGATCGACCAATTGCATGGGTTGGTTGACCTATTCCGACAGTTTTGAGAGGGCTAAAGTGTAGGTGGGTTCGGTCGACCGAACCCCTAGTTTTGGTTGACTGAAAGGTAGGACGACCTACCCAAGGGGACATGTCGACTGAGTTTCAGGGGTTTTCACCCCTGGGAGTTTCGGTTGACCTACCAGCCCTAGTTGGTCGACCGAACTCCCCTAGCACATGGTTTTAGTGGGTTTTTCGGCCCCAGGAAGGTGGTTTTTCACCCTGAATCCAATACTTAATATTTTGCTCACCTAAATCCATGGAAAATGGGCCATTTCAGACTTGTGAGGGTGACGATCACCTGAGGATTGGTTCACGTAGTTCAAGGGTTCATAGGTTCCCCATGTTGGGTTTTGGTCGTGCACTTGTGGCATAGTCTCCACATGGCTTGCATGCCCATGGCAAGTTATTTACTGCGTGAGTTCAGTGACCGTGGAGGGTCATATCCGCATGAGTTCCATGATCGTGGTGGGCAGTTTTTGTGCGAGTTAGTGGGCCAGTTGTAGATTTTTTATCTACCTCACCCCTTACTAAACAAGTATGCATAAACGTGGAAGTATGAGTAATATATGTGCATAAGCATGAAAGTATAGTAAGGAAAAGGGGTGATAAGAAATAGAGGAACTTACCGTGATCGTCACTAAGGATTGACAACACCAAAGGGGGTAGGAAGAAGATGCAACGGCGCCACGTACCTTGGAAAAGGATGAAGACTTGATCATGCTTGAGAAGAAGGGTGCGGGAAATGATGTGGAATAGACCTCCTCACCTTCCAGTCGGCTAGAAGAAGAGGGCTTGACATTCTCTTGCTCTCCTGTAAAACAAAGCTCAAAGATAAAGATAAAAACCCATTAGAATTTGTAAGTGCAGAATCTGTCCCGTATGCATAAAAGGGGATAAAGATTGAGGGGGAACGCACCGGGGGGAGATTTTTAACCCCTATGGAAGGGTGAAAATAATAGGCGTGTCTATTGTGAATGCATGGAGATTGAAAAATGGAATTAACATGTAGTATAACTGTAGAAAATGGAGATGTAATATGGAGAAAAGTGCAGATGTAGCAGAAAACTACAAACTGTGATGATTTTGGAAAAGTGGGAGCGAATAACTAAGAGAAGAAAGAGAGATAGAAAGCCCTGAACATTGGAAAATGAAGCTAATACTTCCCTCTTCAAGTTGGGGTCAAAGATGTGAGTTGGAGATGCAGCATGGCTTCGCCCTGAACGGAAGAAGAGCCCCCAGTCGCGCACTGCGAACTGGGCAGTTTATAGCACCTTAAAATTTTCCTTTATTGAATCTTTCTTTTTTTTGGTCCAATTTGTAATAAACTTATATTTGGAATGAAAAGTCTATTTTGTTCAATTACATCTTGTCTTATGGTTATACTCTGATTGACTCGACTGTTTAACTGCCACGTTCCGAGCAAACGAACACGTTCTACTGCTATCAGTTCGGGACGTGACAATGCATCTCCCACTGCATAGAATATAAGGTCGATGCACATTCACGCATTAAGAGAATAAGGTCGGTGCATATATGCATTTCAATCTAGAAGGTCAGTGTATATGAACAAATGTTGTGTTGAAAGGTCAATGCATCTCCCACTACATTGAACAAACAAGTCAATGCATACAGGTAGTCAAGTCGATGCACCTTATACTCAGGTCGGTGCACCTTATACTCAGGTCGATGTTACTAGGCATCATATGCTAGATGTTGTTTCATAAGGTCGGTGCACATTATAGGCAGGTCGATGCTAATGAGCCAGCGATTGCAGCATAATGTCGGTGCATTAGAGGTCATCATTCTTAAGGTCGATGCACCTTGTGCATCTGTTGTAAAGACAAGTCGGTGCAGTAAGTTACTGCATCGATGCTCTAAGCATTTCCCTATATGTCACCAGGATAGGCTAGCTTGGCTAAGTGGCACATCGATGTTATAGCTCATGTAGCACTGACTTGTGCACACATAGGTCGATGCACCTTCATTACAGATATAGTCTTTCTGACAGAATAAGGTCTACCTGTGTGACTTAAACTGACACAATAAGGTCTAGCTGTGTGACTTAAGGTCGATGCTATTACTCTAACTTGCTGCTTGTGTTAGCTATACAGGTTGATGCATCTTGTTTATACACCGATGCATATGCAGAATTTTGTGCATTCATTCATATGATTTGCCTGAACTTGTGAAACATCTGAGACTGCATTCTTCAGATACTTATCACTTGCTTTATAAGTCTCATGATGATTAGATTGTTAATAATCTCTACTTTCATTTTGACAGAAAACAAGGCTGTCAAGAAATAACCCAAATGAATGCTCGAACACTTAGGTTGCATAAAGGTAGAACTTCTGATTCTCACGTGGACTTGAAAGTGAAGAGGATTGAGCAAAGTCATGTGGGTCGTAAATAATCTTGATTGGCACGTGATGCTAGGCAAGATGCCAGATTGAACATCCTGCCATGTGGATCTACATCTCCTCTGCATCAGACACGTGGACTCTTGCAACACCTTTTTGGATAAAATTATTGGACGGGAATGTGCTTTTCACACGCCCAAGCCAAAAACTCATGGGGACCACAAGGTTCGCGCTCGCCTGTAAAAAAGGGACTCGAACGCTCAAATTCGAGGTAAGTAGAGATCAGCATCTGAGCATAAGAGAGCAGAAGAGCACCAGAGCTAGAGAGTTCGTGAGAAGAATTTGAGCTAGAGTGCTGAGAGAAAGAGAGCTCGCTGGAGGAAGAAGAAGGAGAGAGTTAGAGAAAAATAGAGTATCGAAAGTTAAGAAGTAGTCTGAGGGAAAAGAGAGAGTGAATACCATAAAATTACTCGATTGAGTAAGGGGTGGACGTAGATCTCAAACTCGAGATCGAACCACCTAAAAACTTATTATCTTCTGTGTGATTGCATAGTTCTTCTACTCCGCGATTAGATGAATGCATAGGAGTGCTGATTGCTAGCATGCATTTAAATTGTTTGATACATTCATCTGCTTTATGTGCCTAAGTCTTTCATCTAGTAGGTATATAGAAAGACGTGGTAGGAAAGGTAGGTCATGCCTATCCAAAACTCCACCTCTTGCATCAGGAGATCTCTGATCGATCCTCCGTCGAGTACCAAACCTGGATGTCTGATTGATTCCTGAATTTGAACTGTGATTGCTCTTTATACCCTGTCATCATTGTTTTGAAATCCTTTTATCTTGTACTAGCACTGTGATCAATTTTTTAGTGGTATATAAAAAGGCTCAGTCAGAAGGATAGGTTACGCCTATCTACAAAACTGGCCCTTGCGTGAGGAGATCTCTGATCAAACCTCTGCCAGGTACTATACTAAATTTGTTGATCTTTCCATCCTCAGCTCAAGAATCTCCTTTAGTGGGACATCCTGATTAAGCTCATGTTTTACCGAAACACCCATTTATTTGTCTGCCGAGCTCCCTTCCAAAATGGGCATTTCAGAGGGGCATTTGTAAATGTCTAATTTTAGGCATCCCACAAACTCTGATTTGACCACCATATAAGTGATACTAATGATTTTTTTTAAAGATAAATTGATTTCTCAAGGTTAAAGTCTAGCCCAGTTGACCTATTGGGCCTATATCCAAAAGAATGAAGGAGAGAGGCCCATGGGCTGGGCGGCTAGGTCGATGGCCACCCAGGATGGTTGGGCAGTTAGATCTTTAGCAGCCTAGTGAGTTGGCTACCTTCCTTTTGAGAATGGCCAGGCACTTGGCCATGTTCTGGCAACTGCTAGTCAAGCCCACAACCCACATTTCTTTTAGCATGTCGAACACTCCCTGGAATGATCCCCATCCTCAAAGCTTGTCACTACCCACGTCCATGACTAAGGGATGGGTGGAGGAAGCTTAACTGGGGTGGAGAATGGTTTCGAGAAGGGGAGGGCAATTAAAGATAGGGAAAACAAGAGGAAACAAAGAGTGAGAATTCGAAGAGGGTGAAAGGAAGAAGGGAGTGGAGAACATATAGAGAGGTAGAAAGGAAGGAAGAGATACAAGGAGCTTGGTGTGAGGGAGCTCTTTCTCTCCTGGTAAATATCTGGGGTGATCTGGGATTCAAACAAGATCCTTTCTCTCCTGCCGTTAGTAAGCAGCTATCTCGCTGGTGGTCTCGAGCTTTGAACGGCCAGCTCTACACCTATCCTCTGGTTTGATCTTCTACTCCCCCCTTTCTTACTGGGCTATGCATATCTATAGCTTACTACATACTATAAATTCCCCATTAGCATCCCTTGCAGAGAGGTTTTCAAATCTAAACAAAAGAGAAGGCGGGTGGGCGAAAGTCTTGACCATCCTCCCTTCCCAACACCCCTCCAGGTAAATCCACCACCATTTTCCTTTTATTTTGTTGCTCCTTTTGAACCTTTCCTACATATCCTAGTTCTAAATGGTGAATCTTTATTCCTTTAGAGTGTTTTGCTTCTGTTTTATAGGACTTTGGTGCAATAAATCACAGAGCTCTCCATCCTTAGCCGACTGAGAATGGAGAAGTTGGGACCCCACAAGCTCCCTCCTTGAGACACACTACGTGATCATCCTCTTGCAGGAATTAGGCAAACTTCCTTAGCAATCACTAATTTGATTTCTGCACTGTAGTGTTGGAGTTTGGCCCCGCGAGCAACACGAAAGCCACCAACTCCGGTGCCCATAGCAAGCTGACGAGATCTATGCATCCACTTTTCACTCCTCGCATCTCAGCATGGCCTTTTGACGTATAACCCTTTGATTTGACTTAACCCTAGAGGATCACATCAAAAGAAAGCATCCATCTCATAGCCATAGAGCACGTCATAGATAAGCAGAAGTCAGAGCCTTTCCAGGAATAAAAGTGTCCATGGTGGTGAAATTCATCAAGCGCAACATCCTAGCTAGATTCATCATCATGCCAGATCTTGTCACTAACAACAGACTACAACTTCTTTCCTAGGAACTTCATGATGTATGGGTAGTAAGTATGATATACAATTGCATCATTCATCTTCATACTATCTATTGGGTAATGGGCAAGTTAAGGCCAGTAACAAAACTCTCCTAAAAAAATCACTAACAAAGGACATGCAAATCACATAATCATTGACATTGTCCCAAACATTGGGTGGACGCCCTATGGGCATATCACATTCCTGTCCAAACTCCCACGGGACAAACCCTTTATGCTTTAACTTTCGGGACAGATGTGGTACTCCCATATACAATCTAGATCTCATCACTAAGAGTACACTTGGACAATAAGCTTTACGCTGATGAACACCAAGAGCTGACGTTAGTCCAATTGGAATTCTTAAGTGAGGAAAGAATGATCATGGTCGATCATGCATAAGCTTATCATCAACAAATTGCACGGTCCTATGCAGAAGGGTCTTGGAGAGGAAATGTGAAATGAGCAAAATGGTCATTAAAAGGAAACTTGTCAAGGCAAGAATTCATGCAAATAATTGCTAGCTAACCTCCATTACACAACACTTATCTAACATATGGTCTGCTGTTTCAAACTGGCCACCGCAAAAGAGAGTCTCCTTTCACTGCCGATTTATCCATAGTGGGAAGTCTTTTCATCACAATTTCCCACACTAAAACAAAATCTAAATTTTTGAAGGAAATACTTTCTTTCAAACCATATCAATATACCAAACTCTGCAAACAGCATCATAAAATTTTCACAAATGACTTAATTGAAAATTTCCCATTTCAGTTCCATCCCCATTTTCTTACATATTCATCACTAGCAAGGTTGACCTGTGATATCATATCCACAAATTCTGCAAATTCAGCTTCTGTCATATTCCAACGGATATGTTCCAGCCACTATCATGACCTGTAATATGCATTTGCTCAATGGATTAGTCACTAACTCATACCTGTAATATGCATTTGCTCAATCGATTAGTCACTAACTCATAGACAGATCTGCCAATGGAGTCTCTGAACACCATTTCTCTCAGATGCAACTACCATAAACAGCATGTAACTTAGACATAATATCAAAAATTCTGTCAACTTGACAAACTCCCTCGAGAGAGGACAAAAAATAGAGAAGTGTATGTTGAACAATCATCGTCATCATCAGAGCCTTATCCCAATTATTTGGGGTCGACTACATGAATCATGTTGCGTCAAAGATTTCTATCAAGTACTATATTCATATTTAAACCCAAGAAACTAATGTCCTTCCTAATAACATTGCATCATCTCATTTTAGGCCTTCCTCGAGCTCTTTTATTAGCATCCACTAAGATTCGGTCACATCTTTTAACCGACGCTGAGTTAGGGCGACGAAGCACATGTCCAAATCACCTGAGTCTATTTTCTCTCATTTTACTATCAATTGGGACTATCCCCAAGTCCTTACAGATGTGCTCATTCCTAATCTTGCCTTTCTTAGTCTTGCCACACATTCATCTCAGCATCTTCATATCTTCTACACACATTTATTGAATGTGTTCCGTTTGCACTGCCCAACACTCGGTACCATATAACAAAACAGGTCTCATAGCCGTTCTATAAAATCTCCCTTCGAGTTTCACAGACATACGATGATCATAGAGGACTCCTGATGTGCTTCTCCATTTTAATCAGCTTGCCTTAATCCTATGTGCAACATCGTCATAAATCTCCCCATTCTCTTGCATGATAGACCCTAAGTATCGAAAGCTACTACTTTTCAAAATGTTTTGTCTGTCAATTAGAGCCATGTCTTTCTGTACCACTCTACCATTACTAAAATTACAATTCATAACTCTGACTTGCTCCTACTAATTTAAAAACCTTTAGACTTCAAGGCATGTCTCCAATGCTCTAATTTAGCATTTAAAACATTAATACTCTCATCAATTAAGACAATATCATCTGCAACTAACATACACCAAGCTAAATAGCTTTAAGTATGCAAAGGGAAAAATGTATATATCAACGGTGTTCCATTGGATTCCAGCTGGGGACACGGATCTATAGTTCCATTCTATGATAATCACATTCGACATGCATAATTTCACAACCCTTTTTGCTGCTGCCTTACAAGTTCTTGCAAATGATGATCATATCTCTTAGGTGCTAAAGTCTGTCCTCTTTGTGCATCTCCTACCCATTCAGACATGGATCCATCCCTAATTGCTGCTATTCTTTTCCTCTCATAATAGAGTCATTTGACATATGATCTTTTTTTATTCTTCTTAGATGTCAACTTAGAAAACTTGGGACAACAATTCTGGTTAAAGAAGGGTATCTTTATACTTTAAGCTATTTGTGGCCACTGCCACTCATCTCTGTTTGTCATTGGTCAGCTGCACATTCTGTAATGGACTGTGTCATATTTGGATAACATGATTGACCCCACTTTCAGCATATGACAATTAACAGCCTTCCACATTTGAAATTGTACTTCAATACATGCTCATTTAAGACAAGTCGCGTTCCTTATTTTTAAACTCGGGGCCTTAAAGTACGCTAAAGCGAGTATACTTACTGCCGCGCGGAAAGTCGGGCTTCATGTTTCAATGTAACGAAACCATTTTTGCCCTTGCCCTAGTACAGGAACAAGTCTGGCGAGGCACCTTTATTTTAAGCCTTATTTTTTTTTGAACTGCAAGAAAAGATGGTAGGTCGATACGTGATACTCAACCCTTAGCGATGGCAGATGACTATTGGCTGAGGCACGGGGCCTTTTGCCGATAAAAGGGGTTTATTCGTTAGCATGAAGGTAATGCTAACGTAAAAGAAATATTTTCATCGATTTAGACGTAAGGTCCATAATGACGATATTGTTAAAAAGGTCGGCTAGGACACAAAGTCTTTCACCGGAAAGGGGTTTATTCGTTAGCAAGAGGGTAATGCTAACGTAAGGGAAAGATTTTCACCGATTCAGACGTAAGGTCCGTAATGATGATATTGTTAAAAAGATTGGCTAGGACACGAAGTCTTTCACTGGAAATGTGGTTTATTCATTAGCAAGAAGGTAATGCTAACGCAAAGGAGGATTTCTGTCGATTCAGACATAAGATCCGTCGGGGACGTTCCATTATGGTGGGACTTATGGCTTGCCATGCGGTGCCTTCAATCTTGTTCATTCTTCAGGTGCCAGTTCAGCCACCCGATATAACTTCAAGTGCTTCCCATTGAGAGGAGAGAACTGGACTGCGCCCTTGTGGTCGACTAGAACATAAGCACCTCCTTTATAGACCCGATGCACGACATATGGGCCTACCCAATTTTCGACCAACTTCTCTTTGGGGTCAGCCGCCATTACTTCTCTTCTCTTGACCATAACAAGATCACCTTTCTTAAATTTTCACCCTTTGACCAACTTGTCGAAAGCATGGGTCATGCGAGCTTCGTATAATTGGATATTTTGTTGCGCTCAGAGGCACTTTCCTTCGAGCTCGACAAGCTCTTACAGTCTTCTTTCCACATTGATCTGCTCGCTGTTAACCAACCCATGCTGAATGTCGACTCGTAGCGAGGGAACCTCTAGTTCAATTGGCACCACCGCCTCGGACCCATACACGAGGGAGTAAGGTGAACACCCGGTTGGGGTCTTATAGACTGTACGATAAGTCCAGAGTGCTTCAGACATCCTTTCTTCCCAATATTTTTTATTAGATTTGACAGTGTTCATTAGCAAGGTGCATAGCATTTTATTGAAGGCTTCCGCAAGTCCATTGGCTTAAGGGTAATAAGGAGATGACGTTCTCCAGTCAATCTTGTATTTGTCAGCCAGCCGGTAAACCTTCTGGTTCCTGAAGTGACTGCCGTTGTTAGAGATAATTCGGCTGGTAATCCCAAATCGGAATATTATATTTTGTCAGAAGAATCTAGTGACCAATTCTCCCATCACTTCTCTTAGTGCTATCGCTTTTGCCCATCTAGAGAAGTAGTATGTAGCTGCTAGGATATATTTGCATCATGACGACAATGCTGGCAGAGGCCCCACCACATCCGTGCCCCATTGAGCGAACGGCCAACTTGGTATAGTGCGATGTAGTGGCACTGGTGGTCTTCTTGACACAATGACGTGTTCTTGACATTTTTGACAAGCCTTGGCAAACTTGCAGTAGTCATCAAACATAGCGGGCCAGTAATAGCCCAGTTTTGTTATTTCAATCTTCATGTTTGGGTCGGCCTGGTGCGCTCCGACTGACCCGACATGAACTTCTTGCATCACTTGCTGAGCTTTTGCTAAGGACAAGCAACGCAGCAGGACTTTCTTTCGGGCATCTGCCATTATTCAGAACAGGGTTTCATTTCTCATCTCATAAGAACCCTTGATCCTGAGGAGCTTCATTCTTTGTTCTTTTTCTTTTGGGAGCTATTGGTGTTGAAACCAATAAGGAGATGCTCCCGCCAATCGGGCTGTTGGACCTCCTCCACAACTGCCGCTTCATTATCTTCTTCATTAGCCAGAACCTCTACCACACTGGGGACCTGACGTCGATTAATTACTATTACATTCAGGCTTGTGTCTGGCGGGATTGCCAAAGAACTGGCCAATTTTGCGAGAGCATCTGTCTGAGCATTCTGTCCTCGGTTGATGTGCTTGATTTTGATGAAATAAAATTTTGCCATCAGGTGCAATGCCAGTTGGTAATATGGAATGGTCCCAGTATTTCGGCTACAACACCTCAGCGGTTAGCCGGCCAGTTCTAGTCCCAGCCTAGCTCCAGTTCCAATTTCAGTCCCAGTATTCTGGCTAGTATATTTCGATCGGTGTGCTTCTTAAAACATCTTGTTCTTTAATTCTGGACAATCTGAAACACAAGTTCTTTCATGGAACAACACCCGACCATCCAATGCTATCCTGAAGTCAGGTTGTTCACCTAACTTGCCTTTGATTTCTACTAGTACTGGGTCATCATCTTGTAACACCTTGATCTCGGAGAGTAGATCCGATTGTAAACTCATGTGGGATAATGTGACACATCCTTTTTCCTCATCCATATTTATATCTAGCTTGGAGAATTATTTTAGCATTCTCCACTCTTGAATCATGCAGCTAGCCAGTAATGCTCTCGGCTTTGGACTAAGGGCATCAGCTATGGAATTTTCTTTTCCTAGATGATATTGTATGGTGAAGTCGAAGTCCTTGAGGTACTCTAGCTAGTGCCTTTGTCTCATATTCAATTCTTTTTGAGAGAATAAATACTTGAGACTTTTGTGATCGGAGTACATGGTGAATTATTCTCCGTAGAGATAGTGTCTCCAAATTTTTAAGGCAAACACCACCGCGGCCAAGTCTAGGTTGTGAACCGCGTAGTTCTCTTCATGCTTCTTCAATTACCAAGAAGAGTAGGCAATAACCTTCCCTTGTTGCATCAATGCACATCTAAGGCCAATACCAGATGCATTCGCATATACCTCAAATTTCTCCCCTTCAATGGGTAATGCAAGGACAGGGGTAGTAGTCAGACAGTCCTTTAAAGTATGGAAATTCTCCTCGCAGTCTTTTTACCATACATATGGATTCTCCTTTCGTGTCAGCCTGGTAAGAGGGATAGCAATCTTCGAGAAATTCTTTATAAATCATCAGTAATAACTAGCTAGACCCAAGAAGCTATGAATCTCGGTAGCATTGGTAGGTCTTTCCCAATTTTTCACTGCCTCGACCTTTGATGGGTCAACAGAAATGTCGTCTTTTGAAATTAAATGTCCCAAGAAAGATACCTCCTTGAGCCAGAAATAACACTTGCTAAATTTGATATAGAGTTGATTGTTCCTTAATATTTGTAATGCAATCCTCAAGTGCTCTTCATGATCTTCCTCGGACTTTGAATATATCAATATATCATCAATGAAAATCACAACGAATTGATCGAAGTGAGGCCAGAATATATTGTTCATTAATTGAATAAAGGCTGCAGGGGCATTTGTTAGTCCAAAAGGTATAATAGTAAATTCATAATATCCATACCTGCTCTGAAATGCGATCTTATGAATATCCTCCTTCTTGATCCTCAGTTGGTGGTATCCTAATCTAAGATCAATCTTTGAGAAATATTTAGCTCCCAATATTTGATCAAATAACTCGTCGATCCTCAGCAGTGTGTACTTGTTCTTGATAGTAAGCTAATTCAACTATCGATAATCGATGTAAAGTCTCATCATTCCATCCTTCTTTTTAACAAATAGTACGGATGCTCCCTACGGGGAAGTACTCAGCCTAATAAACCCTTTTTTAAAGAGCTCCATCAATTGCTCTTTTAGTTCCTTCAACTCAGTGGGGGACATTCCATATGGTGCCTTAGAGACAAGACCCGCACCTGGGATAAGGTCAATGGTGAATGACACCTCCCTCTCCGGGGGTAAACCTAGTAAATCCTCTAGAAAAACATCGAGAAAGTCTTGAACTATGTGGATGTCTTCTAGCTTTGACTCCTTAGCCTCCTTTATGGTTACAAGAGTAAGGAAGGCCATGCAACCTTTTATTATAAACTTATGGGCTTGTAGAGCCAAAATAAGATGTGACTTGTTCCAACTCCGAGGACTAGTATAAACCAGCTCCGGATAATCATCAAAAGTTACTTTGCCCTTTCGGCAATCTATAGCTACCTTGTGCGTGGATAGCTAATCGGCACCTAATATGACCTCATACCCTTTCATGTCTATCACCTGCTCGAAGCAGTACGGAACGCGCACAAAGTCACCGGTAGGCAGCTCCACCGCCATGTCACAGGACACCTCGGCTGCAGGGGTGTCAGTTTTTGGCTGTTTGTTTCAAAGATCTCTAGTATGTCCTAGGGATCCCCTCGATTCTCAACTGTGTCCCAATTCAGTTTTTGGCTGTTTTGTCTGAAAGATCTCTAGTACGTCATAGAGATCCCCCGGATCCCTATTTCTAGTTGCTTTCATTTCTCTCCGTCTAGACTCTGAACTCAGAAGAATGTTTGAGACCTCCACTCGCAGCCAGCCTGGTCTTCTTCTAGACTCCCATGTTCAACTGCACAGCCAAGTTAGGCGGATTCTCATGCCAACCAGTCTTGTGAGACTGGTGTGAACCTTGGGTGCGTCATGCTGGCTGCTAAACTTTGCCAGGCAGGCTCTTCAAACAATTGCTGGATCTCGCTCACTTCATTTGATGGGAAAACAAGTGCAATGATGCTCTCCATGCAGTCTTTCGGTTATATTAATTAATGAGGTATGCTTTAATTTTTTTTTCACCAGAAAAAGATGCAAAATGAACGAACATTTTGCCGTTGTTCTACTGGAAATTCGTTGCAGTCGATGTCAACGTGTTACTTCCTCGCGGACCCTGAAAGTTTCACATCGATGATGCTGGGGTCCGTGAATCATGTGGGTAGTCATTCGATATTGGCGATTCTAGTGACAGAAGTTGCCTCCGTCCACATCCCCTCCCTCTGTACAGCTGGGGACGGTATGATCGAAGCAGCATGCATCCGTTTTTTTTCTTTTTTCGATTCGATTGAGCAACAACAAACGGAGAGGGGATAATCAGATTCGAATTTACGACCTCTCGTAAAGTGGGGAGGATAACAAATCAACTGCACTGGACAGCTGATTCAAGTAGCATCATCATCATACTGTTCTTTTGGGATGGTGAGCACCGTTTTGGTCGGTGCATTTTTTGTGCAGGGAGTTGTGACAAGACTCCAGACACCGAAAGGTGGTGGCCGGGGAATAATATCTCATCTGTGTTCGTGACTCTTGGATTAGATTGATGCAAATTGTTTGTTTTGAGTAGTGGGGGGGATGTCATGCGTATCCGCAAGCATGTCTTTGCTGGCCTTGGTTCCGTGTCAACAAGTGAAAGACGATTATGCACGGAATTATGCTGATCTTAATACTGCTATCGACTGTATTTCAAATGTGATAACATCTCTTAGCGGCGGAATTATGGCACGGCCATGCCAAACATCAGTTGTTTTTGTTTTTTGTTTTACCGTTATAGAGGCATGACAAACGATATCGGATTACCCTTTTGATGATTCAAACATTTCTATGGGCTGTATATATGACTGACGATTACACAGGCCGGTAGCCACTTAGCTTCTTGGATCATCGTCACCACATTCCGGCTTCAGCTCTTTCATTCAGGCATCTTCAATCATGCTGTGTTCCACGTCAACGAGGCTGTGTCATGATCATCACTTGGCAATGCATGTCTCAACCTTGGAAGGGCGTCTGTCTCCCTTTGCAAGGGTTGGCGTTGACTCCAACCACTTGATGGGTCGTCTTCTATTGCACAACGGTGGACGACGACATCACTGCTCCACATGAGGAGGAAGCCAGTCGTCTTAACCGAGTTTGCTTGGTTGGAAGGTCTCACCGTCTTATCTTAACTCCGCAATTAGAGTTGTGGGTGGCTCTCCTTGGCCATCGTCCTCGCCACCAGTACCCTCCTCTGACAAGAACAGTGAGACTGCTGTGAGGGAGGGTCACAATGTAACTCAACTGGGAAGGGTGAAGAAGGCCTTCCCTCCTACTAGCAATTTGGTTCGATTCGGGGAGGTGGACGAAGAGGCCTCCAGGAGAATCAGATCGGCAACGGTACCCGTCATCCACCGCCAACCCGATTGTCTTGTCTAAGCGTATACAAGTGTAAGTGTGTGTGTGTGTGTGTGTGTTGTCTAAGCGTGTACAAGTGTGTGTGTGTGAGCGTGTACAAGTGTGTGTATTGTCTAAGCGTGTACAAGTATGTGTGTGTGTGAGCGTGTACAAGTGTGTGTGTGTGAGAAAGAGAGAGAGAGAGAGAGAGAGAGAGAGTGTGTACAAGTGTGCATTCAACCCCGCTCTCTGGCTTCGTGAATTTCGTTGGGGCATCGGGGCAATAAACACGGTCTAAAATAGACCGCAGAGGTGCTAGGTGGTATCTCTATGACCGTTAGAAATGGGATTATAGGGGATAGAAATGGTCTGAACAAGACCATTTAGAGAACAGAACGGTCTCCACCAGACCGTAATGTAGGAGCAGACTTATGAGGACTAAAACGGTCCGCGCAGGGTCGCTTAAAGAACCAAATGGTCTCCAACACACCATCGGACAAACAAAAATAGTTAGAGGATATCCGTTTTATACGTAGATCATCGAGGGGTTTATTGAAATTGAAAAAAATGCTCTGATAGGGACTATCGGGGATATCAAACGGTCAACAGAAGACCGTTAAAGAGATGGAAAACGGCCCTGTGGTGGCTGCTACCCTGACAAACTACATTTTTTTTGGTGCAATGTATGACTTATTATGAAATGAATGATTGATGTAAATTGTTTACATGTATGCAGGGAAAACACCAGACACGGATCTCATGGCTCAAGGTCTACATCTACAGGCTGAGATATAGTGCCAGAAGACCATCGGTATGGGTCACAGGAAAAAAAACCAAAAGAAAACTAGGAATCAGGTAAATGGCACCTTAGAAGGTGCCTTCATTTTACTAAACAATGCTTCCTCTTTGAGGCGTTTGTTGACACCCATTTTTTTTCGATAAGTTGAGTCATTTCTTTTACTATCATTTGTTGATGCCTCGAGTTGTCCATTACTCATTGGGCTATCTTCAGGCATGTCTTTGGGCCTATTTTATGGGTACCTCCCCCCTTGGCTCAGTCTGCTTCAATTCAAGGATTAATGGGCCTTCATTTTGCTTAAATTATCACACTTTATGAATTTCAAGCGTCCAGGAATTGCACGGTCGATCGCCTGGCCGTCCAGTCTCTAGGCGGTTGGTGTCGAGCCGTTCAACTATTTCTTGGATATTTAGGTGATTTTTTGAATTTTCCACCGACAAGGTGATTACACGGTCTGAGTATAGCCATTCAAAACCATTGTACGATGTGTACTTAGCTGTGCGATTCCCAGAGTCCTAATGTCGTTGGATCTTTTAGATAATAATCTATTTATCTATTTATTTGGATTTATCACCAACAATGCCTATATGGTTGGACCTGGGCCGCCCAATTCGTTGAGTGGTCGAGCAGTAGACCGTTCAATCCATAAGAGTCCAACGGTGAAATAGCCAGTCAGTTCGATGGATATTTGGATTATTTTCCTATTTATTCAATTTCCACCAATAGCCTTGAACGGTCCAGCATTGGACCGTGCCAAAGGTTGGGCGGTCTATCGAGCGACCGCTTAATAGCCCGATTCCTAAAGATTTTAATGATTTTTCTCTCTCCACCCGTGGTTGAACCCTTAACTGACCCTAGCATTTTCTCCGTGGTCTCTCAGTCAAATGAGATGTCATTCGAACCTGGTGGGAGATAAACCCATTATCTAAGTTTTTTATGATAATATCTCGGCCTAATTTTGATTGAAAACCCTAATTTCAAGGCTAGGTTTATGGGCTCTGTAAATAGGACCCTTAGTCCAAACTTGAAAAGGAGGGGAGATTCAAGATCGACGGCGAAGCCCTGCCAAGTTCTAGAGTGACCTACAGTCAGGGAGGGGGGCCTTCTATGTCCACTCAGGCCTCCGGTTCAGGGAGCAGTCCGTTATTTGAGTCTTTGTTTTGATAGTCTCACCGTCACTTTGTCCATTGCATGCTTCATTATTCTTCATTTTTCCCACATTTTTCTTCATTACACTATCATTCACACACCCTCCTATCGTTTTTGACGCCACTAGGGGTTTAAAAACTCCTAGGTATCCCCAATTCCATGTTAGTTTGTCTATTTTTCATATTCCCTTATAGTTGCTACACCATTCAGTTCTGATTTGGGTTTCTTTTGGTGTTCTTCACGTTGTCTTGTCGGTCAGCATCATCCTAGCACGAGGCCCATCCCCTCTGGCCGACCGGAAGGGGTGGAGGTTCAGATCCTACGACTTGGTGGGTGGCAAAACAGCGCGATTTACTTTCGTCCATTTAAAGAGGAAGGCGGTCCTTAACTGTAATGCCCCAGAGTGACTTTGGCTAGAATGGCTAAGCCGAAAGGTAGAATAGCTGGAAATTGTGATAGTGACTTTGACCGAAATAGCTAAGCTGGAAGACGAGATAGCTGAAGAATTATGATAGTGTCTTTGGCCAGAACGGCTTAGCTAGAAGGTGGAATAACTAAAAAATATGGTAGCAAATTTTGGCCGAGATGGCTAAGCCAGAAGATAGCCAAAAATTGTGATGATGGCTCTAGCTAGAATGGCTAAACTGAGATGTAAAATAGGTGATAGATATGGTAGCAGGCTTCGATTGGGATGGCCGAGCCGAAGGGTAGAATAGCTGAATGATGTTGTAGCGGGGGGCTTCGGCTATAATGGCTTGAGCTGAAAGGTGGAGTAGCCACAAGTAATGAGGTAGTAGGCTTTAGCCGGAATGGCTAAGCCAGATTATGGAATAGCTGAAAATGTGTAGTGGCGGGCTTTTTTTGAAATGGCTAAGCCAAAAGGTGAAATAGTTGAAAATGGTGTTGGCGGCCTCAGCCGAAGGGTAGGATAGCTGGAGAATTGTGGTAACAAGCTACGGTTGAAATGGTTGAGCCAAAGGATAGACTGGCTGAAAGATATAAAGTGGCAGGCTTCGGCCGAAACGGCTAAGCTAGTGGACAGGATACTTGAACATATATGGTAGTAGGCTTCAACCGAGGTGGCTAAGTCGATGATAAGATAGCTGAAATAAATGATAGGGTGTTGAGTTTGTGGACAAGGATAACTAGTTTTGGATGGACACCAAAGCCAGAAGAGATCGTTGTGAGATGTCAGGCTCGGAAGCAATATGGGATAGATGTTGACTCGATGGACTGTCGAAGTCAACCAACTTGACTCAGACATGAGGTATGGGTCAAGGGTAGAATGCAGACGTCGGCCCGATGAGATGTCGGAGTCAACAAACCTTGCTCAAATGATAGGTCCAGGGCAAGGGCAGAATCTAGATATCAACCCGACAATATGTCAGAATCAACAAAACCTTGCATAGACAGCAAGTTTGGGGCAAGGGTAGAATATAGAATATAGATGTTGACCTAAGGGTACATCGAGGTTAACCAACCTGGTAGAGACGTGAGGTCTAGACCATGGCAGAGTACCAGCATCGAGTCGACAAGATGTTAAAGTCAACCAACCTTGTTCAGACAAGAGGTCTGAACCAAGGGCATAATATAGATGTAGATGTTGACCTGATGGTACATCGAGGTCAACCAACCTGGCAAAGACGTGAGATCTAGACCAAGGCAGAATATGGATGTCGACCCAACTAGACATCGGATCCAACAAACCTTGCCCCAACTGGAGGTCTGAACTAGGGCAGGATATGTAAATAGGCGTTGACTCAATAGAACGCCGAAATCAACCAGCTTGACAAAGACGCAGGGTCTAGGCCAAGGGTGGAATATGGCTATTGATTTGATAGAATGTCAAAGTCAACCAACTTGGTGAAGGCATAAGGTCTAAGCCAAGGGAGGGATATAACTAGTTCACGAGGGTCAAGATTGGTACCCTCCAAAAGTGGTCTGCTTCTATTGCTAACCTCCATTTTTGTATGTGTCACTGCCTCCTGGCACAGACCAGCCCATAGTTTGGGCTATGTTGTTTGGTGGGACTATCAATGGATATAGCGCCGGTGGGACTGTTAATGGGCACAGCACCGGTAGGATTGTTAATGAACTTGTCTGTTTTGTTATTGCACTGGTTGGACTAGGGATTGACATCCTAGAGCTCAGCCAAGGCAAGGCACCTCAAGCCAGAGTGAAAAAGGTTTAGGCCCAACCTAGGGGTAAATTTTTAGAGCTCGATGGGGGCGGAGTGCCTTGGGCCAAGAAAAATTGGTCAACTTTAGAGCTCGACGAGGGTGGAGTGCCACAGGCCAAGGGAAAATGGGTCAATTTTAGAGGTCAGGGAGGGCGGAGTGCCTTAGACCAACAGAAAAAGGGTTAATTTTAGAGCTTGGCGAGGGCGGAGTGCCTCAAGTCAAGAGAAATGGGGTCAATTTTAGAGCTTGGCGAGGGCGAAATGCCTCAGGCCAAGAGAAAACGGGTCAATTTTAGAGCTTGATGAGAGAGGTAAGAAATGAATAGATTCCATAGCAATTCACAGTAATATCAGATTATAAGGAACTATCACAAATTAGGTTCAAGGATCAGTCAATCATCCAGGTCTGGTACTCGACGGAGGTTTGATCTGAGATCTCCTCACGCAATTGGTGGCGTTCCGGATAGGCTTAACCTATCTTTCTAGCCACGCCTTTCTATATACCTACTGGATGAAGGACTTAGGCACATATAATAGATGAATATATCAGACAAATTAAACGCTAGCAGTAAACGATCCTATGCATTCATCTAATCACAGAGCAGAAGATATACACAATCACACAGAAGACAGATCAGTTTTTAGGTGGTTTGATCTCAAGCTTGAGATCTACGTCCACCCCTTACTCAACTGAGTAAGGCTTCCGCTGCCAAACAACTTGAGTCTGCTGATCCACAGCTTTGGGGATAAAATCCCTATAGACAGCTAAGCCTCACAGCTTGCTTTCACGCTGAGCAACACAGCTTGCAGTCTGAGGATCACACCTTGCCGCTGAGCACCACAGCTTGCTCCGCTAATACACAGCTTATAGAGAGTTAAAAGAGAAAACTAAAGAACGAAGGAAAATGATGACAGAATAAGGAAAATGTAGCTCTGTTGGAGCGATCTAACTCTGGATCTGATCCAGAAGTTAGGACAGAACTTGACCTCTCAATCCCACTTCTCTCTCAGACCTTCCTACGGCACTTTATTTTTCCTTTTTCTCTCTGCTATGGGCTCTTGAACTCTTCAGACTCTTCTCGCTCTCTCTTCCTCTTTTCTCCTCTTCTTCTGATCTACTCTGATCTTCTTCTTTCTCTGATGTTCTTTGAGTTCAAGTGCAAGATTATCTTTTATAGAGCTTGAGTCTAGTGGTCCCATGAGCTTTCGATTTGGGCGCGTGGAAAACACGTTCCCGTGCACTTCGAAAGTCCACGTGTCAGGCACAAAATATAAGACGATCCACGTGGCAGGATTTTAGATCAGCTTCCCACCTTAGATCATGTGTCATTAATTAGCTTTACTGAAGTTCCATGTGAGAGTGATGTGGTCAGCTTTTATGTAACCCAGGTGTTCGAACATGTATCTGGGTTGTCAAGATAAAAGATAAAAAGGTATTAGTTATGAAGCAAATGATAAGCATAAGCATACGTTCAATCTTAACTGTTTCAGCAGATTTAGACATGTTAAATGAATGCACACATTTCTGCAGAAGCATCGATGCATAAATGAGATGCATCAGTCTGTAAAACTAACCCATGGAACATGTTTGAATAAAAGCATCGACCTCTAGTGTAACACATGTAGACCCTAATGAAGGTGTATCGACCTGCCTTTATAGTGAATGCACAAGGTGCATCGACCTTGAGAGTGATGACTTCTATTGCACTGACTTTATGCTGCAGAAGCTAACTGACTAGTATCGACCTTTCCAAAACATGCATCGACCTTAAGCTGCAGACGCTAGGTTACTAGCATCGACCTTTCTCTAATCGCTAGGTTGTTAGCATCAACCTGTGTACAAGGTGCACCGACCTTATAGCACAAGTTGTGAACAAGGTACATGAGGTACATCGACCTTATAGTGTGTATTATGTTCAATGTGCACCGACCTGATTGTGCATATTGTGTATAAGGTGCATCGACCTTTTGGACGAAAATGCATATGTGCATCGACCTTCTAGACTCAGCGATATATGTGTATCGATCTTTTAGGTCTATAACACATATATGTATCGACCTTCTAGACTCAATGACATATGTGCATCGACCTGGTAGTTCAATGAAGTGGAGGATGCATCGATCTTATAACTCAACACTTATGCATATGCACTGACTTTCTAGGCTTGGTGTTAAATATGTGCACCGACCTGTCTATCTCAATGTGTGAATGTACATCGACTTTCTAATGCACCAGTATGAGCATGCATCGACCTGTAACTGACCAGAGACTCAATCTGACTTAAGAAAGACTACAGGATATTAAATGACTGTTACTAGCATCAAAACACAAACTGTTGTTAGCATCAAAACACCTCATCAAATCCAGAGGAGACACAACAATACACATATTCTGTCGCGACCAAAATGCAGCCACCTAGGAGACCGTGTTCATCAGAAAGCGGCCACCCAGACAACCGCGTTCAGAATCATCAACCTAGTCCACGTAAACCTCCCCCTTTACACGGATCAACATGACCCCCTTCAATCTTTGACCTATAAAACCCCCTGGGAAGGCCAAAGGTCACAAGGAACTTTACCCAGTTGAGCCCGATAGGCAACATAGAACATGCGGGCTTCTCTCGACGAGGGCGGCGATCCAATTTTGATTTGTTGGTCTTGTACTCAGCAACCATATGCCGAGGGCATGTCGCATGATCACCCCTTATACGGTGTTCAAGTCAAGAAACAAACCTCCACGTCGGACTCCTCGGCGGACATCATGTAAAAGTGATTCAGCGAACACTCGACGAGGAAGACAATCCGGCCTACATCAGCTTCGTGATCGGCAAATACACGCCAAGAGCACGCTACACAAGCCTTGACGTAAGACAAAGCGTAGGGTCTCTGCCTTGATAGACGGTGCCCGACTGTCCCGATCTCGACGACACCCAACTACTCCAGCCTCAACGGCCCTCAGTCGCTCCAATCACAATGGTGCCCAAGCACTCGACTACCCAGTCCTAACAACGCCGGACTGTCCTAGTGTCAACGGCGCTCAACTACACCAGTCACCGGCCGCTCCAGTCACAATGGTGCCCACGCCACTCGACTGTCATAATCTCAACAGTGCCCGACAGCTCCAATCACAACAATGTCCACGCCACTCGACTGTCCCAGTCTCAACAACGCCCGACTGCTCCAGTCACAGTGGTACCCACGCCACCCGATTGCCCCAGTCTCAACAACGTCTAGTCGCTCTAGTAACAGTGGTGCCATGTCACCTACCCGCCCCAGTCTCAACAACGCCCGACCGCTCCAGTCATAGTGGTGCCCATGCCATCTAGCCACCCCAGTCTCAACAACGCCCTAGTGCTCCAATCACAGTGGTGCCCATGCCACCAGGCCACCTCAGTCTCAACAGTGCCCGACCGCTCTAGTCATAACGGTGCCCACGACACCAAATTACTTCAGCCACAACAGTGCCCACTGCACCCGACTTCCCCAGCCTCAACATCACCCGACTGCACCGCACAAGCCACGTTTGTTAGCTCTTCACCGGGGCAAGGCAAGCAACAATGGACAACATATGGGAGACGAGCATCAAGGAACTTGCAAACTCTCTCAGGGTTGGATAGCAGGCCACCATATATTGAGGGTACATCGCAACACCTCTCAAGCAGCGTCCTACTGAATCACGAGTCCTTCAACAGGCACTATGTACAAAGGCGGAAATACCCACGTGACAACGCAATGACCCGGGGACTGTCACAAACGATGAAATTGTCCCGTCGCTTGCACACACTTGTAATTGGGCTTTCAAAGCCCCACATATCGCCTTTCACAGCTTACAGTGATGTAATCTAGTTAGGGAATTGACTCTCATCTTCGCCGACTGCCAATCTCAACATTGTCCAATAGACTACCGTCCACCTCCCAGCTTGGTCCCTACCCCACTAATAGGACAGACCCTACACCCGAGCCAGAACTTGCCTACTCCTTGCCGAGCCAGTGTCAGCTACTCTGCACCCAAGCTAGAACCTGCCTACTCCCTGTTGAGCCAACAGCCACCGCTCCACCTTTCGAGCCAATGCCTCGATTTCCCTAAACTCGAAGTCTGTGCCCTTTCCAGTGCCTACAATGAGACTGGTCTCCCTAACCCCACTCATCCCTGCTGTGTTGTTGTTGCTCTGTCACTATTGCACAGGTCAAGCCCTCCCGACGTCACGACCCCCAGGATCCCTGACTCTTTTCCTTCGACAGTAAAAACAAGGTTGATCAAATTACGTCTAATGTTAATTAATCGACTGTGATCGAAAAGCTCGGTTGATGGGAAAATGTCCTACACCCGAATCCCACATCGTCTGATACACCTCCACCCGCGGAACCAAACCTGTGCCAGCTACCACGCGCACACATACCCTTATCTACGTGTCGCCCATATGTTCAAACACACATGCCGTCCCCTAGAGGCACATCCCAGTTAAACTTCAATTCTACGGCAATTGTCGAAACTCAACTAGTACGCCCGCAGAACACATACACCCAGTAAAAACCACTATCAACCAGCAAATCACAAATCAACCACATCCTCACATTATTTTATTCTCCCACCGATTCCGCGTGTGCTGCAAACAAGTTGGCATGCCCAATGGGACATTTCTTGCCCTTCTTCTTTCTGCCGAAGGAGAGTCACACCTATTTTTATGCCATGATGCCCTCGCTCTTTCTTGTTGGAGAGGAAGAGGAGGGCCCCCGTCCAAGATGCAACACACGACCGGTCAGCTTAAGTGGCCAACCTGCGACAGCAACAGCAATAACAAACTGATGGCGACAGTGACCTACGGTCCAATCGTCATCACTTTCCACGCCAGGCGTGGACATCTTGTGACGCCAATCATGTTTGGCAACTCTGCTCTGACCTTCTACCGACCCTAATCCTCGGGGGCCATCGCTACTGCAGCCATCGAGCAGCCCACTCCGGCGACCGCCCATGCAAGCAGCCAGCTCTTTGATGTTACAGCAACAACGACCCATGCGGCCATTGATCCCTGGCTCCCCAATTCCACCAGCACCCAATACGAGCCTCCAACCTCGGGTTTCCAACACAACGTCATCAATGACCCATACAAGCATCAAGCATTGGGTCCCAGCCATGCCGATTCCCAATATGGACGACAAGCTCCAAGACTTCAGCGCTTCAACACCCAATACAGGCACTAATCCCCGGGTCTCTGCCACGCCGGCTTCTAACACGGGCTTCCAGCCTCGGATACCCAGTACAACATCAACAATGGCCTGCAGGGGTATCGCGCCCCGGGTATCGGCCACATCAACTCCTAACGGGCACCAAGCTCCGAGACGTGGCCACATCAACAACCGATACAGGCTTCCAGCCCCGGGTTTCAGCAACGTCGATACCTGATACAGGCATCAGGCCCCGGGTCCCCGGCACTTCAACACCCAAGATGGGCTTCCAGCCCCAGGTCCCAGCATCACTAACACCCAAGACGGGCTTCCAATCCCCGGTCCCAGCTTCATCAACACCTAAGACGGGCTTTCAACCCTAGGTTCTAGCTTCATTAACGCCCAATATGAGATTCCAGTCCCGGGTTCCAACTTCTTCAACACCCAAGACGGACTTCCTGTCCCGGGTCCCAGCATCACCACCACCCTAGATGGGCTTCCAGCCCCAGGTTCCAATTTCATCAACACCTAAGACGGGCTTCCAGCCTTGAGTTCCAGTTTCGTCAATACCCAAGATGGGCCCCCAATCTCGGGTTCCAATTTTATCAACACCCAAAATGGGCTTCCAGCCTCGGGTTCTAGTTTCATCAACACCCAAGACAGGTGATGCAGGACAAGAACGATTCACCCCCAACAAAATAATTTAATTCACATGCATCATATCTCAGAATTAAATATCACCGTGAGTAAAGGGTACCAAACTTCAAGGATATAATCTCACAATAATGGGTGGCTCAATAGCTCATAATGTAGGACTATTTCTCTTCCAGCACACATGTAAGTCACTCAGCCAAAAGCATAGTATGGGGCCTTAACGATATAGATTAATATTGGAAAGGGCCCACGGCAAATCAGATTAACAACCAATGAGGGTCTGATGATAATTACCGTGGACAGTGATGGCCTTATTTGGTTGTCAATCCGAGTGGAGATGAGTTGCTGCTCACCCTGTTCCAAGGAGCGTGAGAGTGCTTATCCGTCTGCAACTGCCGTAGGGTCAGCCGGCAGGTTCGCGGACGATGGTTACTGATCATAACATGGGAATCCCGGGGAAAAGGTCGGCGACCAATGGTGGCAGCAGGGGCCGCTGCAGCGGCCCGGGGTCGCGGGAGATGACAGGAGCAGCCGAGGTGGGCAGCTGCTGCGGTGGCTGCGGTGGCGGACTGCTGCTTGGCTAGCCGATGCGCGGACGGCACGGTTGCAAGGGAGGTCGCCGCAGCGGCGCAGTAGAGGGCCCAGCCGCGGACAGCAGCGGCGGCAGAGGTCGACGGCGATCGGCCGGCGCGGTGCAGGGCCGAGGGACGCGGGAGAGGAGGCCAGCGGTGACTGCTGGCGGGCGGGTCCTCACGGAGGAGGGCGGACGTCCGGTGGTGGTGGCACGGGCGGCCGGTCCGCGTTGGGTGCATAGAAGGGGAAGTGAACGACGACAACGGGGAAAAGCGATGGCCGGGAGGTGGTCGGCCGTCCGTGCGCTCGCCTGTAGCCGCAGACGCGAGAACGGAAGGAGGGAGGACGATCGTGCCGTGCCAGGGGGAACGCACAGTGCCACGGGAAAAAAACGCACGCTGCAGGGGGAAATCTTAATGGCAGGTTGGGAAATAATAATAATAACTAGAGGAACAGCGGCCTTGTGATTGCGGTGGGGGATTCAGGGTGATTACGGTGGGGTAGCAGGGAGGAGAAAGGAAGGAAAGGAGGGAGGTTTGGCTTCCGCTAGGAGAGAGAGAGGACGGGGGGTTGGCCTCACGCCAGAAGGGAGAAAGAAGGGGGTTGGGGCATCTCGCCAGAAGAAGAATCACACAGCGACGCTGCAATTTTTTTTTTATCTGATCATTGCTTAACCCTAATTAGGGTTAGTTTCTCTTATTTATAGAGAAACACAATTAGGGGCGGTGGACATTGGTGGGAGGGCAGAGGAGGCGGCATACATGATCCAGCTTTTAGATTTAATTTACATGTTTTAGATTTACTTTTCATGTTTTAGATTTAATTTACATCTGTAAAATTTATTCGACGGTCCTATTTTAGAATTAATACTTGTGTCTTCACACTATATGTTGTTATTTTTTTACACATAAGTTTGTAATTCTTAAATATTATGGACACATTTGGTCACTTGATGGTTCCCAAGGAACGTTCAAATGACATTGGATGGTCACGTGGAGTTGCGCTGGATAACAACTGTAGTTGCTGGCGTTGCAACTACTGTAAAACAGAACACAAGGGAGGAGGTGCGTCCACGTTGAAGAAGCACCTGGCAGGAGGAGCAGGTGCGAGATACTCTGAGGTTGTTAGTTGTACCTATGTGTTTAGAGATGTGAAACTTGCAATGGCCAGGCACCTGCGGAAGAAGAGAGGTGAGATGCAGTAGAAGGAAAAAAAAGAAGAAAAGGAATGAAGCGGCGATCAGCAGATGAGTAGGCGGTAGTGACGAGGAAGAATGCACGTGAACAACTAGTGGCGAAGAACAACAACTGCGTACTCACCAGCCTAATGTGTATGTCACAGTGAATGATCCAGATGAAGCGCAATTCCGTGAGGCATCACATTTGAGTAGAGATGAGGCAAGACATTTAGAGGAGACGAGAGCATGAAGTCGCGAGACGGCAAAAATCGGAGCATCAACTAGTGATGGTTCATCTGTTACTCGACAACCACGGGGCATTAGGAGTTTCTTCACGGGTGACTAGGGTTCACATAGAAAAAGGACACGATCGATCAACATTGAAGATGTAGAGCCTAATGTACTATCCTGAGACCATGGCAAGCAAATGTGGATATATGATGTCTATGGCCAGAAGGGGCAAAAATGGAAACTCGGGCAGGCCGTTTCAAAATAGTGGCACCACGTAGGATTGCCTTTCAATGCGGCCAACAGTCCTTACTATAAGCCAATGTTCCAAGAAGTACAAGTGCTTGGGTTACATGTGCAACCACGTACAACGAGAGAGTTGGCCGCCACATACCTGCATGAACAAGTTGTTGAGATCAAGAGTTATGTGAACTCCTTCAAATGGAAATGGAGTAAGTACGAAGTCACATTAATGCGAAGTCACATTAATGTGTGATGGATGGTCAGACACCACTAAAAGTAGCTTTCACAGGTCAGTAGATGCGTTGGGTCATTGTCCACAATTATCAATATATTTTGTCCTTGATGGAGCAAGTGGTGAACGAGATCGGAGAGGATTAAATTGTTCAAGTGGTCACAAATTAATGGCTCAAACTATACGAAAGTTGGGGAGGAGTTGATGAAGACCAGACGACACCTTTTTTGGACCCCCTGTGCAGTGCGCTGTGTAGACCTGATGTTGAAAGGGATTGGTCAACTTCATGTAGTCAAAGTCTGTGGTCGAGGTGGCACAGAAAGTCACGAAATACATCTGCAACCACACACTTTGTATTGGCATGGATGAGAGAGCATTGTGGTGGCGAACTGTTGAGGCCTGATATCGCATGATTTGTCACTAACTGTATCGTCTTGTTGAGTCTTCTGAAGTACAAGGATGGGTTGAAACAAATGTTTAAGGGTGACACTTGGTTGCGTTCCTCTTTTGTCGCTTCACGTGAAGGAGCAGAAGTCGATGAGATTGTCAACACCGACAACTTTTGGGACAGAGTCAAGATATTAGTTTCATTGATAGTCACTGTATGAGGTATTGAAGTGTGTGGACGGGGATAGAGTACCAACCATGGGGTTGGTGTACAACAAAATTGAAGCTGCAAAGCAGAAGATTCTTGTAACGTCCAAGATATGGTTCCACGATCTTAGAAATTGTGGAGGACAGATGGGACAAACTGATGAGCCACGATCTTCACATGGCAGGTAAACATACTTGACCCTAATGTTTGTATCCCCAGTTACATGACAAACTTGTTTTTAATCTGCGGTCATTACATCATACTACCTACACCCGGCCTTTCAATATGCTCGCGGTCTCGCTTATGACCATACTTTCATAGAATCCGTCGTCTCACTTTAACTCAAGAGGTATTCCCATTTCTGGTAACACTATCAGGAGGATTATCATTCGCACCATCCTTAATGGGAAAAGCAACACAGCTTTTGGTCTGTTCTCCATTGGCATTGTTGCTTATGGTCTGTGGGAGATTTGGGCTGCCAAAAATACTTTCATCCATGATAACAAGAACATCAACCAGCACTGTATGATTCACAAAATTTTGGCACAGGCCAAACATGCTATTAATCTTTCTGAGCTATAGGAACCGAACCACAGTAGGAGGTGTTTACTAGCCTCCTTTGACATTTCTGGCCGTTCATATAAAAACATGTCAATGGTGCTGGTGAAATGGCTGCATCCTCCATGGCCTCTTTTAAAGCTTAATACTGATGGTGCTTCCAAGATTGATGGTGTATCAGGTGGTGGTGGTATTATCCGAGATGGCCAGGGCTCTTCTTTGCTAGCCTTCACCCACTATTATGATTACAGTAACAGCATAGTTGCTGAGGCAAGGGCTCTCATGGACGGGTTGAGATACCTGAAGGCTATAACTACACAACCGGCTCTCATTGAATGTGCTTCCCTATCTCTTGTTCATATTGTTAACCGAAAGTCACCTTGCCCGTGGAGGATTGCTGTCTTCATTAGGGAAATATAGAGTTTGCTTTCCAGCACGGACTCTATTTCACATGTTTTTCGTGAAGCTAACCAGGTGGCTGATTCTTTGGCTAACCTAGCATGTTCCTTGAAATGTAATTATTTCTTTCTTTCGCAGCAACAACTTCCCATGTATATAAAAGGGGTTGCTCGCATGGATAAGCTAGGTATGCCTAGCATCTGATTGATGTAACATGTATAGTATTCTTGGAATCTCAATAAAATTTACCTCCTAGGGTGTAATGGTGGAGTGGCTTTCTCTCTACCCTTGGTAGAGGGTGCACTCTCCTATTGCATCTAGGTAGGGTTTCTAAAAAAAAAAAACAATCATATTAAATTGTTTCAAATGGACATTAAGAGCGCATTTTTAGATGGTTACATATAGGAGGACATGTATGTGGAACAACTACCGGGGTTTGAAGACCAGCAATATCCAGACCACATGTACAAGTTAGATAAAGCTCTTTATGGTCTGAAATAAGTGCCTCGTGCCTAGTATGAACGTTTGAGTTTATTCCTCATTCAAAGTGGATTCAAATGAGGTAATGTTGATCAAACCCTTTTTACACAATTAAATGGTAAGAAAATTTTAATTGTTCAAGTCTATGTAGATGACATCATTTTTGGCTCCACTAACGATGCTCTTAGTAAAGACTTTGCTAAATTAATGCAAAGTGAATTTGAGACGAGCCTTATGGGAGAGCTAACTTTCTTCTTGGGATTGCAAGTGACACAGGCAACCAATGGTTTATTCATAAGCTAGAAGAAATATGCAATGGAGTTGCTCAATAAATTCAACCTAAGCTCATCAAAGCCACAACCAACTCCCATGTCCATGCCCTTAAAACTTGATCACGACAAAAAAGGTAAGCAAGTCAATCAAACCCTTTTTAGGAGCATGATAGGATCCCTATTATATTTAACTTCCAGTAGGCCTGACATTCAATATGCGGTATGTTTATGTGCAACATTTTAATCGAATCCAAAGGAATCTCATATATCGGCCTTGAAACGTATTTTTCGATATATTGCTGGTACTTGTGATTTGGGTCTATGGTTTCTGCGTAGTTCATGTTTTGAATTAGTTGCTTACTCCGATGCTGATTACGGGAGTTACAAAGTAGATCAGAAGAGCACAAGTGGGTACTTCCAGTTCCTTGGAGGATGCATAGTCTCATGGGCCTCCAAGAAACAAAATTCTGTGGCATTATCAACTGCCAAGGCCGAATATGTGGTCGTAGGTAGTTGTGTTGCCCAAGTGCTCTAGATACAATAACAATTGATTGATTTTGGCATCCAACTCAAAAACACTGCAATCCTATGTGATAACACATCATCAATAAACTTATCAAAAAATTCTGTGCATCATTCTCAAACAAAGCATATTAAGATTAGGCATCATTTCTTGTGGATCATGTAAGCAAAGGAGAAGTTGAAAACTGGCTGAGCCTTACATACCTCCAGTGTTTCATCATCAGGAAGTTTAGCTCCCAGTGGGGTATTTTATGGTGCAGGATGTACTACGAAGAAGTCAGCTATGGCCTGACCTTTTACAGCTCTCTAGGGTACATATGAAATATCGAATTTCATTAGGATCACGACCCATTTGCTGAGGAGACCTTTGAGTGCTGGTGAGATAATATGTACTTGAGCGGGTCTGCTCCAGATATCAATTTGATTTCATGGGACAGTATGTAATGCTAGAGCTTCTTGGCAGCGAAGACCAGTGCCAGGCAAGTCTTTTCTATAAAAGTGTATTTCTCTTCAGTCCTTACTAACCCTATGTTGAGGTAGTAAAGGGCTTACTCTTTTCCTTCTTCATTCATTTGAGCTAGCATTGTCCCCAGGGAACAGTAAGTGGCTACTATGTAGAGAATTAGAGTTTTTTTTAAATCTACGCTCCCAGCACCAGAGGGGTCTTCAAATATTCTTTCAACTTCACGAAAGCTGCTTGGCATTCATCGTCCCAGAATAAGAACACATATTTTATCATGAGCTTGTGAAAAGGGTGACACCGACCCGATAGATTTGAAATAAATCAGTGAATATACGCCAGTCGGCCTTGCAAGGACTGCAACTCCAATAGGTTTTTCGGTGGAGGAAGTTCTTGAATAGCTTTAATTTTGGATGGGTCAATCTCGATGCCCCTGTGCCAGACAATGAATCCAAGAAATTTCTCACTGGATATGCCGAAGGCGCATTTCATGGGGTTCATTTTTAGCTCATATTGACGCAGCCTTTGAAATACCACCCTCAAATCTTGTAGATGGTCTTCTTTTCTCTTGGTCTTCACCACGAGGTTATCAATATAGCACTCCACCTTCTTGTAGAGTAGGTCATCGAATATCTTCGTCATAGCCCTTTGATACATAGCGCCGGCATTCTTGAGGTTGAACGACATTCTCTTATAGTGAAATATTCCCTTTGGAGTACGAAATGCAGTGTGGATCTTGTCTTGCTCGGCAATCTAAATTTGATTATACCCAGATGACCCGTCCATAAATGAGAGAGCTTTATGGCCTATGGTGGCATCAATCATTATCTCGGTGATTGGCACAGGAAAATCATCTTTCAGACATGCTTTGTTGAGGTCTCGAAAGTCGACACATATTCTTATCTGCCAATTTTTCTTCTTTACGGGCACTATATTTGCCAACCAAGTTGTGTACTGGTTTTCTTCCACAAACTCGACATCAATGAGCTTGTCGACTTCTTTATTAATTTGATTAATCAGCTCAGGGTGCATCTGTCTAGGAGGTTGCTTTACTAGTTCCGCCTTTGGGTCGATTACTAACAGATGTTGTGCCACAGCGGGGCTTAAACCCGACATCTCATCGTATGTCCAGGCGAAGTAATCCTTGTACTCCTTTAAGAACTGTACATACTGTTCTTGTGCTTTCGGTGTCAACAGGGCACTGAGAAAGGTCGGTCTTGGGTCCTCTTTGGTTCCCAGATTCGCCTCTATCAGTTCATCAATGGTGGCTTGGCCGCCATCTTCGACTTTAGGTGGAGCTTCTTGGAAGTCAATGAAGCCCCCATTGATGTAATTTTCTTTAGCCTCAAAGACTTCCAACTCTTCAGGTGAAGTATAAGTTGATAGTGAGCCTTTGAAGTTAGTCATAGCTTGTTGATTTTCTTCAAATTGGCTTCTTGAGACCAGAGAGATTTGTCCCTTATTCTCTTTGCTGCGATGTTGAGCCACTGGACTCTTCATCAGGTTTTGTTCCGCTTGGCTTTGCTGTCTCGGCATCTCTTCTTGTGGTCCCGATATATAGACTTCTGCCTCCTGAGGGTCTGCAGGTAAAAGCTCTTTTGTCGAGCCTGCCAGTTGTTGTATAGCTCGAACTTCCTCCAGGATGCGCTTGAATTCTAGGCGCTCCTTTCCTTCATCGGAGGTTTGATCTTCATCAGGCGTTCTTGTATCGAATTTGGCTTCAGCTTGAAATAAATCTGCCTTGGGGAATAGCTCTTCCCAACATCGGTACAATGTCGCTTCATCTTGTCCCTCTGTACTTTCCTGACAGCATCTTCCAGTGGTAAGGCAAGTGCGACTCTATCCAATGATCGGCAGAATAAATATGCCATGAGATGAGCATCATACTGGAACTACGTCGATTCATACATGAAATCTCTCACATGAACATATGGGTTACTGTTCACATCATACTTGTAGTATGTGGGGAGCTAGGATTGAGGAAGGAAACGAATGTTGTGAAAGCTAGGAACGGGGACATCTGTCAAGGACTGTGGGCCGACCCACTTTTGAAGAAAGTCAAGTTATTGTTGCATAGAAGCCCACTTATCAAGAAGTTCCTACTCTCGAGATGGAGTAGGCGGAGTGAAAGGAGCGGGCTCATAGCGAGGAGCCGAAGGATAGACAGAAGGAGGGGGAGGCCCATAAAAAGGAATTTGGGCCGAAGGATGACCCAAACTGGAATAAGGCAGGGCCGCCCCTTGCTGAGAGTGAGTAAAATTGGCCAGAGCCATAAGGGTTTGTGGCGCCGAGGGAATGGACCTGTAAGGATCAATCAAGGTAGAGGAGGGAAGAGTGATCTTTCCTTTATCAAGAGGTTGAGGAGCCGAACCAGAGGACTGGCCCACTTCCAGATTGGAGAAGCGAAGGATCTTGGGCTGGACCAAGATAAGATCAATAGGAGCAGGTGGAGCCCCGGGCCCATCAAAGCTAGACTGAGAGATGGAAGTAAACAGACCCTGTGAAATCAAGGGAGACAGGGCACCTGACCCCTGCAAGGTCTGGTAAAGGACCTGAAGTTGGGTCGGATCCAATTGAGCCATCATTTGGAGAATGTGACTGGTGGGATTGTTGGTGGATGGAGCTAAAGGAGAGGGCTGACCGCCCTCCAAGGGAGGAGAGGATGGAGGAGGGGCGGACCCTTCTCCAGAATGAAGTGGCATGACTCTAGGCAGGTCCTCTAAGAGTCCCTGAGGGAGAGATTCCTCATGGGAATGGGAGAAATCATAGGAAGACATGGTGGAGTCGAACAAGGGATTAAGATAGGAGGTGAAGGAGGAATTTCCCCTAGGATATGAACCTAAGGATTTGAGGCAACTCCACATGCAATGTGGCACCTAAAAATGAAAACAACACAAGCAACCACCAATAAGCAACTAAGCAAATTGACCTCAATAAGGGGAGTATGCAAACAAAAAGGTAATGAGAAGGCAGCCAAGGTCAACCAAGTTATGATGATGCACAAATTTTTATTGGTTTCTCCTTTAGAACCTTAGTGATTTCAATAAAATGTTCTCTCCAACAATAGGTTCTTAAATGGGAATGGATAGTGGGGACTTGGTTGACTCTAGATGTAAACTCTCCCTTACTTATGCAACTTAGACATGGGGTGGCAAAGGTACAACCGACCTGGCGTCTGTATGGGAATCCATGGCTCACGGGGACTTATGGAGGTCTCGGATGTGGTCACCTAGTCAACCCCAAGAAATATGGAGGCGAGAGGATCACACACCAAGGTAGGAATGTAACTATGCTATGGAAGATGAACAGTCCTATGTGCTCTAGAGTGCATGCAATTTCTAGCCTAAAAGCTAACAACCAATATGCAAACAATGATATAAATATGTGCCACAACAAGGGAAGAGACCAGATAGCACCCAGGAACAATGGAAATCAACAAAAATATAGAAATAACAACAATCCTCGGGTTACGTACCTATAACTTGAGAAATGATAGTCGGAGGTCCGCTAAGGAGATAAAATGGTCTACCGCTAGAATGCTTGTAGGCCATAAATGGTCGGGAGGAGACCGCAAGGGAACCAGAGAGAAGAAACAATATGAAATAAAATGGGAAAATCGAGGAAAACAAGAGGGCAACTGGGAAAAAACAAAGAAGATGAGGTCAAACAATCACTTAACACGATTGGCACTAGATGTCCCACTGTGATCACCAAAAAAATCAAGGGTATAGATCTGTGAAGTGGTGTGATGGGATGTGAGAGAGATGGAGGTATGATGGGTGATATGTGCTAACTCAAGCAATCAATAACATCAAGCATGAAGCATGTGGGCATGTCATCTCAACAGTGCAAGGTAAAGTACAAGAGGACTAAACACGAGCTGTGGGCATGGAGTGATTGTTCAGGCTCGTCTCTAGATCATTTCGGACTGCTTAGCGGTCCGCTTCAAACATTTCTGTAGGGTGGTTTGTAGAGCTAAAAGCCACTTATGCCCATGCCTTCAGACCAGGAGCTATGGAGTTCACTGATTATGTACTGCAGTACTACGTCCGATCTTGGTCAATGCTGGAATATACCATAGCATGTACGCCTCCCGGTACCGCTATCCAATCTCCAGAGGTTTATACTGTGGAATGATAGAAGTGTTCTGCCCAGAGTACAACACTTTCTATACTATAGAGGGGGAAACTTCCTTGGATATCTGGAGTCTTTCTCAGCTGAGTAGCTTGCCAATTGATGGAGAGCCATATGAAAAGATCTGCTTCCCTGATTGGCTAAAGGATCAGACCGACAGTGAGGGCAAGTACTTTACAGGCTTCGCCTATCGATATTTGATGAAGGCATATCGCACCCTGTGGCAATCAACGCATGATACGCGGGAGGCACGCATGCCCGAAGGGAAGAGGCGTGTGCGAATGGGCGCATGGCTTCAGCATTTCTTCGGTGGGGAGCAGAAGTATGAAGACTTTCCCACCGTGGCTCCAACAGCAGCAGGGCAGAAGAAAAGAGTCCATCGACAGGTGACTTTTCGACCCTCTTCGGGGGAAGGGCGACAAGGAGGCCCAAATCCTACTAGAGTTGATGCAGTTACTCACTGTGCTGCATACTTGACAGAATGGATTTGTTCATTCGCCCTTCCTCAGGGTGATGAAATTGTGATCATGGCAGAAGCAATCTACCCTGCATGCTTGATGGCCTGGGGCACGAAGCAACCCTTTGTCTAGTAGCTTTGTGCCTGATATACAAAATGCTGGGTGATCTGCACAAGTCACACACTCCCAGAAATTCACGGACGGTTGGTCCGTTGCACTTTTTTAATGCCTGGGTCTGCACCCTATTTCCTGAAGCTGCTCCTCGGTCGCTGTAGTCGGATTGTCCTATGCCGAGGATGATAGAGTTTGCTAGTGCCGAGCCATCTTCAATGGCAGACCAGCTGTTCACTATTTGGGGTAAATTAACCATGGTCCCCATGGACTCCCCCGGAGTTCTATATTTCTGGAGCCTGGTAGATAGTTCAGGTCCTCTTGTGAACAAGATGCGACAGTGCAGCTTGTTCGACACTGAAGAGTATATTCACCCGCTCACTGGCACCAAGTGTACCAGGCCCATCTTGGAGAAGGAATTGATTGATTGGGCACTGGCTATTAGACCCAGTGTCCTTGTATTCAGAAAGAGCAGCTTGTTGTGGCTGGAGCGATACTATCCATTTCGATTCAGTCAGAATTTTGGTTATGACTAGCACATTCCTTCTTCTGCGGCACATTTTGGGCTGCCGAATAGGCATCGGGCCGGACAGACGACCACCGATGAAGCTCAAGCATGGTGGGATTACTTCCATCATCGAGAAGATATGTCTTTCCAGGTTCCATCCCCCGCTCGCTCCCCTAGAGTAACTCCAGAGTATGTTAAATGGTGGAATGCACGGACGGGCTTCTATAGGAACTCCCGCCGTGATTGTTGGCATGTTGCTGAACGCCGCTTTTTAGACTCTCAGCCAGAGCCGGCCCTAGACATTGATCCTGCTTATTTAAAAAAATTGAAGTCCTGGACCAATACTGATGTGATGGCTTATCTGGGAGCCAGAAAGGTTACGAAGCGTCGGTCATCCAAAGCCGATCCGAAGATGCTTGAAATACGGAAGGATGACTATGTCAAGACGCTTCGGGGGCTTTGCCGGGTCAGCAGTAAGCGAGTGGCTCTCCAACAGATTCCTTTGCCCGTGGAAGAGTCCATTATGGTGGTGGCCGACTGGTGTCCGGAGACAGACCGTTTGCATCCATACCGGACATTCATCACGAGGGAGGATAGGCGAGAAGGACTTTACACCAACACCTCCTGGTTATTCACCCTGCTTCATTCTCACGGGCTTTCAATTAATGGCTCACTCGAAGCCATCCTGGGCCATACCCTTTTGATATCCTTCAAATACACTGACGGATGGGGCTTGGACCATTTGAGCTTGAATTCTCACTTGTGCTGGTATTGGACCCTTCACCTGGGGATTCCCACTCGGGTGCAATTGGTTCAGTCCATTCGGGAACCTCCGTGAGTCCTCGCGAACCGTGAATTCCCACACAATCGTCAGGCAGGTTGTACCATCAAAAGTCCCCGTAGATCACCCTGGGTTTTGAGTGAGAGGTTTTTGCTAGGCTCCCGGAGCTCATCCCACACCCTTAGTTCCCTTCTCTCCTCCGAACGAACAAAAAAAAGAAAAAAAGTGAAAAAAGTGAAAAAGAGAAAAATGAAGAACTTGGGACATTGATTGTGGTTACCCTTTGGTGTGTTTGAGCATACAGTCGCCCCCCTAAACCTTTTATTTTCTCTTTTCTAAACTGATTAATAATTGGTTTAGAATGGAGAGCGTTTTTACCAATCCGGATTATGAGGAGAAATTTTCTCCCCAATATGAGTATGGAATTAGGGGCAATCCTCTATTTCAAATAGAGGACGATTACCTGGATGCCTTCATAGGCATGTTTTCGACCACACCAAATGAAGCCGTCCATGCCGATTCGGCTTCTTCCCCGAGTGACCATGATCACGGTAGCCCACAGGCTCCAACACTCTCTCCACACGAGGACCAAGAGTTGATTAGTGTGCTATCCCATTATTCTCCTACGGACTTGGTAACGATGGCTTCTCGTGGGAAGGCTCCAGTCATTCCACATATGTCTCCTCATCTAACACCTCCCCATGTTCAAACTCCCTTCCAAGGGTCCACGAGCTGACCCATTCCTAAAAGTCCACCGCAATTCAGCTATCCAACAGTTCCACAGAGGGTCCCTTCACCCCTAATCCCACCAACCTTGGGTGCCCCATTAAAAGGCACCAGTCCCCAAACATTTGAATGTACTAATTCTAAAACCTCCTTGCTTCTATGTGTAGAAGTCTTAAATTAGACTTTGCATTGTTTTCTCAATACACAAAATTTATAAAAACCTACTTTGCAAGATTTTACCCCTGGCAACAACTTCCTCTTGTGGAGTTCCATCATACCTCTCTCACCCATATGACCCAACCACATAAGACATAGAGTGGTATCCTCAGTGCTGCTTTCTGGTGAAGAGGATACAATGACATTGCCTAAACTGTACTCCCACAGAGTCTGTATAGATTATTCTCAGTCTGCTTCCCTTTCATAACAACCAGAGCACCTTTATTGACTTTGAACAAGTCACTATCTGGAGTTGCTGACAGCCCAAGTCTAGACTTCTCTAAATAACCTAGAGATATCATATTCTTTTTCAGTTCTAAAACATCTCCTAATGTCCTGATGACACCAAAACACAACTGGATTCTGATGTTCTATTACCGACCACTTTGTGGGGGTGATCATCACCTAGCATAACTACTCCACTATCATCGCTCCTGTAGGTATCTAACCATTCCTTATGTGGACAGTAATGGAATGAACATCCCAGATCCATGGTCAAAGATGTAAGAAAATGATCATTACCTGATGATACTATCAGTAGCTCTACATCATCTGCTGACACTTTCGCATCACCAGATCTATATGTTGCTACACTTGCTGAAACAGCCCGAACTATTCTCCTTCCCTCTACTTTCCACTTCAGTAGAGAATAATCTCCTTTGTAGTCTCCCTTCTGATATCTACCTTCTTGACATTAGATTTGGACATTCCTTTTTTTTTACCCGCTTTTATCTTTGGATCTTCCACGGCTTCTCTCTCTGACCATCAGACCTTCAAAAAGAGGTTCATTCCTGTTGCATCTCCTCCTTTCCTCATTTGACTTGAGGACTGTAATAATCTCTTCAAATGACAGTCTCCTTGACATACATTAATTAGTGTCATGATCAGATTATCAAATGAAATAGGTAAAGAGTATAACATCATGATGGCTTTATCCTTATCATTAAACTTGACCTCGAGCTATGACAGATCACTGATGATCTGATTAAACTTATTGATGTGTTGAATCAGATCTCTCCCTTCAATCATCCGAAGATTGTACAGTTCATTCTTCAAGAATAACTTATTGGTGATGCTCTTGGCCATATATAGTGTCTCCCAATTTTTTCATAATCGCTTTGCTGTCTTCGAGTCTGCTGGTTCTTGCGAGTTATTGCAAGGAAGCCTTACTCCGTGGAGTAAGGGGTGGACGTAGATTGCGGGTTTACAATCGAACCACCTTAAAATTGACTGTCTCCATTGTGGTTTGGTGTTTTTCTTCCGACTCTACTTTCTGTGTAGAACATCTACTTGATCGAGTGCCTATTAGATCATCTTCGTTGCAGCTTCTCCATATTTTATTCTCAAGTGATCTAAGATTTTACGCTAAATTTTTTAAGAGGTGATCTATTCAACCCCTCCCCTTCTAGCTCACCGTACCCATCGTGTTTATCACCTATCAATGCAAAGCAAAAATTAGTGGGATACATTGAGGAACACTCGATCGAGTTGGGAGCATGTAGGTCAATGCCTACAATTACCTCAACCAGACTCAGAGAAGTGGGCAAGGTGGACGGTAGCCAAAGCAGAGCGGGTTCATCATCGCCAGACAACCTAGCCTCACGTAAGAGCCTCTCGAGGTCAGATAGGTCAGAAGACACTGCGGCTATGCCCGGGCTCGGTTACCCTTCAAAGGCCATCTCAGCCACATGTTCCTGGGGCTCATCCCTCATAGAAGGCACCTCCTCCAGAGAATAGTCATAGTCCACTTGCTCCTTTGAGGGAGATTTGGATAGGGCACGTGCTTCTTTAGTCAGAGGATACATGTCCTTCTCGGGCTCTGTTGCCATGGGCACCCTAGTGGGACATGGCGACGGGGGTTTTCTCGACCTCGTACCTTTCCTCGAATACATCTACATTGCTCGAGGAGCCTTCGAGAGAATTTCTTGCTCTACCACTGCTACATCATCCCCTGCCGAACAGAAGAATGCTCGAATCAATAAAGACCCATGGTCAAAAAATGGCAGAAGTGAAGCTGGCATAGGTCAATCAAAATACCTCTCGTAGTGCTCCCCGTAGGAGCATGAGGCATGGCGATATCCTCGCTGGGCCCCGCTGTAGAGGCCTCAGCCACCCCCACTCCAGGGATAATAACCGGAGTGGGCTTCTCCTCACCGCCTTAAAATGCCAGAGAATGACGAACTTAGAAGGTTGAAGCCTTGGCGTGTACTCTGACTACTAATATGCAAAAGGAAAAGGGGCTCTACCTTTAGGTGGGCTTGGTGCTGCCCTAGAAATGACAAACTCTTCAAAATAAGGGACCTTGACAACCGGAGGAGTAGCCATGGAGGGTGTCTCAACCTCGGCCCGCCTTCTTTTAGCCCTCCTCTTCTCTCCAACCTTTGTTGCGGCGAGTGCCTCTTTCACCTGCGATTTCACTCGTGTATGCTTGCCAGTTGGTGGTAATGGCGTAGTTGTTGGAGTCGACTCCAGCACGACGAAGTATGGTAGCTTCTGCACCTGTAGGAGGTGCTACCTATAGCAATTCATCTTGTAGCCGAAAGGCTTGTCTGCACAAAGAAATGAATACGAATACAATGAACAAAGCTAAAGATAAGGCATCGCTATCATAGTCAATGAGCTCAAAATATGCATATATGTATACATATGTGAAGGTAGAAGGGTATTATACCTGCCAGACCGTTGTAGAGATATGAGAGGGGCCAATACATCAGGGATGCCTCCTTGTCCCTAGAAGCTGCCTCTCAGATCAGCCAGCATATGTCCCCAACTTGGCGCATCGGTCAGCATGGTTGGCTAAGTCAGGGTGATTTCGGGACGAGAGGCAGAGGTACAGACTCAAGTGGTCCATCCCCCCACCCGTTAGCATACTAGAAGGAAACTTTCAGGTTCTTGTCAAGAATGTTCTCCCTGGGGTCCTCAATATTAAGTCCTTGCACTTGGAGGAGGATGAACAACCACGTGGTCTGTCGATAGTGCGCGGGCCCACAAATGCCCGGTAGGGACAAGTAGAGTCCACTTTCAAATGCCAGCTCTGAGACGGGGTGATATTCTCCTCTATCGGGTAAGGGTAGTTGATCAACTCCAAATGGGTTGTCCCTACTCGACACAGATCCTAGAGAGACTGTGTAAATTCATCCCCAGAAAGGTTTGGCAAGTCGATGGTTGGGTGTGGTTTCAGTTGCCAGGCTCCCTTAAGGGCCGACAAGTAGTCCTCGGCATCGCCGAGTCACCCACGGGTTCGGGGTGAGCGTCGGGTGAGTCGGCCGCCAAATACGGCCCGTTTGAGTTGCGCCTCGTGCTTGCTCGTAGGTCCTAGGTTGTGTCACATCACCCTACTTTGCCCACAGATCAGGTGCTATCTGATACCTCCGTGGATCTGCCATCCCTATTTTTCTAGCCTCTTTTGAGTCTCAGCCAGTTGCCCCTACATAGTCTGCCATACCTATGCTATCCAACGCCCCCGTGCAGTCAGTCATCCCTAGTCTGCCAGTCTCTCTCGAGTCTTCTGTTGTGTAGCCTCTTGTCACTATCTTACTGCCATCAATACCCTATATTGATGTGGTATGATTCAACTTCTGCCATGCCTATGAGAGGCCGCATCTAGACTTCACTATTCTCGTGATCCATGCCACACGTCTGGATAACTTCCCTGTTGTCCACCTCCTTGTCCTCCAACACTTCAAAATCTGAGGATGAATTTTTGCAAACCCGGGGAGATTGATGCAGACCGAGACTCACGACATAACGCGGTCCGAGATTCGTATCATCAGACTATAGGTCGGGTTGACTCTTTACACGATGTACCCAGACGATGCTTGAAAATCATACCGAGTCAGTCTATTTTTTTAGGTCCATTTTGAGTCAGTCTCTGGTCGTAGGTCTAGGAAGTCAATAAATCTAGTCCCATCTCCCATGCATGCACGAGTGTCTAAGTCTGCACATACATTTGCTGAGCATCTTAGGAGTCTGCATGATGACATCTGTAGTCATATAATGACCATCAATGCATGATATAAGGAGTTGGCTGATGCTCATAGGCACCACTGTGAGTTCCAGGAGGGAAAGTATGTCATGATCAGGGTCAAGCCTGAACTGTTTCCCTCTGGAACCTTGAAGAAATTACAAGCTCGCAGTGCCGGTCCCTTTCGAGTGTTGAGGCGAGTCAGGTCCAACGTGTACGTTGTAGACTTGCCGGAGGATTATGGGATCAGCTCCACTTTCAATGTCTCAGATCTAGTCGCTTATAGGGACCTGACAGTAATTCTCAGTGAGCCATTTGCACCGTCTCCACCCCTTGTGAGTGATCCCACCTCTGAGTGTCCACTTCCAGCGTCATTACCTCAGCAACGTGAGCAGATAGAGCACATATAGGATGAGTAGGTGACAACTACTAGGAGTGGAGTGTACCAACACTTCCTGATGCGGTGGAGGGGATGGTGCACATCCGATGACATGTGGATCACCCTGGCAGAGCTAGAGAGGATAGATTCAGATCTACTGGAGCGGTACCTGAGCAATAGAGACCCCCACATGATGGGGTTAAGTTCTTCCCACCTGGGGAGAATTGGTGAGGACACTCGAGCTAGGGATCAAAGGGACTCGACAGGCTGACAGTACAGGACGCGCAGTGCGACTCGGGCTATGCAGGCATCGTTGTGGCTAGGAGATAGCTTAGAGTCCTAACCTAGATGCAAGATTTTATTAATACTTTCATTCTGGAGTCTTTGTAGGCCATTCAGAGGCCATTTGAACTTAATTGGGTCATACATGTGCTTAGAGGGCTTTATAGTGGGAAGTGGGCCTTATTAGTTGCGAAAGGCCCAAGAGGAGGGCTGAGTTGGCTGCCCATGGGCTGGGCCTAGCATTGGGCCGCCCTCCCTCCCTCTCTCCTAGTTCTTTTGGGCTAGGGAAAAGGGTGGCCCATCCTCCTCCTCTTGGAGCTAGGTTTTGGGCCACTTTCTTAATTTCCTTTGGGCCCAATTGGATTCCCCCCCTCCATTCCTATTTGGGATAGAATTGCTAGGTAATTAGGACTTTTTTTTTGTTAAGGAATTAGGGTTTCCCTTCCCCCTTTCAATATTCTATTGTACCCTAGTGGAAAAAAATAGATAGAAGAATTTTTTTGAGAACCCCCAATTGGTGGCTACGGCCCTCTCCACTCTCTTTCCTCTCCCCCCAAGGGTGCGATGCCCTCTCTCCTTCTGTCCTTCTCTCCCTCTCCCTTGGGTGCGACGCCCAAGCCATCTTCCTCCTCCTTCTGCACTGTGCTATTATGGATCCCTCATCCTCAACGCACGTCCTCGCCCATGGAACCCTCTGCCATAGTTGTTTGCTACCTAGACGTATGGAAGACCTTGGCTGGTCTGGTCACCCTTCCTCTCTATCTGCTAGCAAAGAACCCTGAAGAACCAGTCAACATGACCCCTTCCCATCACCTACTCACCCCCACCTCACCACTGAACTTTCCTCACCCCTGTCCCAATCTCCAATAGCTTCCCCACACCACCAGACCGTCGACTTCCCTCCCCACCAACCCCTCCTTCCCGATCTGTGCATATCTAAAGAGACAAGGTTCTACAACACATATAGTCCTGCCCCCAAATACTTCACCGCTCGCCACGAAACTTGGCCACCACCTTCCCCATATCCCCATCTAATAGCCATCACCTCCCTTCGCCCTTCTGAACATGTTTACCCCTCCCACCATCGCCATCTTCTGCTGCGTGCAGTTTGCCTCCTCAGGCCTACAAATAGGCGCCAGTAGCTTCTACATCACCCCATGCCCAAAACATCTTCTACGCATGACCCTGGGACCTTCTGGCACCTTCCAACATCCCCACCCTACTTCCACACAAAATCTCAGCCAAGAACTTTGCCCGAGTACCCCTCCCCATGCTCATCCCTTGGTGTCTATCCAGCTGCATGCAGACATACTAGACCAAATAGTCTCTCACCTATTAGGTCACCCCGGCTTCCACGCTTGGCTTGAACACCCATCTTTGCTGAGTTCTTTGAGGTCATCCACGCCAAATCTCGCATTCATAAGATGACCAGAAGCCATCGTGCCAGGCTTCCCATCTAGCTGGTCACCTATCGCTGTGCAGGCCGGCCTGTTTCAGTTGACTGGACCGTCGTGATGTCGGAACTACAAGTCAGCCCTCCCAATCACCATCTTTACACGAGGCACTTGTCATCCACTACAAATCATCAAATGAGACCCCTGCTCCGGCCCCGACACCCCTTGTTGCTCCTTCCCCACCGCCGAGCGTAGGCTGTCCAAGACACAGCCTAGTCTGTGACGTTCAGTAGCGCGTCGTTGCCACCGCCACACCGTCGACTTGCTGCCCATCAACCCAAGCATATCCCTCCTAGATTCATCTTGTAGCCTTTTACCTCCCTACGAGGAGTGGACATTTGATATAGGTCTATTCTCATTTAGTCTTCATTGTACCGGGAGTCATGTGTCTGGCCAGGAGTCTTCCCCATGCCCCGAGCGTAGAGGTACGCATTTCACCCCTCCTCTTTGTTGTATTTGCAAGTCCCATATGTGCTCTTGATGCCGCTTCTTGTGCAATTAGTAGGACCCTAGCCCGTTACAATATTTCACTGCTGTGAGTGAGAGAGCGTGACTGTCCCGTGACTCGATCCGAACACGAGAGTGAGTTGACCACCCTTGACTCTGCAGATTTCTCAACTGCACTGATCCACATGCCTCCCCACGCTTGGGATGATTGCAAGCTTGTGATTCCTATTGTGGACGTATTCTGCTCTTTGGAGCTCTTGGTGTCGAGTCAAGGTAGCTCCGTTGTACGTGTAATTTCTGGTCACTCTTGTCCACCTAGGCGATTCATCAGTTGGAGTCCCAGGTCCGCATTTCGTCCCGCATCAAATTTGGTATCAGAGCCCAGTTAGAGTCTAGGGTCATATGTGAGTCTGATTTTCCTTTATTTGCACTATTGTTTAGGGTCAATTCAGTCCGAGACCACGTTTCAGTCCTAGTTCAGTCTGAGGTTCAATCCATGTCAGTCCGAGTTCAGTCCCCATTTCAGTCCTGACCAGCCCCACCTAGAGGTCAGTCCGTTGATGTTCCCATAGCACCTTGAGTACCCACCCGAAGGGGCACCGATCTTCAACCTGTACCTATGGCTAAACCTAGTGGTCACGCCTACGTCGAGTCATCTCTGGTTGACATGTTCCAGGCCCTTATAGACCGAATGGATGACCTAGAAGGCCGTCTTGAGGGTCACCCATGTAGGCCCACCCGAAGAGAGGCCAATGTCCTGTCTGCATTGATGACGGAGCCTGAACCTATGGCTGATCCCCTGGGCCATGCCCCTATAGATTCATCTTCAGCTGACCCGATCCACATGTCAACAAATGGTTCAATCCCGCGCCCTATCCTTTCTACTGCCACTCTACCTAATGGATCGACAATGCAACTCGATTTCATTTATATGAAGTCGGATAATTGTGTTTTGTCAGATATCCTCGAGTCTCTCTCCAAGACTGGCAAGATTGTTCACAAGGGTGATTTAGCCTTTGTGGAGTTCTAAAAGAAGATCAGCTCCATTCTTTACTTCTATGGCACATGGTGCAAAATTGGTACGCTAGTGGGTCCATGCATTATACTAGGGCGACCTTGGCTTGAGGAGAGGAGTGTGACCTTCAACTCGGATCGGAGGACCTGCACTTTACATCCTCCTCATTTGTCCGGCGAGTTCACGTTCCACAATGTTATGACACTCACACCCATAGACCATGTTCAGCCAGTCGCCCCTACTTTGCCTGTCGATCAGGTGTCACATGTCATCCATGTTCATCCAATCACCCCTATGATGGGGACAACACTTATCCCGCCACATTTTTGAAGCCCGGATGGATCGTCATCATGTGCCCTCATGATCTTACATTTCTATGAGTCATGTCATGTCGGTTTCTTCAGGTGGCATGAGAGCCAGTGGCGGTGCCGTGAAAAGCGCATCACCCGAAGATCCAGCCTCAACAAGATGGCCGCCCCCTCGTGCATCGGAGCACGATTGCAAAGGCTGCCCGTTGAAGGTGCAGTGTTGCCCGAACACCTCGATGCGCAAGATCGCGCGGCAAGTCCATGAGTCGGCACGCGAGGTTGCAAGACAAATCGCGAAAACGCCGCGCTACGCGCGATCCCGGCGACAGCGCTAGCATCAAGTACCATCCCTCGATCCGGCTATCTCGTCGTCTCGTCAGATCATGAAATATCTCTGTCAAATGCCGGCGCAACCAATGACTCGCGCGACCATCGCCGGGAAGTTCAATAAGCATCCGCCGGAGGAAACATGGTTGTCGTCGAAGGTCAGCTGAAAGGCAGCTTCAAGGGATTCAAGGACCGCGACACCATTTTCGAGTTTTATGGTGGTCGAAAATGGCGGCTGGCCGAGTACAAATACCACTACCACTACGCGTATATGCCACGGGCAAAGATCGTCCAGGAAGGCGGGCGCTACATGCTCCACGTCGAAAGCATGGAAGACGCCGTGGAAGTCCTGCCGGCGTAACAATGCTCACATGCGATGGCGGTGCATCAAGACAGTTCGCTTACGCAGGAAAGGATCGTGTCCCGCAGTATGCCGGTGCCCGTGCGTAAGGCCGGTTCCGAGGACTGGGTCGACGAACGCACGCACCGTGGGCAGATGCTGAAACGAATCGATCAGCGAGGGTTATCGGGGTAGGGCTATTGAACAGGATCGTGGTTGGCCTCTGCATCGCCGCGGCCGGTCACATATCGAACGCGCCGGCGACCAATGCGGCGATGAGCTTCCGTCGATAAAATCGGCATTCCAGTGCCAGAGCGTTATCAGGCCCACGACGCCAACGGGTTGCATGTGTCTCGTTGACAACGTTTCGTGGCGGAGGATGCTGGCCACTGATCCTGCTCCCAAAGGCACGGGAAGCGCCCGGATATTTTGTTGTTGGTAGGCTATCGCGGGTGAAGGGAGGAAGAAGAAGGTAAGAAGAGAAGAAAAGGTCCCCGTAAAAAAAAAGAGGGAGGAAGAGAGGGGAAGAGCACCGAGGAGTGGTCCGTGAGGGTGGAGGAGCCCATGCTCTGTTCTCCCTCCCATTGTTTTGTCTCTTTGTCTCCTACTATAATCTCCCTTTTTATCTCCTCGTTGTAGTCTATCTTGTGCTTGTCATGATTTCTTTGTAGTCTAACCTTAGCTTTTGCCTTCTTCCCATGGGATGTCAGCCCCTGTTCTCATTTAGTTTCCAAGAGAATAAAGTTTGCAAGGTCATTTTGGGCTTGAATATCTGTCTTTCTTGTGTTTTGTAAGGGGTTGGTATAAGGGTCGGCCTAACGTGATGTGCCAGGCTCCAAGTCAATACCCTGAAGATTACCGCCCTCCGGGTGGGTGTTTCAGTCGCCTTTCTTATCTGTTGTCCTTCCTAGAATCTTAGTTCAAGGGCCCATCCAACTCGGTAGATGGTGTTCCCGAACCAACCCCATAGAGTAAACTTCCCTCTTTCACTATCAGGGCATCCCTTCCATTGCTTCAGAATGCCTCCATCATTGTGCTCTTGGAAGCCTTATCAATATATGTTGAACCCCCATATCCTCTGCTCATCCGGTGGCTCCCCATCCCTTGTTTCCTTTGATCAGGTGGGTCACCCACTGCTTGGTCTAGTGGCCTCCCCACTGCCTTGAGCCGGTGGCCTATCCACCCTTTTTATCCGATAGCATAGCCCCCCCCTGATCCAATGGCATGGCCACCTTTCATCTGGTGGCTCGCCCACCTTTCCGTTGTTCAGGTAGCTCGATCTACCACCCGATCTGGTGGCACCATCACCCTGCTGATCTGATGCCCCTCCTCGCCCTAGCCTTCACTCCATCCAGTGCCCCTTTAGACTCTCCGTCTGGTGGCGTTTGGTCAACTTGTCATCCGGTGGTTCAGCCGCCCCTCCCTCCTTGGTCTGGTGGCATCCCATCTCTTCGATCTGGTGGTCCGCTTGGCCCTTTCGATCTGGTGGTGTTCGAGTAGTTTCCCTATCCGTTGGCCTTTCCCCATGATCCGGTGGCATTTTTTTGACCCTTGATATGGTGGTCCTTTTGGCCCTTTTCGATCTGGTGGCATCCCTTCTCATGCGATCCGATGGCTCCGCTGCTGCCCCCGATCCAGTGACCCTGCTACCTTCTCGATCCGGTGGCGCCCGACGCTCCTGATCCGGTGGCCACCACCACCATCCCTGCCAGTCTGGTGGCTCAGCCACCTTAGCCTTCTCAAACCGACAACCCCCGGTCCCTTTTGATCCGGTGGCCCTGCCACCATCTCTGCCTAATTCGGTGGGATCTTCTTCCCTGCTTTGCGTCTGAACCGCGAACCAATGCCTTTCATCCATCAGTTTATGAGTTTTCTCAAGGTGTTGCCACTTCCTTGCGCACCTCTACTTTGGGTTATGTCACTCCTTGTGGACGTGTACCCGCTTTACCCCTCCCGTATCCGGGTTCGGGGAAGATGCTGTCGAATTTTTGACAGAATTATACACATATCAAAATACAAAAGGAAGCAACAAATAAATAAAATAAATAGTAATAGGGCGCTCCGACTAAACCATAAGAACTGTGAAGGATACAAAGAGAATGGAGTACGGGCACTGACGCATTACATTGACAAGCATAAGCATGGGCATCCATCATGAAGAAACAAGCGAATAAAATAAAATTCTGCACACACATCTTGTGAATAAAAGAGACCATGTTCCTTGGCATATGATTTCATGATCACATTTCACGTATGCCTGCATGTCGTGATCCCGCAGTATATGAAATGACGATGTGTGAAAGATCGGGTTATGCCCAATTGGAAGCCTTCCCTATGCGTGAGGGCTGACCTCCACCTTGTACCAGGGACCAACTCTCGAGCTCGATTCCACCCCACGCATGCTCGAACCCATGTAGTCACCGTACCTAGCATAGATGTGAACCAGGCTTCGAATAGACACGACCTCTAGGTTACGCACACCCCTAATATGACTCCACCCATTACGACCTCTTATGTCAGTTCTAGGTCTTCCTGCAAAACCCCTCCAGTGCTGGGGGCACCGGTGAAAGGATGGCTACTGATTCTGTATATAGCAGCCGCACACTACTCCCTAGGGGAATACTGGCCTAGAATAATGAAGAAGGAAAGGAACAAGCCCTCTACTACCTCGGTCGAAGATTGGTCAGAACTAAGGAGAAATACTCTTTCATTGAGAAAGTCTACTTGGCACTGGTCTTTGCAGTTAAAAAGCTCCGGCACTATATGTTGTCGCATGAAATCAAGCTGAGCTCTAAGGCAGATCCGCTGAAATATATCATGTCCCAACAAGCACTCAAAGGCCGCCTAGGCAAATGGACGATGATCCTCATGGAGTTTGATATCTCCTATGTGCTGCAGAAAGCTGTCAAAGGCCAAGCTATCGCGGATTTCTTCGCTACACACCCAATGCCAGAAGACTGTCCACTAGAGACAGAGCTCCCTGAAGATGAGACTCTGGAAGCTGACCAAGTGCAGCCCACCTTGTGGCAACTGTACTTTGATGGCGCGTCCAGAATTGACAACTCAGCAACTAGATCGGCCAGAGTCAGAGCAGGGGCAGGTATAGTCCTGAAATCCCCAAAGGGAGAAGTCATATACACATCTTGCTCAATAAACAAACCCTGCACAAATAATGAAGCCGAATATGAAACCCTGACAATCGGGTTACAGATTGACCTATCCATGGAAATTCAGATGCTGGAAGCATTCAAGGATTCCATGCTGGTTATAAAACAATTGGAAGGAGAATTCGATGTGCGGAAGCAAGAACTCCTCCCTTACAACCAATTAGCACTTCGCCTGATGGCAAGATCCTATTTCATCAAAGTCAGGCATATCAATCGAGGATAGAATGCTCAGGCAGATGCCCTTGCGAAGTTGGCCAGTTCCTTGGTAGTTCCGCCAGATACAAGCCTGAACATAACAGTAATTAACCAACGACAGGTCCCCAGTATGATAGAGGTCCTAGCTAATGAAGAAGAAAATGAAGCGGCAACTGTGGAAGAAATCTAACAACCCGATTGGCGGGAGTATCTACTATGTTGGTTCCGACACCAACAGCTCCCAAAGGAGAAAGAACAGAGAATGAAGCTCCTAAGGGTCAAGAACTCTTATGAGATGAGGAGTGGAATCTGGTTCCGAATAATGACAGATGCCCAAAAGAAAGTCTTAATCCGTTGCTTGTCCCTAGCAAAAGCATGGGAAGTAATGCAAGAAGTCCACGCCAGGTCAGCCAGGGCACATCAGGCTGGTCCGAAAATGAAGATTGAAATAAAGAAGTTGGGTTATTATTGGCCCTCCATGTTTGACGATTGCTGCAAGTTTGTTAAAACTTGTCAGAAATGTCAAGAGCATGCCACTATGTCAAGAAGACCACCGGCACCGCTCCATCCCACACTATCGAGCTGGCCGTTCGCTCAATGGGGCATGGACGTGGTGGGGCCACTACCAGCATCTTCGTCAGGATGCAAGTATATCTTAGCAACCACACATTATTTCTCCAAATGGACAGAAGCGATAGTGCTAAGAGAAGTCATGGGGGAGCTGGTCGCCAGATTCTTCCATCAAATTATAATATTATGGTTTGGGATCCCCAGCTAAATTATCTCCGACAATGGTAGTCATTTCAGGAACCAGAAGATTTATCGACTGGCTGATAAATACAAGATTGACTAGAGGATGCCATCCCCCTACAACCCTCAAGCCAATGGACTTGCAGAAGCCTTCAATAAAACGTTATGCACCATGCTAGCGAAGACAGTCAAATCCAATAAAAAAGATTAGGAAGAAAGGATGTACGAAGTACTTTGGGCTTATAGTACAGTCTATAAAACCCCAACTGGTTGTTCACCGTTCTCCCTCGTAGATGGGTCAGAGGCTGTAGTACCGATTGAGCTGGAGGTTCCCTCACTACGAGTCACCATTCAGCATGGGTTGGCTAGCAGCGAGCAAACCAACATAGAAAGAAGACTGGAGGAGCTTGCCGAGCTATAAGAAAAGCGTCTCCGAGCGCAACGGAATATTCAACTATACTAGGCTCGCATGGCCCGTGCTTTCGACAAGTTGGTCAAAGAGTGAGAATCATACGAGTCAACATGACAAATACATGACAATGTAATAATAAGTCAAATGAACCAGATATTCAATTATTCATGAGACCTGAACTTATGCAGTGAATGAATTCTACTATTCCAATGATTCCATGCATGAATACACAGAACACTCAATATGACTCCACATATTCTCCCCCGTTGACTTCATCAAAAAGAAAGACCTAGGATGGAGTCATTGTGGCAAACGCATGCAGACAATGTGGCACATATTCTTCCCCCTATGAAAAGTAAATGCAGGACCTGATGACTAAAGATGTGGAAAATACTAACAAAGCACATTCTCACCCTTGGACAAGACAAAGAAAATAACATATAATTCTCCCCCTTTGAGAAACAATGAATACAGTCTAGACATGATTCTGACCTCTCCTATAACCCAATATTAAAGTAAGGGTGAGGCGTATGTCAAGAGAAGGTTCAGGAGGAAAGTCATGACAATGGGACAAGAACTCATATATTCAAGTAAAAGTTGACAGAAGGTGGCAGCAAAACATAGGTTCTTTCAAGGAAACATAGTGAGCAGGATTTGAGTTAGTATACTCACAGATATATTTTCACATAATTTTCAAAAGAAATAGTTGAGAAGAAAAAATTTTCAGTGAGATACGAATTCCATAAATTCAAGTTTAAGTTTCGGATTCTTCTATTATAAAGGCTTATGAAATGACTTTAATTTACAAGCATGGTTTGAGAATGATGTATATAAAGTTTGTCAATAAGATTCAATACTCATATCTGAAATAATTTTTTAATAAAAATGAACCAATTGCTCATAAAACCTTCTAGTTCAACCTCCTTTCATCTTACTTAATTAATTTCAATGATTTCTTTAGGAGTTACACAAAGTAGTGTTGAGATTAAACACTCATGAATACATCTAAATTTGACATTACGTACAAAGGATTTTTCTGATACACACATTTTTTAGATTTTTGTTTTTGATCATCAATTTGTTTTGCAATGAGCAATTTAGGTTAATCAACATCTTTTTACATGAGGCACAACACGTCTTAGGTGAAATGACCCAGTTGTTCAGTGTGATAACCGTATTGCTTCTCAATTAAGAGAACAGAGTTAGCATTAGAGGTATCTTTTTACGTGAGGAGACGTCTTGATTAGAGGCAAGAATCCCAGTTACTCAATGCAACCATGCCATTGCCCTATCAAATTTTCATACAATTTTTAACCATTTTTCAGCAGAGTTAACTATGAATCTTCATGACACAATCCTTTGGACAGGTTTCTCAGAAACCATAGTCATTGCTCCGTCAATAATTTTCTTTAAGATAATTTCAGACAGATTAGATGTTTAAGAACAATACTTACAAGATGTATCTCAACCAAAGTAAATCATGGTATTAACCTTTCAGATTTCAGGAAGTCTTTCAAGAATTTACATGAGATAGTCCGCTAATGTTTATTAAAAGACTGATCTAGATATTTTCAAGTCCTTCAAATTCAAACTTATGAATGCATTAGACTTAAACCAATTCAAATCAACAAACATTCTTAAACCTGTATAATAGAAGATTCTTCATAAGAGATGATTTCTGATTTATGAAATGGTGCTCAACTAATATTTCTTCAAATCTCAGCTCAATCAATATCTTGACAGTAACACTCAACAGCAGAGACATTAACAAGCATGTATAGAAAATGATAGAATTGGAACTCATGCTTGTAGCAGATCATCAGATAGATCTTCAGAAATTTCTATTACGAGACGGGTGAATTGACAAAGATTTTCAAGAGATGCAGCAAGAAGTGTACAATTGAGTAATGTAGATTAGAGACCGATAACACAGGATTGACTAAATTCAGGTGAAATTCTCCTTCAGCAAATTAAGGAGTAGCATATAGATATTCCAGATTCAAGGCAAGAGAGAGTTCAGATGTTGATAAATCAGAAACCAGTCAATCAGAAATCATTTGTAAATGTGAATCACAAACGCACAAATACAGGAGAATGATTTAACTGGCTAGACAGGAAGAGTTTGGTTTGTGAAAGACTAATGAATCTAAAATGCTCCTCCTATATATATGCAATGTGAAAGACAATGTGTGAGCACATAAATATGGGAATCATTTATTTTTGTAGCCCTTATGGCACTACTTTCTGTGCAGAGAGCTCAAGAGCTTTTATGAGATACAGCAATACATCTAGTTTGAGGGGTTTTAAAGAGGTTTAAAATGTCAATTTTAGTTGTTGTTCTATTTCTCATCAAATTCACACTGATCATTCCCATTTAGCAAAACAGTTACATTTTAAGAGTGGCAAGGCAGTGTTCGCGGTATGCTCGTGCACGAGGAATGCCACCTGCGAAATTGACTGTCCAATTGATTCAAAGAGATTTAGGTGTCCGAGAATGTCGACTAACATTTTAAATCGATCAAACTCAAACATCCCTTGTGGCACCCAAGTTTTTGGCCTCGGGGTCAAAACCTATGGCAAAAGATAAGTACATCCCTAAATACACAGACAACAAGCGGCCGAAACCTGAGACAGCAGCCAATATGCTTCAAATTTGTACAAAAATTTGCCGTATCAATGAAGATTCTTTGACAATCCGTCAACAGCAAGACAAGAAAAGTTATGTCGATTCATTTACTTTCCTTGAGGGGCATGTTTGGATGCCAACTATCCAGAGTTCCTGCAAGAATCTATCTGTGCATGAAATTACAAATCGTTTACTGACATACAACATGACTGCCACCATTTCATTTCTTGGCTTTTAACCACAAGTTGGCTAACAATGAACATGGCCCATGTAGAAATATTACGAGATCAAAATTCATAACCCGAAGTTATTTACACAACATAATTTCATTTAATTGTCCCAATTTTTCTTCCAATGTCCTGAATCTATCAACCAAACCAAACAAAAGTAATCAAGATATGCAGATATTGCAAGCAAAAATCCAACATATCACAACTTATCACAACCGAGTAGTTATATCAATGAGCGCTACAGCATGCCTTACTCTTGGGGATTTCCTGGGCAGGGCCGGGGATGATAATCTTCTTTCCTGAAAGTGCTGGCGCATTGTTGTCAGCTGGACTATCTGAAGCAAGAGTCTTCTTGGTCATAACATCAAAAATCTCGGTTAGAACGGTTGTAAAGGCCGTTTCAACATTCGTAGCTTGCAGTGCTGAAGTTTCCAAGAAGAACAGCCCTTCCTTCTGAGCAAACTCCTTTGCATCTTCTGTGGATACGATTCTCTGGTCCTCAAGGTCGCTCTTGTTTCCTATCAGCATTATCACTAGGTTCTTGTCAGCATGACTCCGTAGTTCTTCAAGCCACCTTGCTATATGATCAAAGGTCTGCCTCTTGGTTATGTCATAGACCAGCATTGCTCCAAGAGCACCCCGATAGTAAGCACTTGTAACTGCCCTGTATCTGAACTCACCATGGTCATTAGCAAACGTCACTCTTGAGCAGTTAGAAGACAGGGAGATACATGATAGCTGACTCATAAAATCAAGTAGTAATCATAAAAGAATTAATTGACACAAAGGCAGACGATAATGTGAGATAGAAGGCTTTATAGAAACTACAAGTAACAAATCAACTAATTTACTCGAATGAAAAGAATGCAAGCAACCACTGCATGTCATCATTATTCAGATGTACAGCTCAACTTTCAGGAAGATTGTCCAAACATTATCATCATGAGAAACTGCATGCCAAATCAAATTCGATGGTAATTGGGAGGGTGACAAATTTCTTCAAAGGGAATGATATGCAGAAAAGTGGATTCAACCATCCCAACACCGATGAAAAAGAATGATGGCAGGACTCCCACAAGGAGGGGTCCTGTGTGACATATTTATGCTATATGCGGGTTTACGGAAACTGAACGTCAGGATATTTAAGCAAATAGAACTAAGAATCATGGAGAGCAATGAAATGATTGAAAATTGTTGTGCAAATATGAACAAAACTCAAATCATTTTGCATGGGCTAATACATTTTGCTGATCTTTCTCCTGTGAAACAGTAGTCAGTCTGTCTTGGGACGACTCACCATCATCTCTCTCTCTCTCTCCCATACACACACCCCCCTCCCACCCATGTATCTATCTACTTCTTTCATTGTTTCTCTCTTCTCCAAAATCCCTATTTTTCCAGCCTCCCAAACGGAGGCCGGAGGAGCACCATCAGGAGCAACAAAATCTTTAGTCCGGCCAACAAGTTTCTTGCAACGAACAGGGAGATGACCCAGTCTCTGGCAGGATAAACAATAGAGGGGCAGCTTAGAACAATAAATCTGCTACCAAAAACCACCTGAGCCAATCCCAATCCAGATGTGTTCAGGAATGCACTGCGATACATCCAAAAGAACACACACCCGAGCAGCATGAGATCTAGTTAGCAGGGAGGTGTTCTCATCAACACGGAGGATAGTGCCAATACTCCCCACAATTGAACAAATCATTGCATCATAATAAAAATTTACAGGTAACCCAGGGAATTCAATCCAAATTGGAACCACCGGTGAGTCAATCTCAGGAGAGAATTCAAAGGACCACCTAGCAAACTTAAACAAACGTCCAAGAATCAACAGGGAGCCTTTAAGCAGGACCTTGATGAAATCCTCTCGACAAGTAAATCTCATAAGCAAATGACGATTATCCAGTGCACTTAAGGCAAAATCTTGCTGAAAATTGAACTGTTGAGCAAGATGGTTGTGGGTCTCAGGAAACGGGGGCCGTCCATGGGGAGTGTATGCTACAATAGCATGCTCCAGTGGCTTGCACCATTCATCAATCTCAGCCAGGGAGAAGAAGACCGCGGGGTCCCCCATGTCAGTACGGGCTGGAGGATGCACATGAATCGGGATGTTTGGTGGAGCCAAAACATGTTGAACGGCTTGAGCAAAGGATCGAACACCTTGGGCATGCATGGATGATGTAGCAACAGGTGGAGGGATCCAAGTAACAGTACCAATAGGAGGTGAAGGGGCTATAGCTGCAGGTGCAACCGTGGTAGCATGCGAATCTCCCAATCGAACATGTGGGGGGGCCGATGGTGCAGCAAATGCCACGAAAGGAGATGCTGCAGGTTGTAGGGCCGGTGGTGAACCCATGCCAACAGGAACTCCATGAGAAGGGGCAGGGGCAGTCTGAGCGCCCACAGTTGTTTGCGCAGCACCCAGGTGTGGACGTCAAAAAAATGACGACAAGAATCCCACGGCATCCGCGGCACTCGCGCCTACGTGCGAGTCAAAGGTGGGAAGGGCGAATAAACCCATACCTCGTCCGGCCAGGACGAGAACTCACTCGGCAGCCCGCTACCCATTAAGGGAGGCCCCGGGCAGAAGACACCCACGATCGGCCATGCCGGGAGGTGAATAGAAGAAAAGTTAGGGATTTCGACACATGTCGGAAGGCACGCAAAGTCTCAGATCGAAGCTCAGAAATGGTAAATGAAATATTGCGGATGCCATGCGCTGCAACTAAAACATCCCGGGAGTGCCTGCATTCGTATAAAGGGTCACGACTTCGAAAAGAATCCATTCGACACTCGAAACGGCACGAAAAAGCCTTGAAACGGTGCGATGAGGGCCTTAACCGGCGCGCCCCTAACCGGCGCGTCCCAAGCCGGCGCGCCCCTCCCCTTTGGTTGTATTGAAACGGCGTGCCCCTTTAGCTCAGCTTGCCCGGCGCGCTTCTGTTGAAGAGGGGACACCCCTTTTAATGCTTGAAACGACGCGCCCCTTTTTGATGGTTGAAACGGCGCGCCCTTGTGATGCATTGAAATGGCACGCCTGGTTAAAGCGGCGCCGAACAACCCATGCCGTCATCAATGGAAATCCTGCAAATCGTCGAACGACCATTCCCGACCGGCTGCCCACATCCCTGCAAGGCATGGGGATCCTAACGTGGCGAAGGCTGAGGCTCGACAACGCAACCGGCGCGACGTGAGGAACATGCCCGGCGCGCTCGATTTCGAACAGAGAATTCAAATGATTCCCCTGTGCCTATATAATGGGCCTTTGGTGTGAAATGAAAGAGGACTTCCCCGGTTGGCGATTTTGGCGCGCAGAGAGGGAAGAAAAGAGAAAAAGAAGGAGGCAAAGGCTCCTGGTTGGTGGTTCGCGCGCAAGGAGAATAGAGAAGAAAAGAAGAAGAAGAAGAAGAAGAGAAAGAGAGAAGAAGAAGAAGAAGACTCCCCCCCCCCCCCACGGGGGGGGGGGGGGGTTGGGGGAGTGGGAGTGTGGGTGGATACAAGCTCGCAGCATATCTTCTACAACTTGATTTGTTCTCTTGGTCTAACCATCCGTTTGAGGATGAAAGGCTGTACTAAAGTTGAGTCTCGTCCCCAGAGAGTGTTGTAGACCCTTCCAAAAATGAGAAGTAAAATGCAGGTCTCAATCAGACCCAATCGAAATAGGAACTCCATGCAGTCTGACGATTTCTCTGATGTACAAGGCTGCTAGCACATCAATTGACCATTGGCTCTTTATTGGCAAGAAGTGAGCTAACTTGGTCAATCGGTCTATGATGACCCAGATTCCATCATGTCCTCCCCTAGATTGCGCCAGACCTCTAATGAAGTCCATGTTGATATCTTCCCACTTCCACTTGGGAATATCTAGAGGATGTAGTTTATTGGCAGACTTTTGATGTTTAGCTTGGACTTGTTGGCAGGTGAGACAGTGAGATACAAAGTCTGCTACCTCCCTTTTCATGTTGGGCCACCAAAAGGTCTGTTTTAAGTCTTGATACATTTTGGTATATCCAAGATGAATCGTGTACCTTGATCTGTGAGCTTCTTCTAAAATTTTCTTATTTAATTTCGGGCAATCCGGTACACAAGTCCTTTCCCTAAATAGTAATCTTCCATCTGATGCTACCTTGAATTCGGGTCGTTCTTCTAGTTTATCAATAATTTCTACTAACACCGGGTCATTGACTTAAAGTCCTTGTATTTCGGTAAGCAGATCCGGTTGTATCCTCATGTGCGATAGAGTGATACACCTTCTCTTCTGGTGTATACTTATATTGAGTTTAGAGAATTACTCTAGTAATTTCCATTCTTAGATCATGCAGTTGGCCAATAACGCTCTCGGCTTTCGACTAAGGGCATCGGCTACAGAATGTCCCTTACTAGGGTGGTATTGTATAGTAAAGTCTAAGTCCTTGAGGTATTCAAGCCAACGCCTTCGCCTCATGTTGAGTTCCTTCTGAGAAAATAGATACTTGAAGGTTTTGTGATCGGAGTACACGATGAATTGTTCTCCATAGAGATAGTGTCTCCAGATCATCAAGGCAAACACTACCATGGCCAGCTCTAAGTCATGCACTGAGTAGTTCTCTTCATCATTCTTTAATTGTCTAGAAGAGTGTGCAATAACTCTTCCTTGTTGCATCAAAACACACCCGAGGCCAATAACAGAAGCATCAGTATATATCTCGTATTTTTCTCCTTCCATTGGCAATGATAAGATTAGAGTGGTGGTTAAGAGATCTTTCAAGGCTTGGAAACTTCTTTCACATTCTTCATTCCACTCATAAGGTATCTCCTTGCGAGTTAGCTTCGTGAGAGGGACAACAATCTTTGAGAAGTCCTTGATGAAGTGCCTGTAATAGCCAGCTAGTCCCAAGAAGCTTCCGTTCTCTATTGCATTGGTCGACCTTTCCCAACTTTTCACGGCCTCGACTTTTAACGGGTTGACAGAAATCCCATTCTTCTAGATCACATGTCCTAGGAAGGACACTTCCTCGAGCCAAAAGTCACACTTGCTAAGCTTGGCACAGAGCTATTTTTTCCTCAATATTTGTAATGCCATCCGTAAGTGTTCCTCATGATCTTCTTTGGTGTTGGAATAAATTAATATGTCATTAATGAAGACCACTACAAATTGATCCAGATGAGGCCTGAATATGCTATTCATCAACCGCATAAAGGCTACAGGGGCATTCATTAGTCCAAACGACATACCAATAAATTCGTAGTGCCCATACCTGCTCCAGAATGCAGTCTTATGAATGTCCTCATCATTGATCCTCAATTGGTGATATCCTGATCTGAGATCAATCTTTGAGAAATACCTAGATCCAGATATTTGATCAAATAACTCATTGATCCTCGACAGTGGATACTTGTACTTGATAGTAAGATGGTTCAACTATCGATAGTCGATGCGGAGTCTCATTGATCCATCCTTCTTCTTTACAAATAACACGGGTGCTCCCCACAGTGAAGTGCTCGATCTGATAAATCCTTTCTTCAAAAGTTCCATCAGTTGATCTTTTAACTCCTTGAGTTCGGCGGGGGGCATCCTATAAGGTGCCTTAGAAACTGGGAGACCACTCCTACCTTTCTTCTTTCTGTCAAGAAAATCTCCAAACCTTCTTCAAGGTCTTGATTGCCCCTCTTCCTCTTACAGGACAAGAAGAGGAGGGCACATTTTTTGGCTCACTTGAGGGCTCCTTGTGCATTTCGTGCTACGCCCTAACACCACCGACAACAGCAAGACGACGATGGCAACCGTCACATACAACCCTTAGGTCATCGCCAACCATGCCAAGTTCGGATACCTGGCGACTCCGCTCGTCTTCGGCGACTTTCCGCCAATCGTCGGCTAGCCCCTCTTTTTGGGCGTCGTACCTGTGGTTGAAGCCAGTTCAGCCACACCTACGGCAACCACCGTCAGGGGTGTCAGACCCTCGGCCCCAGCAGCTGACCCGGTCCATCCGGTCAACAAGCCAACCGTCGGGGTTGTCAGGTCCTCGGCTTCAGCAACTGGCCGAGTCCACTCGATGAACAAGCCAATCGTCGTGGTTGTCAGGCCCTTGACTTCGACAATTGCCCGAGTCCACTTGGTCGACAGATTAGCCGTCGAGGGTGTCAGGCCCTCTGCTCCAACAGTCGGCTTCGCCCGGCCAACTATTCACTGACCAAGGGTGTCAGACCCTACGTCTCAACAACCGACCGAGTCCGCTCGGCTGCCATGACAACGACCGAACGTGTCATGCCTTCAGCCCCAGCAAATAGCCGAGTTTTCTCGGTCAATCAAGTTACTATCGGTGTCGCCCCTGCTCAACGGGGGAAACGTCGCCGTCGTAACAGCACCAACTCCAATGCAGCCACCCTCAGAGGAACTGCTCCTGCACAACAGGGGCGGCGGCGGCGCCACCACTATGTCGTGCCTACGGCAGGCATTACCAACGCCGCTCCTACTCAACGGGGGCAACGCCATAGCCGCAAGGGCGTAAAACCTGCAACGGCAACATCCCGCTCCAGCAAAACTATAATTGTCGGGGATCTTCGCATCTGGCTCGATGGAGGCGAGCCGATTATGCCTCAGGACCGGCACGTCTCAACCATCTCTAACTCCGACTGCTTCGAGCTTCTCCAGCAAGCCTGAGAGGACAGAGCGAAATTGAAGAAGCCCGCCGCATCGGCGACAAACCAGGGTCTCATGCAACGGCCCAAACCAGTAGCTCCCCGATCAAAGTCAGGGAGAAACCCAATTGAGGAGCGCCAGCTTTGCCTGAAGAAGATATAGGCCACCAAAGAGGAGGCCTGAATCATCAAGCGAGCAAGGGCGGAAGGGCCCTTCCGCATGTCGGATCTACAACAAATGCAGAGTCTGACAAGTATTGAGACCTCGACATCCCCGAGATCCGCAACTCAGTCCCCACACGGGCAGAAGCGCAGAGGAGCCGGCAAAAAGGTGCGGCCGACCTCTCCGTGGGCCAGTTCAACGCACACGGACGAGGATTGCTCAGCCCAGGCCTCAACGTCCCGAATATCTATTTTTGACATACTAGGGATGGCACCCAAACCTGAAAGCCAAAAAGAAGCGGGTGGTTCAAGTGACCAATGACGCTGTCAAAGTGTTCACCTGTTACACAACCTCCGCCAATAAGTAGCCGAAGGACATCTCGGGAGAAATGAATCAGCCTCTCCAAACTTTGAGGTCAAGGCCCGTCTCCCGAGTTTTTGCACAAATACAACAGATGTCGGCTGCCGAAACATCTCAGCATGAGCCAGCGCGGCAAGAAGACCACCAAGAAGATGTCCATAGTGTCGATGGGGACAGCAACCCCAGACACGAGGAAGATCTTGGAAGGGAGGCGTAGGCTCTCGTGTTGGAAGAGCTCCGATGCGAAAATCAAGAGCTTAAGAACCTCTCGCATGCATTATTGCATGAAAAGGAGGTTCATGTTCAACTGCAAGCAGTGCCCACTGGGATGGAACAACAGTCTCCTCTCATTCCAGTCACGGCCAACGCCCCTGTCACTACTGCAAAGTTACCAATGGCAGTGGAATTTGAAGTGTCGCAACATGAAGCCAATGCGCGGTCCTCTGTCACTCCTGTCGCAAAAAGCCTCATGGCGTAAAGGCAGATGATCGAGCGAATTATGTAGACAAAATTTGCTCACTTCTTCCACCGAAAGTTTACTGCAAATGTAAAAATTTGGGTGTCCACAGTTGCCTGAATCAGAGGGAGGAGAGTTGGAGGGACTAGTTGAGGCCCCCTTCGCCTGCTCGTCCTCACTCAAAGACGTCACCTCCACTTGTTGCCTCAATGGAGCTCGCCAAGGCCCCATCTCACCAAAGCCCGCACTCGGGAAGGCCGGAGGAGGATCTAGCAGCAAGAATCAGAGGGAAGTAGCACCAGGAGATTCTGGGCACCTGCAAGAGGAGAGGGGGCATCAAGTGGCGTGGCCGCCCTATTTGAATGGGTCGGTCTTTTTAAGCCCTCCCGCGAGTGAGGGCGGCCAGACTGTTGGCCGCCCACTTCAGTGGGAGGCGGCCAACGCCCTGGCCACTTTCCACTCCCCTGTTCTTTTGGCATTATGTTCAGCTAAAAAAAAGAAGAAGAAACAAAAAAATCCTCATGCACTCCAAGCAAAAGGCAAAATAAAAATTTGCATGATAGTTTCATTTTCATTTTGTTTGCGTTAAAACATTTAACCTTCCAGTGTCCAACAACCAAAAAAAGAATATAGATATACATCACTGTTTATTTCGATCTCTTTCCTAAAAAAAATGTTAAACAGGTGTGAATCCTCAGGTGCGATGTCTCATAAAGAATTCATTCATAGCTTGCCGGAGACCTCACAGATAATCTATGTACCCCTTCAATTCTTCCTTGTCTTCCCTCACATCAATCTGTGCTCGACACACGGTGGCATGGCGCCTCCACACATGCCAAATTTTTCAGAGCTACCGTTTATCCTCATTGGTCCCCAAAAGGCATCTCGTGATCAAAGCTCCCCTCGAGGCGACTTCTGGGATCCTTCTGGGCCACCCCACTTGGCGATGACAGCGATGGGCCTGATACAACACCAAGCCCTGAGCACCCACAAGTCATAACTCCAGGTGCAGCAACTCACATACTCGGAACTCCATGCGCTGGTGCATCATCGGCACAAACACGAACTGGTCCTCGAGTAGAAAATTCAGGTAGTCATGCCAGTCATCTCTAGTCTTCAAAAATGCCGTCCTACACACCACCTGATCCTCTGGACCAAAGATGGCAATGGCGGGATAGATGGCGCTCTTTTCGAAGATTTGAGAAGTTGTAGTCACCGTGTCATCAAAATCAGAGCTAAAGTGGACCTCCATCTACACCTGCAGTAGATATAGGCTCCCCATCGTGCTTCCACCCAAGCTCATCTGTGTAAACCCGTAATACAGATGGGCAAGTACCGCTTGGGAGAGGGAGAGCCCATCCCACAAGAGAGTGAGTGGCCCCACATGCTCACGCGTCAGCACATCCCCAGACGTAGGAAAGAGTAGCACTCCGCCAACGCATAGTGTTAAGCCCCGCATCAGTCGGTCTGCATCGGCTGACCTGCCCTTCATCAGATCCAGTAGCTACCTGGCAAGGCGATCGACAAGTATTCCCTGCTGATCGATCATTCGCCGAACCTCCCGTTTGTCTCATATGATCTCGGCCAAGACTTCCTCTCAGGGAGGGTGGTCGATCAGGTCACCCGTGTCTAGGTCGCCCCATTGGAAAAGGAAGTCAATCTCCTCCACCAATACCGAGGCCTCGAACTTGGGAAATACAAAAGTGTGGGTCTCCGGTCGCCTTTAGAATCCATTCACGACCCCTCCCGGCTAATCAAGCTCATGTTGCATTTTATATATATATATATCAATTGCTTTATTATTATCGCCATGTGAACTTGTCTGATGTGTGTTAATGCAGCTGCAGATTACCAGATCGACTATTCAAGCTCCACGCCGTCATCAACAACCATTGTATTTTAGGTAGAACACCGGAGGCTAATAACTTTGGGTGTATAAACTCTGAGTTTCTCTCTTAAAAAAAACTGTGAAGAGTTTATACTCCTTAAGCTATTCAATGGTCACCTGCTTCCAAAATCTCAGATGACGGACTTCCCGAACTCTAGATTGTGCTTAATGATAGACGTGGAACGATGGATCCATACCAAGTTCCGGACTACACCTATTGCAAGGCCTGGATGATGAACTTCTAGAACTCTTGACCGACTAACGTAGAGGTAGGCAAATAAATCCTCCGACTATGCATTAGATAGGTCTTTTCCTTTTTTACCCAACATGCATCATATAGGCCTCTTTTATCCATGAAAAAAATGCATACATAGCATTTGGGGTTATGTAAGTGAAACAGGGTCCGACACGTGTGCTTTGACCACCCTGTGGTTTCTTGTCCCCACGCCGACTAACCCTGTTTTGTGATCTCGCTGAACTTGTATGAATAAGTCTACGTGATTCCACTCCGATTCAACCAGCTGAAAGCTGTGTTTTGTGTATGACCGCCATGAGTATTCTGGGATTTGAAAGTCATTTTCTCCTAATCCTATTTTGTTTACTTACTCTGATTTTAGGTGTCTTGTATCTCCTTGAGCTGGATTGTGATCGTCCCCTCAAGTCCCGCAGGCGCTATGCTAGGGGGTCCCACGGATTGTAGATACAAGTCATCTTAGATTAGTTTTCCTTCCCTCCTTTTGAATGACTTGCCTTATCACTTTATGCTTATGCGATCTTCCGTGAAATTCAATTTCTGCTCGAGAATCTCCTTGAGCGTGATGTCCCAATTAGACTTGTTTCTTCACTTAAACACCTATTTATCAGTCCGCTAGGCTCCCTCGCAAAACGGGCATTCCAGAGGGGCATTTGTAGATGTCTAATTTTGGTCATCTCGTGGATCCCCAATTAGACTGTCAGATCAGTAATGCAATCGCTTTACGTGATTTTTGGACATTTTACGCTTTTAAAGTGCAGCCCAACACACACACTATTGGGCCTGCCTCGAACTTTAGGGGGCTTGATCCCATGGACCGGGTGGCCAAACCGATGGACACCCAGGTTGGCTAGGTGGCCAGGTCTTTGGCCGCCCAGGACTGGTGGAAGGCTAGGCTCCTAGCCGCCTTTAACATGTAGAAGGCCAGTGAGCTGGCCGCCCTCCTGCAACCGCTGGTCAAAGAAACGTGGCCCGTTCTTTCGACACACCTCGCGCGAACTCTCGCTCGTCGCCCACGTCTGACTGCACAATGTCAGAGGCTTCTAGATGGAGGCCCTAAGGATAAAACTCTGGGTGTGGGGAGTTTGATGAGGGGGGAGAGGGGAAAGGAGGGAAGAAGGGAGAGCGGGACGAATTGGACGGAAGGAGACGGAGAGAGATCTTTTTGGAGTTCGACGAGTTCGAATGAGAGGACGAAGGGGACGAATGGACCAAGGAGAAGGAGGAACACCCACAAAGGCTGGTAATCCAGGCTACACAGTTGGCTTCTGAAGCCCAATAGCTTCAAGGCCTCAGGGATCTTCTTCCCCTACTCCAGGGACCTCCGTCTTAGGCCTCCGGGCAGCCACGGACTTGGCCCCCCTGGTTCATCTCTTCCTCCCTCGGTGTTCCTTGTTTAATGTTATGTGCCCCCATTCTCTTTTGCATTCAAAGCATACCAGATAATTTCCTTTTAGATCCTACTATAAGAGATTTTCCCTTTTAAACAAACGGGAAGGCGGGTGGTCGAAAGCATTGACCATCCCCCTTCCCACAACCCCCAGGTAATCGCGCCCCCCATTTCTTTCGTTCTGCTGCGTCGTTAGTACACTTACTGCACTTCTGAGAGCTAATCGGCATTTGTTTTCATGTGTTCGTGGGCTTTGTTATTCTTTTGTAGGATTTTTAGCATCTAGGGACGTTGCAGGGCTCTTCGTTCTTGGCCGGCCAAGCACGGAGAAGCTGGGTTCCCACAACCTCTCTTTTTGAAGGCATCCCTCGCGATCATCATTCTGTGAGGCTCAGGTAATAGTCTCTGGCAATCACCCCATTTCTTTCTTTCTAACTCGTGCACTGTAGGCGGCAATAGCAACACACATCTGAGAGTGGGAGGCACGCGCATTAATGCATCGTTGCCACCTTTCGGAGCCTACAAACGCGCCAAAACATAAATCAAAGTGTAGGAACTTGCATCAACAACCCTTAAATACCAAAATATATAATTATGGCATAAAATTATCATACATGAAAATAAGCTTTTAAAACATGCAGCACTAACATGAAGTTATGCCATGATCAGGAAAGGCAATTAACAAACTAAGGCACGTATAATGGCATAGATATATTGTGGAAATAAACAGGGCTTCATCTGGTTACAGGAACCAGATCGTCGTTGCTAGAGGACTGCTATCAGAAAACCGCGGTCTCTACAAGATCGCTATCTGTCTACATCAGACAGAAGCTAAAATCTGACGTGGAGAGCCTATTCTAGGGCAATTAATGGATGAAAACTATTAAAACAGAAAGATAAGGTAGGATAGCATGCGTGGCATGAGGTTAATGCATGGGAAAACATGAATTAGATCATAAGTTCTTATCTTTTATTAGTGTTGTAGGGATAGCATGCCATGAAAAATCTAATTACGCAGTCATGGAAAAACATAAAATTCTCTGTGTATAATGTATGAAATCGAGCAAGGCTAGAGGACTTTTACTCCTAGAAAGTTATTTACGCAGATCATGAGATAACCTACCCCTGGCGTTGCTCTTAATCAGAGGATTTCTCATAGTAAGAGGATGTCGGTTCCTGCGTGTCCTGCGTAGAAACTACTACCGAGCACGCTAACACCTTAGATGCTTGATCTCCTGACACAAAAGTTTCATTGAGAGTGGTGAGTTATAAATCTCCTAATGAATTACAAATGCCCGATTAGACCACAGACTTCCTTGAGGTTCTTGGGAGGAGGCATTTTGGCAATGGCCGTAGCTTTATTAGGGTCAATCTCAATCCCTCTTTTGCTGACTATGAATCCTAAAAGCTTGCCTAAAGAAACCCCGAATACACACTTTCTGGGGCTCATTTTCAGTTGATGCACTCGAGACCGTTGGAGAACTGCTCGGAGGACCTCTGCATGGCCACTCCTAGTCTTGTGTTTGACTAGAATGTCATCCATGTATACTTCCATATGAACGTGCATCATATCGTAGAAGATGGCCATTATCACCCTTTGATACATTGCTCCAGCATTCTTCAGTCTGAAGGGCATGACGACGTAACAATAAGTCCCCCATTGAGTGGTGAAAGAGGTCTTCTCCTGGTCTTCCTCTGCTAGGCAGACCTGATTGTACCCTGAGAAATCGTCCATGAAGGATAGCATCTCATAGCCGGCGTTGTTATCTACCAGGACATCTATGTGTGGGAGAGAAAAATCATCCTTTAGGTAGGCATGATTGAGGTCACAAAAATCTATATAGACTCAGACCCTACCCTCTTTCTTCATAATAGGGACGATATTAGCTACCCATTGCAGATATAAGACTACCCGGATGAACTTGGCTTTGTGAAGCTTGTCAATTTCCTCTTTGACATTGAGGGCAAACTTTGGGTGAAGTTGCCTCAATTTTTGTTTGACAGCTCGAGAGTCATGCTTTAGAACCAAGCGGTGTTCTACCAATGATGATCAAACCCTGGCATTTCCTCGTAGGACCTAGCAAAAGCATCGGGGAATTCCTTAAGAACTACCAAAATGGAAGCTTCTTCTTCTTTCAAATCGGCCTCTTGGGATTATCCTCTGTGCTGAGATCAATCTCCTTGGTAGATTCATCAACGGATACACTAGGTTCATCAAATCTTCTAGTTCCGTCGACGAAGGAAGTTATGGGATCAGCGCCATCCTCAAGTGGCTCTCTTTCTTCTTCATAATCCTCTTCTTCTTTTTTCCAACACATAGACTCCTAGGCCATCATCTACTAAATATCCTTCTAGTCCAACTTCCCCTAGGGGAATGGGAGTGGATGTGAAATTGGAGACTTGACATAGTTGCATGCATTTCTCAGCCAGCTAGGTGAGGTAACCCGCGGGAACCTGACGAACTCTAGATTACTTGGAAGGAAAAGACGGTATGTACAAACCCTGACTCGAACTAGACTCTACCCTACTATGTACAAGGGGGTGTTGTGAAGGGGAGTTCAAGGTGGAAAGCGTCGGCCCTTGGCCGAGGGATCAGAGTTCCAGGGAGGAGGTTTCTTGAACAATGAGCTCGCAAGCCCACGTTTGAGAATTAACTTTTTTTTTGGTGGTCATGGGTGAATGTGCAGACAACATGGGTTGGTTGTCCCATGACCAGATAAGTGAGGAGCGGAGGAAATGGTGGGTGGAATTGAAAGAGAATGAAACAGATAGGGGCTGGCTTGTCTAAAGTAAGAAACATGCCTACCAGTTAGTCATCATCAGGAGGTTTATTGAGATGAAACAAGGAGAGAAGACTGAAGTCTTCCCGGGGGCTTTCAAAACCTTCCCTCGTCTCTTGCCGAGTTCCTTACTATATTGGACCTTGGACAAAGTGACCAAAAACTTGCCCCCTAGCTTGAGTGGCCTTAGCTACCTTTTCAGCGGAGTAACCTAAGCCTGTGCGACCCTTGGAGACCTTGAGTCTTGTCCTGTGAGTGAGACCTTGCTCGTGCTGGCCCAAATCGCTACCCATAGTAAAGTCCATCCTAGCCATCATCTCCTACCCTTTACCGAATGAGATATTGGTGTGAGTGATTGGCCGGGGAAGAGTAGGAGAATTTAATGGACATAGGGCAGAGGGCCCTACAGTGCCTGCTATGGAGAGGGCCAACTTCTTGCCCTTCTCTGGGATGGTCATGAAGGGGATTTGTTCGGAAGTAATAGCGTTGAGAGTCTCCACTAGTGGGATACTCTTGATTTTGATCACCCTACCATTATAAGGGAACTTAAAGCACTGCAAATAAATGAACAAACAAGTAAAAAAGGCCAAGTCAGTGCTGCTGTAGTAACTAGTTCAGAGGAGATGAATAATATAATCGGATCGAAAACAAAAGATAACAAAAAATAACAATGTCTGCTCTAGAGCCCCATCCCCTAGATCCTGAGCAAAGGGAATACAAATGATGTCCATGGTAGGTCAGGGTCAGGTCTCCAGAATCACCCCATCATAGTCGAAATCTGATCTTGTTACAAGCCAACAATCTTTCAGATTTGATCTGTCTCTACCTATCTTTATCTCGTTTTCCCCATCGCCAAATATTAAATTATGCCACACATCAGGCAAACATTTATTCAAAAGAATTGCTCACAACATCGTCGTGTCTTTGGTCCATAATGGTTCCCGAATAAAAGAAGAATAAAGAAAATGAATAATGAATGAATGAGATGGTTCGAGCCTCTTTGCCTCTGGCACGGAGTGTGTCGTCGTACTTAATTTTTTTAAATCATTTCTTCTCTTTTATTAATTTGAATCTCAAGCTATAGGGTCCTTCTTTCTGGCAACTAATTAAGGGCTTTCTCCCCTTTGGGGAGATGTAATTAATGTTGGAACCCTGGTTTTGATAATGACAAGCTTTGAATCATGTTGAAACTAAAATGCATAAGCACCTTCACAATGAAGTAGCCAGATTTTTGTCTATGTGTCAAAACAAAGGTTGACGCACATATAGGCACTTAGTCACTAAGGTCGATACATATTCAGGACTCAAACAACAAAGGTCAACGCACATTCCTTCGATATTCTCATTAAGTTCGTGCATGTTTTGGTCTTAAGTGTCAAAGGTCGATGCATATTTCCACATGGTTTAATAAAGGTCGACGCATGTTTTTGCATGTAGTGATAAAGGTCGATGCACGTATGCCGCTGGCCTTAGGAAAGTTGATGCATGTTTACTGTAGTGCTTATAAAGGTCAACACATGTTTTCCTTAGTGCATATAAAGGTCGATGCATGTTTTCCTTAGTACATATAAAGGTTGATGCATATTCCGCCTTTGTCATACTAAGGTCGATGCACATTTCTTTACATGTATTGTAATGGTCTACGCACATACAAGTCCATGCATGCTTCAGGTATGTGCACATTTGCATATAGCATTTTAAGGTCGAAGCACATTGTGGATCTTGCCTTCTAAGGTCTGTGCACTTTTGTATCTTGCATTACTAAGGTCGAGGCATTGTTTCTATTGCCAGTGCACATGAAGGCATTAGGCCAGAGCATACTAGGCATAGTCTGAGCACATTTTGTTAGTCAGCATATTAACGTCTGTGCACATTTTCACAACTGCATTTAGAGTCTGAGCACATGCATAGACTTCTATCTACTCAGGTCAGTGCACATGCACAAAATTGCATAGTCAAGTCAATGCTTTGTGTCCATCTAGTTCACTGTAAGGTCTGTGCATTATCTCATGGTTTAGCACAATAAGTCTACCTGTGTGCTTTACAAGTCAGAGCATATTCATACTTTCTTTTCTCTAAGGTCTACCTGTGTTCTACTCAGGTCAGTGCAACTGCAATAAAAGGACTGCATTCGGTATTAAGCATATATTCTCTCAAATGCTATGACTATAAGATGTTTGATGAAATGCCTGGCATTCTTGTTGGCAGGATTAAGTCATTGTGGAACCTAGAATCAAACCCATAAAAGGTTGGAAGGCTTATTCTCGGGATGATCACGTGGCTCAAGTTCTTAACTTATAGGCACGTGATCCAAGGCAAGTATGGACTGGAGTTTCAGCCACATGGACAACACACCTTCAGCTTCTGACACGTGGAAAGCTAATTCCAAAGCTCTCTTGGCAGGAACATTCCCTCCACGTGCCAAGCTGACAACTCTGTGGGGACCACAGAATCTCTGAAGTTGTATAAATAGAAGACCTCTATCGTTCGAGAGAGGTGATCATGCTTTTGAATTGAGCAAGCTTGAGTGAGAGTATACAGAGTGATCCAAGAGCTTGAAAAAGAGAGTCAGAGCAAAAAGAGAAGTAGAAGAAGAGTTGAAGAGGGAAATCGAGCATCAGAATCTGAAGAGGGTTTCTCCCAATAGGGAGGGGTGCCCCTTTCATGGTCAAAGGAGGTGGCTGCCCCCCTTCCTTGACCTCCTCCTTGATTCAAGGAGGAGGAACCTTCCGCCCTCCTCTCTTGGTCAACCATCCCCCTCCTCTCTCTTAGCCACCCTCCCCTCCCCATGTCTTTCTATATATGGCCCTGTGTATTGTATTTTGGAAGCTAATGAGAAAATGAAGAAATATTGAGAGACCATTTTTGTGAGAGAGTGATTCTCTTCTCCTTGAGTGTGATGCTTAAGAACCCTAGATCCTACGACAGGATCTAGCTGGGGTGCGACTCCCCTTGCCAAGGGTGCGACGCCTGAGGCTACCATTCGTGATATCCACCCCGCGCTCATGTGCAGATCCAGATCTGTCTACCCTGAGTTCATCCCTGATTCTTGATTCAACCTCAACACCTTCCTGATCGGATCTGGGCCTTGTGATTTTACCAGTATGCTTCTGCAAGTCACGAACAATCTAGCGCTGGTTTCACCTTGATCGGAGCTCTGGATCTCTGGCAACAATTCTCATCATGAAGCCGCGCATTGATATCTATCCCTGTGAGATAGATCTCTTCTTCTTCCTTAAGAAAATCCTCCAGGCCTCCTCTCAACGCCTTTGGGCCTGATGCTTGGGTGGGACGAACAACTTTCTGTCTTCTTCGCGATGCCGCTAATCTTGCACCATTCTGATGCCCGTGCTGAGCGTGGCGACAAGTTTGATAGGGCTACGCAGGTCGACCTGTGTAGATCTGACCTAGAACCTACAGCACCTTGGAGAAGATCCCACGACTTCCTCCCTCCAGATCTGACCAAGTCCTTTGGTTAGGACCTTTCTCCAGGCGTCACCAGCGTTCCCCAGCAAGCGACTCTCCGTTCCCACACCATAACCCCATTTTTTTATTTTTCTTATTCTTCTATGTAGTTTTGTACGAGCAGAACCAGAGTCATCTTGCAGACACCGTTACGCCCAGACAGGAGCAGATCCAGATGCACCGCTTAGACAAGTCGTTCATCATCCAGTCCTGTGCGTGTTCCAGTAGACGGAAACTCTTTCCAACTCCAGACCAAGCCATACCACCTCTTGCAAGTTTACTGTGCAGGCTGGCCACAGCGGGTAGAACTAACCAGTCGCGAAGCAAGCCTCGTCGCCTCATCTCCTCGACTCCATCAAGTGCTGCCCGTTAGCCCGTGTTCCTGCAGCCCCGAATTTAGCGTTTGTAGCCTATTATCTCCCTACGAGGAGTGGGCATTATTTGAGTTGTAATAACACTTTTGTTATCGTGTATCGGGGTTATCAGACTTGATCGAGGTTTCTTCCCCACGCGCTAGTCGTGGAGGTACATGTGACGTTCCTTTTTTCAGCATTTGCTTATTTAGTATGCTTTCATATATGTCGTGCTTGTGCGAATAGGGCCCCTAGCCAGTTGCGAGTCACCGCGGTTGAGAGTTGTGAGCACCCGTTCTCATAGCCCCAGTCGAGCGCCGAGCCCGAACTGGATCACACTAGGCGACAATGGTTCCTTAACCGCTGCGATCCCATGCTTCCCTCGCAAGGACGATCGTTGGGCTAGAGAGTTTCTTGTTGAGAGATGCCTCCACCCGAAGGAACGACAGGGAGGTCAGCCGCCCGGCTTACCTTTAGCGTGCAAGTGCTGGCCACACTTCAAGTTGGTCATTGGTCCTAGCCCATTTGTATCCTATCCCTCATCAATCAGATCTGAAAAGTCTGTGCTTCTGCTCTGCTATATGCTGGACCAATCATAGATCACCATGGCAAAAGAGTATTTGGTCAAAGAACTTCATTATTTATTTTGACCAATCAAGTAATGGTCTAGAAGACTTCAAGCCAATGAGAAAGCCTCCACACCATGCACCATGATCTGCAGAATCACTCTAGGGAGGGAAAACCATTTTTGCCTCTGGAGGACCAATCAAATTGTAGCTTGGGAAAATTGTTTTGACCCTGCTCTCTTCCATATATAGTGAACCAATCAGAGAAGATGTTCATTTCAAAGAACATTATTTTATTCCAACCAATCAAGTGGCAGATCTCTGGAGGGAAAATACTCCACTACCAACACTACTACATCACTTTCTTTTTCTGAGTACCCAGCTGATTTGGCTTCATTGCTTCAGCAATATATTTCTGTCTTTTCTCAACCTCAAGGCCTGCCACCCCATCGACAGTATGATCACACCATTCCTTTACATGATGAGTCGGTTACCATTTCTCAGCCTTCCTATAGACATTCTCCATTTCAGAAGAATATTAATGAGCAGCAAATTAAAGAACTTTTCTCTGTTGATCATGTTCAACACAGCAAAAGTCCCTTTTCTACCCCCGTCTTGTTGGTTCAGAAGCGTGATGGTTCTTGGAGAATGTGTGTCGATTACAGAGCATTGAATCAGCACACAGTTAAAAATAAATACCCTATCCCTCTCATTAATGATTTGTTAGATGAGTTGCATGGGGCTAGGTATTTCTCTAAGTTGGATTTAAGATCCGGATACCACCAAATTCGTATGGACCCCAAAGACATTCATAAAATAGCATTCAGAACTCATGAAGGTCATTATGAGTTCTTAGTTATGCCGTTTGGTCTTTCTAATGCTCCATCAACTTTCCAACATGTCATGAATGATATATTTTGGCCGTTTATGAGGAAGTTTGTGCTGGTCTTTTTCAATGACATCTTGGTGTATAGTCAAGATTGGGACTCTCATTTGCAACATCTCAAGCAAGTTTTACAGATTTTATCTGATAATCATTTGCATGCCAAATTGTCTAAGTGCTCTTTTGGAGTGACTAGAATTGACTATTTGGGACATATTATTTCTGCAAATGGAGTTTCCATGGATGAATCCAAAACCAATGCTATCACCTCCTGGCCTCAACTAAAATCTGTCCGAGCACTCAGAGGGTTCTTGGGGCTAACTAGTTACTACAGGAAATTTATCAAAAATTATGGAATCATAGCCGCTCCATTAACTCACCTCTTGAAGAAAGACAATTTTGAATGGACTCCTCTAGCTGATCAAGCATTTCAGCAGTTGAAGCATGCATTGTCCACAGCCCCAGTCTTAGCTCTTCCCGATCATCATGCAGAATTTGTGGTGGAATGTGATGCTAGTGGAGTTGGTTTGGGAGCTGTATTGATGCAGAAGGGTAGGCCAGTAGCTTACTTGAGTAAAGCGTTTAATGCGCATCAGTTGGGTCTTTCTGCATATGAAAAAGAAATGAAGGCTATATTATTTGCTATTCAGAAATGGCGCCCTTATCTTATGGCTAGACAGTTTGTTATCAGAACAGACCGCCAAAGTTTGAAGTTCCTGTTAAATCAGCAGGTTCATACTCCTGCACAGCAGAGGTGGTTGGTGAAACTCCTCGGTTATGATTTTAGATTGGAGTATAAGTCAGGACACACTAATAAAGCTGCAGATGCATTATCAAGGGAGTTTGAAACTCAGACAGACCCCACTTGCTCTGCTATGTCCATGCTCATTCCTTCCTGGCTGGATGATATCAGAGCTGCATATCAATCAGATCCAGTGTTGCAGTCGATATTTTTTAAGTGGCAGGGAGGGAATTGGACCCTACTAAGTATTCTTGTAAAGAGGGGCTGATCTATTATAAGAACAGAATCTGTTTACATAAATCATTTCCTCTCATTCCTAATTTGCTACAAGCTCATCATGATGCGCCGGAAGGAGGCCATTTTGGATATCACAACACGGTTCACAGACTTAAAAGGAGTTTTTATTGGCCAGGGCTACAGACTTCTGTTAGAGATTATATTAAGTATTAAGAGCTGTGATGTGTGTCAGCGAACAAAAGTTCTCCATCAGCATCCACAAGGCCTATGTCAACCCTTACCCATTCCTGAACAGATCTGGACTCATGTAAATATGGATTTCATTGAAGGCTTGCCAGTTTCTATGCATAAATCAACCATTTTGGTGGTATTTGATCGTTTATCTAAGTATGCTCACTTTATCCCACTTAAGCATCTATACACAGCAGCCCAGGTTGCTCACGAATTCATGGCACATGTTGTTAAAACTCCAAGGACTTCCTCAGGTAATTGTTTCTGATAGAGATGCAGTCTTTACAAGCAAATTTTGGCAGGAGCTGTTTAAGCTACAAAGGGTCCAGCTACGGACCCACCCCACAGACCCACTCCGCCCTCATAAGATAACGCTCTACACCTCCACCCACCCCGCCTGGACTTGTACCTCTGGAAGATAGGATGCCAATCTACACACTGAAGAGAGCCGGGGTAAGAGGGAGATCTAAGTAGGAGATCAGGAATTCACCAATCTTACAACCCAGCAAGCAAGCTGCCCTCCAATGAGGCCTATCCTCCATGTTCACCCTACGAGAAGACTCTTGTTAAAGTTAACTTTAAGGCCAATAACCTCCAACAGCTCCTACAAGAGCCTAGCCATGAAAGACAGCTGTTTGCCCTCAACAAGGAACAAAATGGTATCATTTGCATACTACAAGTGGGAAAGAGTCGGACCACATCTATCAACCTAAAAGTCTTTGATCAAACCAACAATCTTGGGCTTCAACCACACCTTGCTCAGAACACTAGCCATGAACACAAAAAGAAGAGGAGGCATAGGGTCCCCCTAGTGAACCCCCCGACCACTATGGAACCAAGAGGACGACTTCTTATTGACTAGGACCGCAAAGATAGCCAAAGAGATGCATGCCCTGACCCAGCCAATCCACCTGTCTCCAAAGCCCATCCTCTCCAGCACATCAAAGAGACATAGTCAATTAACCCTGTCACAAGCCTTCTCAAAATCTAACTTTAGGACCACCCCTTTCCTCTTCTAATGCTTCATAGCAAGCATACAATCACGTGCCACCAAGAAGGTATCCTAGATATGCCTCCCCCTAATGAAAACTCCCTGGAAGTGACAGACCAACCTATCCATGACAATGATCAACCTCCCTGCCAGCACCTTGATGGTCTTATAGGTACCATTCAGCAAGCTGATGAGCCTAAAGTCCTAAAATTCTTGAACTCCACCAGGAGGGTTTTATTGATACCCCCCAAATGAGCCCTCCCCTCCTGAAACTCTCTCACAACTGTTAGCAGATCACTTTTGATGATCTCCCAACACTTTTGAAAGAAAGCCAATGGGAAGGCCAGTGCTTGCAAAGTCGGAATTATTGTCGTTCTGACGTAGTTCTTGATTGGTGGCTTCTCTCAAACAAAGCCTTGTCATGGACTTACCCCTGGCATCAATTTGTCCTTGTCGTATAAGTGTTCTGGTGCATTCTTGCAGTGCTCTACATTCTTGAGTAGGACACCCTGGCATGGTATTCACAGGAGATGTCCCCTTTCCACCTTTGTGAGTGGTTTTGGAGGATCTTGGGGCATTATTCGTCTTTCCCTTACCAATATGTCAACAATCTTTTTTGTATCACCTCCAAAAAAGGAGTATTCGTTGAGCATTCATTGACCAGAATACCTTTTGGAGGGTCTAACATGGCTCGGCCCTACTTCTTTTGTCCCAAATTCGGGAAGTGCAAATGTGGCTGAAGTATGGCTTACTTTGATCGAGGACTTTGTTTGGTCCCATGGATGGGGTTGTGGAGGATCAACCCGGTGATTCTTCATCTGGATTGCCCCTGATTGTATCACTTTTTCTACTTCATCTTTAAAGATGTAGTAGTCTTCTGTGGTGTAGCCTAGCATACGGTGATACAGACAGTAACTAGACTCTTTGATTTTGCCATCCTTGGCCAGCTTCTGAGGCTCTAGCAAGATTGTGAGCTTCGACGCCATGCAAAGCTCAAACAATTCCTTAGTATGCTCTTTGATGAAAGAGTACGATGTTTTCATCCACTGTACTAGCATTACCATGGGTGATTTACCCTCAGCCTTTTTGTAGGTCGCTCGAGCCAATTTTTCCCCGGGAATGGCTGTTTGAAGGAGAGCAATCCACGGTATCTACTTCTTTCCTAGTGGTGTGACAATCCTTTGAAGGCTTGGCTTCAACGGCCAATGTTTTAACCAGCACCATCGAAAGATCGACATTTGTTGGGCTCCCATAGTTGGTTTGGTTTATTGATGAAGACGTGAGATATCTGAGAAAGGCATCTTGCTCTCACAGCAATTCTCATAAGAGGGACTTCAATCCTTGATTCTCCCACTGTAGACTCTCCAAAGTAATGCCTTCGGCATTGCCCTAGAGGCTACTCCTCAGGGCCATGTTATCATAATCATCCACTTATTGAAATTGCATGGCTCATATAGAGCCGCAGAAGACCTATACGGCATAGGGGTAACCGTGCTAGGTTATCTAAATCGACAGGAGAATAGGCCAATAACGGTTTATGAAAAATCGTAATTGACAAGGACAGACTACATTGGTCCATTCAGAATACCAAACGTTTGAGAACTGAGCGGTCCGAATAGGACCGTGAAAGGCAACATGGTTATGCTCTAACCGTGTTAGTCCAGCAAATGAGGGGGCTGAGAGGGTGCAATACGGTAAGATGGTTACCGTGGAATTCATTGGGCGGCCAGAAAGTGGCTGCAGGTGCCTGAAACGGGGCATAGTGAAATGGTTAGGATGAAACCGTGAGATAACTGGGTGGCTTGGAATAAGCTGTCCATTAAGCAGAAACTTGGAAAACTAAGCGGTCCAAATCGGGCCGTGAAAGATATAGAGTGGTCCATGGGGAACCGTTCTGTGAACATAGTGTGTTTTCTTTTATTTCTTTGTTGAGTGAAATACATGAATTTATTATTATAAAATGCATGCAATTATGTGAATGAATGCAGGGAAAGCATAGGACCCAGATCTCTTGGCTGTAGGTCCAGGCAATGTACCTTGCACTACCCGACTTCTAGCGGGAGAGGCTGTCGGCCATGGGTTTCTCGGAGTTCCTGAGCATTGAGGTTAGTCGGTTTGACACACCACTCCTTTATGCTCTGCACGACTGCTGGGACCCAGTGAGTCGTACGTTTCTCTTTTCGTGGGGGCACATGGTCCCCACGTTAGAGGACGTGGCCCGACTCACTGGCCTGCAGGTGCACGGGTCCCCGGTTAGCGGGAGTACATATCCTGACTACCAGGAGATGGCCCAGGAGCTCCTGGGATTGGACTTGTTCCACCCTGAGCGGCAGTCCACTACCCTGACCCAGGCAGCACTCCGGGACAGCCTGGGACTTCGGAGGGTAGGGATCGCGACAAGGGAGCTGCCCGAGTAGCATCTTCAGAGATTGGTGGACCGAGTGAGGCCGAGAGTCATAGCAGAGGCGGGACCAGAGGCAGACCGAGTGCTGAGGAGAGTCCTGATGCTGTTATTCGGACGACTCCTTTTCACGACGCACGCAGACGTCATCAGTTGCCGCTTCCTACCACTTCTTGAGGACCTGGACCACTGGGTGACTTCGTGTGGGGAGCTGCGGTCCTCGCTTTTCTCTTTGACACCCTGAGTTTGACCAGCCGTCGGATGATGCTCGGGGGCTTCTCCCCTCTTCTCCAGGTACGACCTGACCCCTAGACTTGACTATGCAATTCGTATATGCTGATGTGTAATGCAATGTAGGTGTGGGCCTACGTGGGCTGGGGAGAGGCCAAGAGACCTACCCCAACCTATTACCTATTGCTAGGAGGTGGACCGCACCTCGGGAGACTGGAGGCCTTCGGAGACAGGTCCGAGGGCTCCAGGATGACATGGACTCAACTCTAAACTCAGACTCTTTAATTAAATGCAATCTATATGCTTATGATGCTGATGTGTCTTTCTATTTCGACAGGTTTGATCGACTCCTTATGTAGATGAGGGGCACGAGGGTCAGCTCTGGGTAGTGGGGGCCCTCACCTTCTCCGGGCGCGATGTGTGGCTTCACTGCATGAATGTAGTGGAGCCACTCCATTTCAGATTGGTGATGAGGACGATTGGTGTCCCTTAGCCAGCAGCAGAGTTCCCAACTCCGGAGAAGCCGGGGGAGCGCGTGGGGCAACACCCGCGAGGCGTGGCAATGGTCCTCGACTGGACAATGTGAGCTGCAGAGCAGATCACAGATTGGACAGCACTCGGGTAGGTTGTGACCACCTGAGCGGAGAGCGACGCGGCGTACTACACGACATATGCCAGGCACTACCAGGACCAGGTGTTCCGGGGTGCCCACTGACCGGTACGACTTCTAACCCTAGCACTCTTTCTATTATGCTTATGATTTCTATGTGATGATGCACTGATGTTTAGATTTCCTAAATGCAGACCGACCCTCAGGGACGGATTGCGGAGTTGCAGGGGCTCCTCCACTCCATGATCCGAGAACGCGACGAGGCCCGATGCGAACGTCATGGACGTTCTGGGGCTCTGGCCAGTCTACTACGGCTTGGACCTTGGACTGGTCCACAGACCTCTCTAGCTGGAGGGAGATCCTCAACTCCATGACATCTCTAGGGAGGTCATCATCCGAATGATGCCACAACTCCTCCTCTAGTTCTGCTATCCTTGCCTAACCTTGTATAGCACAAGCAAGCATCTCCCAGATCTCTCCTGTCTGCCATATTCACCATTTTTAGGAACATGGCATAGCATGAACAATCGAACTTGAATGGTGAAACACTCACATGTGCCGAGAGCTCCCCCTCTGCCCCCACGAAATGTGCCATGGCACGGGCAAGTTGCTTATGGAGCAAAGTAACCTCTCAGGAAGGAATCCACAAACTGGAGGAGGCACCCCTATCCCTACTATTGATGGTGCTGCGTTGAGCTGGGCACACTATAACACATATGAGATGACAATTAGTGGCTAAACATCAGAAATCTAAGATCATAATTAGGAGCATGCATTGCATATACTCACCAAGGAATTCAAAGTTGCACGAGTGTCAATCAACTACTACTCTGTGTCTGCCAAGCGAGCTCGCAAGTCTGCTATCATGGCATCACAAGCATTCTGCATCCATGATATGTAAGTTAGCACCATATATATATAAAAAAATACTACATTTTCTACTCACCTCCACAGGCCCCCAAAGTTGGAGTCACTACACATATGTCATCGTATAGAGGACCAAGTATTCCTCACTGTCCTGCACGTGTGACTCCATGAGTGTGCCACCCCGCTGCCAGTCTTCATACTGTTCATGGAAGCGCACCCACCAGTCAACACGGGCTGCCCACCCCCGTGTCTTCCTTCCAATGCGAGATGGCACAGCCACATCCACCCACTCCTGGGCAAGCCCCAAGGTCCTCATAGCCAATCGTAGCCAAAGTGGCTCAATCTCATTCAGGCAATGGACCCAAAGGTCTCATCCAAACTGAGCACAACTTACCTCAACCCATGGCTAACCGGCATCGACCATGCCCAAATAGGGCCTCCAAACCACCTGCATTAGTATACATGTATCTTATTAGTCATTTTAAAAAATTAAAAAATTAAAAAAATCCTACCATCATTGCGGAGAACTCTTACAGCTCACTCCTCAATGACATCAGTTGGTAGATAGATGGGCTATGCTCACGATAGGCTGCCATCGCCGAGCTAATGGCACCACTGCCAAACGCCAATGTCGAGCCCTCCCTATCGGGATGTAGTAGTAGCTCCACACTTGTGTTATCACATATCATCAGCATCACATGAACTAGATTAGTTGCATGCAATAATTAGAAAAAATAAAAAAATATTAATTTACCTAGAGGAACGGCGCGAAGCCACTCACAGTCGTCTCTCGATCTGTCCCCTGAGATAAGCCAGCAAACAAGTGCACCAGTACGACAGCCCCCCAGGCATACTGCCCCACCCTCTCAAGGTCTACTAAGAGCTCCAAGAAATGACATTAGATGTCATCTCCCTTTGAACCCAATGACAGCCTCCCCAGCAAGAAGAAGAGGAACCTCCTCAAGTCCCTATTCGACCTCTCACAGTCGCTCGCGTCTGCACAATACACCGCACGGGACCCTCTTTCTGTCCTCTCCATAAACTCCTCAAAGGATTCATCACCACGTTGACGAGCATTAGCATGTCCCAATGCCTCCATGATGGATGTCTTAGCTATTGTCCTGCTCCCCTTGTCCTCTAATGCCAATCATAGTAGCTTCCGAGCACCCTCTCGGTAATCAGGGTAAGTAACCCCAGTCACCGCTTCACCATCCACTCTAAGGCCGATAATTTAGACCACATCCTCCAAGCTATGCACCATATGCCCCCTAGGGCATCATGAAGGCCCGACATGCCAGGTCCTACCCCTCTCGCAATGCCTGGATGAGGGCAAGATCAAGCTTGATTGGCTTAATCTGTAGAAAGGCCCCAAACCCTATCGCGTCTATCTAAGCTCTCTGGAAGTCCGAAAGACCCCGATATCCAGTCACCACCAACTCCCATGAAATTCGCAATCTCATCACACCATGTGTATATATGTAAAAAATGATATCTACTCTGACTTCTCTGCATTCTTCCTAGGTAGTGCCAGACTGAGCAAACTCCTCATGGAAGTAGAAATGGCTATTATAGAAATGGCTCACCCACGCATTCGGAGTCACCCTCGGGGTGCGAGAGGTTCGGTCTGTGCCAACTCGAGCTAGGTCCCTCCATGTCTTCATCAAAATCTGAAACAATATGGCATAGTATATCGCCTGGTGCCGTCAGTGGAGCTAAGGTGTAAATCATCAAGTGACAGCTCCTCGTAAGTCCTCCTACAGATTAGAAGACTAGAAATCCTCTGAAAAGTCAAGAGGTCCAAAGAAGTCTCTTCTCCAGCAGTGATGAAGCTGTTCCACCGGCGGTTGAATCTCTCTGCCAAGGCCTGTAGCAGGCCTGTATGACAAGGGTAGGAGTACAAAGTGGCCGTCACTGCATGACGGATCCCCACGCTGTCCAGTACTGACCGGTAGATTGTCAGGTTGCCCCAGAGCCACTTTGTCGCGCCTCGGTGATAGCTGTGAGACGGGACAACTGGCCACTTCCCGTACCAACTGGGGGTTTTCAGTGCCAAAATCCTCTCAACCATACAATCATGAGCATACTCCTCCTGTGCAAAACTTGCCGCCAAAGGCGTCAGGAAGAGACCATCCACGATCTGATCCATGGTCTTGTGTTGTCCATGCATGTGCTAGATCGTTGGAGCCAGCGGTGCAGCCCGAACTGTGAGGCTCTCATGCTGCTGAAAGAAGCCTAGGCTCTGCCGATCTGGGTATTGTGTCTGCCGAGTGAAGCCGTCCGGAAAGCTCGGATATGTTAGAGAACATAAGCCCTGCATGTTGTCCCTCCCCGCCAGTATGGCCCACTCAAGGTGGCGTCTCTCCTCAGGTAGTGAGGGGTCATCATCCTCCATGTCGATTGGTGCAAAGCTCTGGAGGAACCTATAAAGGTGACGGGCCAGGGGGTAGCGACGTGGATATCTTCCCGAGCGGTCGTATGTATAAATGTCGTCTCTCCTTGTAATGCGAGACACATCTACAAGGCCTTCATTGTCACCAGCGCTCTTGGTCGGGCCCTCAGCGACCCACAAATAGCCAAAGTCCATATGGCTGAAGTTGTCTTCATCAATGATACGGGGAGAGAAAGGTGGCATGCGCCGGTCAGTGCGCTCAACTCGGCACTCATCTGTGCCTCTATCCCTCGGCCTCCTCGATCGACTCCTATCTCCGTTGCTGTGAGCCATGTCTGCAAACGCAGAGAAGCCAAAAAAAAAATGAGGACAACCAGGTCAAACACTGCAGGACATCACGGCAAAAAGACGCAGTCCTACAAAGCTCAGGACCCATGCAAAAGACACATAGTCATCATTCCCTTTGAAGGGCACGGGCCGTCCGCCCCCGCCTCCAGTCGTGACGGATGTCCCCTGGGGGACAATTGTTGCATCCGTAATTCTCGCGAAATATTTTAAGAATTTTACTTCATAGCAACCGACGAAAAATATGGTGTAGCACCGATATCGCGGACCGTGGAGTACCTCCGCGATTTAGGGTCTATTGGCCCGACCTTATAATTGCAAGCAGTGTCGCCGCAAGGAAAATTAAGAGGGACTATGCACGCACACCTGTCAAAGTGGCCGAACGACTGTGTATCACATGGCACGGACTGGTGCAAAGATTCCCCTCTAGGCGAGCGTCGCACAACCAAGCAATAAACGAACAAGCCTTCGCTCCCGCACGATTCTCCACCAACGTGTTGCTGCCACGCGACGAAGAGTGGGCCTCGGAGATCAATAAATGTAGGGCGACGACTCCTCTCCTACCCTGGGTGACAGAAAAATCCCAAAAGCGCGCAGAGGGGCCAAAAGGACTGCCCCGGGGACGAATGACCCCGCTGGCCCCCTTGGGGGCTCGACAGGCCTAGGAGGGGCCGCGGCCACCCTGCTGGAACCCAGCACGGTCAATCGGGCCCGCACGGGGTCGACCGGCGACCCGCTGGGCTCCCTAGCGGGGCCTTGTCACCCCGTTGGGACCCTAGTGGGGCCAACTGACCCCGGGCAGGCCCGGTTGACACCGTTGGACCCCAGCGGGGTCAACAGCCTCTGAGCGCGGAGCGATGGAGGCGGGAATGTGGGTCATTAAATGGGGATTTGACTTCGGTCCTGGGTGGCAGGGAGCGTAGGTGGCGCGTCCTCCTCCCCGTTTGCCACCTCGGCACACTCACTGCGTGCCAAGGATCCACAGGACGTAGGCAAAAGATTTTGTCTATCGGATGCAACAGATACGGGAGCCCAGGGCGTGTCGCTGAGGGATCAGACCGCATCGGTGAAGGTGTTTATAGGCGTGCCACTGAAGACAACCCACGGGCGTGCCGTTGAAGGCCACCAGTGCGTGCCGCTGAAGAAGCCCAGAGGGGCGTACCGACGAAGGCACACTGGGGGCGTGTCAGCGAAGGCCACAGGGGCGTGCCTTGGACGAGCTGCCAGGCGTGCCGTTGAAGCAGCGCTAGGGCGTGCTGTTGAAGGGCTGCCAGGCGTGCTGTTGAAGCAGCGCTAGGGCGTGCCGTTGAAGTGGATTTGGGCCCGTTTTGAGCCCGTTTGACAATCCACTTAGTTCTCTTCGGGGCCCACAAGTTGTGAGCCCCCCAGGGGTTAGTTCCTCTTCATTGTCGTGACTCCAGGAGTGGCTTCACGGTAGTGTAGCGTTTATTCAGAGGGTCCGAAAGGGACGTGTTCTTCGGAATCTCTTCCGTTGAAGTTGTTTATTAATGCTGGATTGGTTGGGACACACTTTTACACGTCCACACCATGCTGTCGTGTGCGTTGTTCGTAGTCGCTTCCACGTACTGGTATGGTGAACAAACCACCACGTGAACTTTGCACCTTGGGATCGGGGAATGGCATGAACTAGGACTAGACGGGGTCGTGGGGCCACCGGGCTGGAGAGAGGGTGCGGCCCTCAGGGAGTTCACCCTCCCTGGGGGTGTGCGACTGCGCCCTGGGGAGAATGGGCCCCAGGCAGGCTGCGACCCCAAGGGATGGCCCTCGGGGGTCTTCTTTTGTCAGCTGGGGGTGTCCTTCGAGGGACACTGGGCTCCGGGACACTGGAATTGGCCCGTACGGGCCGTTGCTCTTCGAGTCGTGATAGCCGCTCGCAAGGTGTTCGTGTAAATACCCGACATACCTCAGGTTGTCGAACGGCTTGAGTAGCTGGTCGAGGGGCCCCAAAGTGGGCCTTGGGCTGAGGATGGGAGCTCATGGGAGCTAAGGAGAGGTGCTTTAGGCACACGGGTAGTGCCTCGAGCTGTGTGCCTTGTTGCACAGTGGGTTGGCAAGGTAGCCTCGGGTTGGCCGGCTAGCTATAGGTCGCTGGCTCATCGCCACTTGTCTGAGGGTCGGAGGTGGCCCCACCTTGCTGGGGGGTCATCGTAGGACCAAATTAGCATGCTGGAACCACGAGTTGGCCCATGATTTGATGTCAGAGGGCTAGAATATGTGCACCCACAAGGTGTTCGGGAAATTGTTGAACACGCGTGTGTGAGCCGTATATGCGTGCTGCGGGCCCCCAAAGCCTATGGTTGACTTGATTAGGCCTCCCTTTGACCTTGAAGGGTCAAAAGAAGACATCTTGGGGCTGACCCCCGGCCTTTTCGTTGGGTGCCACATGGCGTGGCTTAGAGTTGGAGCCCCCTGGGGTGGCCAGGGCGGCCATATGAAGTGCGAGAAAAGCCCGCGGGTAAGTAGCCGGGATTGGACCCAGTTAATCGCTTGTGTAGCCGCATGTCACGACAAACCGATTAGGGCCCCCGGTGGGGTCCAAGGAGTTGCAGGGACAGCTGGGTAACTCATGCCTTGAAGGTGTCCGGGGGAATTTTCAAACCCTTATTTCTTGCCATTTTACAAGAAAATTATCTGGGTACAACAGTCATCTACAAAAAGACTGGGATTTATATGACATGATATGAACATGTTAGGCCAAAAGATATGATACCAAATGTTGTTCAAATTAAATGCTCAGAGATATTCAATTTCAATTCATGAAGAGTGAGCCCTAAAGATATAATACCATTGTTGGAAGAATTTATTTTAGCATTTATGCAACGGGAGGTGTTCAAAATATGCATTTCAAAATGAACTATGCCAATTGTTGGAAAGTATGAATTGTTCAAGATGATATCATGTATAGACTCCCCCTCAACTTGTGCATGAATTTCAAGATGCCTTAGTGAGACTAACCAAAGGGGTGTGTAGCCTATGACCTATGTGAGCAATGGGCCCATGGTACTGGGCGGAGGTACGTCCTCACGCATAGTGAATGCTTTCAGTTGGACTTAATCCAACTTTCCATAAATCACCATTCTATATATTTATGGGTCACAACAATGAGAGTGTAGCACATTCTATCATGTAGAGTATTTTTCAGTTTTTCTTTGTATGATATGCATGAGAATGCGTAAGACCACTAACTGATGCTCAATGCTCATCACATATGCAGACTCTATAAGCTCCCCCTTAATGCAACATACAAGGGGATTGGGGAATGCAATCAATGGTGCAAGTGCCAACAAGCTTTCAAGAGTTGGATTTTCAGGCAGCCATGGCAGACATCATCAGTTATCTACAGGCACAACACTTCTCAATGATAATCAATAGTTTCAAATGACTACTAGAAGTGGGAAGGTTGTGGACCAAATTCAAACAGCAACTTATCTTCATATCAACTTCATCATCAACAATTTCAGCATGAAATTAATTCATTCAGAATAACAGATTTTTCATGAATCAAGCAACATAAGTTTCTGATTTTTGGTATGATGCAGAGAACTTAGATCAGAAGATCACCTCACGTCATCAGATATGGTGTACATATTTTACAGAAAGCAAGCCACTCAAAAAATGACATGAGAATGTAGCCGAGGTTTGATACCAACTGTTAGTGAATAAATAGGCTTGAGTAGACAATCATTTAAGGATTGACATCACTTGTGAGGATTGACAATTTTTCACTTACCAAGTGGTATCAACTCCTTGTCTGCACGGCCTTCTCTCTGCATAATCCCAACTTTATTTGCATTCAAGAAGGACCCAACACTCAATTTAGGGACCTAACATTGCAAAGGGACCTAACTCTCATGGTTGCTACTCGAATTGTTCATTGGCTTCTCTACTAAACTTGATAATCCTCTAAACTTTCCATGCTCATTGACTGTGCTGAAAGGGAGAGGTGTTAAGCTGTGCATGTCTTGCTACTGCCAATAGAGGGAGATGTTTCACAAGCTTATCATGGCATCTGTTTCAAAAGGGGGAGATGTTTTTCTAATTTCATGTCATCTTCTTTGTTGATGGCAAAGGGGGAGATATTTTGATAAGTCATGATCTTATTACCTTGACTGAACTATTTTTGTTGACTGCTTTATACTCATTTATGACTCATAATGATTCATACTTGTCATCATAAAAAAGGGAGATAATTGTTGTGACCCTAGTTTTGATGATGTCTTACCATGACTCATTTATGAGTCTCACATGTACTTGATGATGTCAACATGCTCAGACTCAGATGAAATCATGTTTAGTTTAGATCATAGTCAAGCATATCAACTAAAAGCCTCAAGGGTCTTAAGGGTGACAAATGGGTTATAACGGTGACAAATAGAACCGCAAGAGTGACAAATGACTCACAAGGCAGACAAATGACTCATAAGGCTGGCAAATGGAACAAAGACGATGGCTCACGGGCTACTAGTGGTGACAAATAGCTCGTCATGGGTGACAAATGGCCAATACCATTAACAAATAGCTCTACAATGGTGAAAAATGGCTCTTAGCATTGAAAGATGAAGAGTCATCAAGCTTGTTTGAAGGAATTAACTGTGCATGGGTTTCCAAACCCTACTATCTTGAATCTGGAGCTCTCTTAAGCATTGGACAACCTTGATTAACCCCATCTAAGATCAAAAGATAAGATCCATCTCCAGTTCTAATGGCCTTCGATAGTGATGGGATCAAGCAACAGTGGCGAGCACTCCAAGCAACTGTGGCGAGCACTCTGAGCAACTGTGGCGAGCACTCCGAGCACAAATGGCGAGCACTCCGAGCACCTGTAGCTAGCATTCCAAGCAACTGTAGCAAGCTCGTATTCATGCAATCATGCTCAGGAGTCAAGCCATAACAACAAAGCTCGAATAGATTAAGTCCAAAGCAGAGAAGGAAATCCCCAAAGGCGACGGCTATTGAGGAATAAGGGTGACAAATATATGGTTAAGACAACAAGGTGGAGGTAGAGGGAGACTAACCGAGTCACAGAGGTTTATTTTCTTCTGTATGTTCAAGAGAATTAAAATCTATCTGCCCGAGCTAATGATCCAGATCATTGGAACCTACAAGGAGTTTAGAAGACACTTGCCATATGCTGCCCACTTGACAACTATCTTCAAGAAGATGAACATTTCTTTAGAGGATGAAACATTTAAGGAGATCCCTAAAGTAAATGTGTATAATATGGGCTTCATCACCAAATTTATGAAGCCTAAACCATCAAGTGCTAGAGTCCAAGGTCAGGGGCTAGCAGACTAGGGTGATCAAGAAATGGCAGAATAGCTTGTCCATCTAGTGGAAGAAGAGAAACAGTCATAGCTGGGAGAAGAAGAACCAGAAGTTAATTTTGAATTAGAACCTGAGCAGCAGCAACAATAAGAAGTAGAATATGAAAAAGAACCAGAATTGGAACATCAGCAACAACAACAAGTTATGGAAGAAATTAAACAAATTCAGCCAGATGTACAAGGTCAGAGGGAGGACCAGCCACAAGCAGTTGAACAGCAAGTGGCAGTGCATGCTAAGTAGCTGGTTGATGATGACAGGTCACATGATGAGAACCTGCAAATGCAACCAGAACAAGAGGAAGAGCTAGTTCATGAAGAACCAACTCCAGAGTTCCAGATAGAACCCCATCCAGAGTAAGTTCAGGAAGAACATCAACCTATTCAACAGGAGGAAGAAAGGGAAGAAATTGAAAATGATGAACAACTAGAACAAGTTCTCCATGAGCTAGAACAACAATTCCTATCTGATGAGCAAGTAATGCAGCAAATTGATCAACATATAGACTATCTCCTTCAGCAGATAGAGCAGCAGCAGCAGCAATTTGATATCCAGCCAGAGCAGATAAATAAGGAAGAAGACATACTAGAGCAGCAGCCACAAGTTGAGCAATCCCAAGAGCAGCAAGGGGTGGAAGAGCTTCAAGAAGAACAACCTCAGGAACATCAAGATGCTGAAGCTGAAATACCACAAGAAGATTTTGTAGGTCCTGCCACATATCATGGACCTTATCAAGGCCCAACGATAGCATCAGGTATTCATCCACCATTATCCCCTAAGGAACCTCATATCCCACCAGAATTTCAGGGTTCAGATTCAGTAGGACCAAGCTCTTCTCAATATCCTATAGATATTCACCCTTCTCTGGTAAATTTACTATTGAATCAGTTTAGAATGATGAATGCCTCTTTCATGCACTTAAACATGGTAGTAGAAAGATTAGATGCTAGAATGGTACATGTGGAGCAAACTGTGAATAGTCAATGGGAGAAGTTTGTCAGGGATAAGTACAGATTTGATGAGAGACTGCATGGGTTCTTAGATTCTCTTTTGCTTGTTTGTGAGCAAGTTGGTGCTCTAATGAAGAATCTGAGATTGAACCAAGCAGAATCTCATATTAAAACAACTCAGATGTTGGTTCATGCTTATGACATCAGGAAAGAACAACAGACCATCAGACATCAGTTGACTGTCATATAGCAAGAACAGCAAGCTCTATCACAGAGAATCAACACCATGACAGGGGAAATCCAGGGCAGCATCATACAAATGGGGAACATTTATGTCAAGCTTGACAGTGTCCAAGAAGACATTCATAAGTTGTCAAGTAGTTTCAAAGATGTTGTGACTACACAGGCCACTAGTTCCTCTACCTCCATGGTACAAATCCACCATCAGCAGACTTCACAGCTAGAGAACATGTGCAGCATGTTGAAAAGCTGGTTTGTGGATCTGACTACCACTGTCAAGGAGCTACAGGCTCAAGTCCACCAAAATGATCAAAAAGTCATGGCTACGTTTGCAGCCCTAGGAACTAAAGTTGAAAGAATTCCCAATGCCTTCCCCATGGCTGTGCCAATAAGAGAGCATGGCAGTTCTAGCAGAACACCCCCCAGAAGACCCAGACAAAGGGGTGGGAGCTCTAGCAGGACTTCTACAGCTGATGTTTGAAGGTTGAGGAAGCCAAATTCCTGCTACTTTTTCTTTTTGATAATGACAAAGGGGGAGAGAGCAGTCATGATGATGTGTGCCTTAACTCGGCAAGAAAGATTCAAACCTACTACATACAGGAAATCCATTTAAAGAACAGAATTTCTTACGAAATTAAAAGATTAAGGCCAATTGTGACCTCAGTATCTCGATTTCCCATTGTTACCTATGGTACAAAGTGAGCATAATGGGGTCGTATCGGGGAGGGCCTAGAGCACGGCTCGTACCTCCACTTCCTACCTCGCTAACAGATGGGGATGATGGAAACCTGATGATGTAGTCCCTCAAGGTCAACCCTTTGGAAGAGGGGAGGACCTTCCCTACATGCCTGCGATGGAGGGGTTTCCAAAGGAACACTTCTTCATCTTGTGTCTCTTCCGTCGATGGCAGAGGTTGTTCATCGCGGCGGGCTTCCTGTAGGGCCGCAGCCTTGATGGGGTCACCGCCGAGTGGAGCCAAAATCGATACCACGTCGACCTCGTAGTAGTCTTCCGGTGAGAAGCCCAAACCCGGATGCTTGGTAATCTATAGCAGCCTCCGGTCCAGGTTTGGCGAGTTCCACATCTTTTCAAACATCTCCTTCTGGCTGGAGGGTTGATAAAGAGAAATCCTTTATTTTTTGACCACCTCGGCCGCACGGTCAGTCATGTAGGGAAGCCCCGCAATTGGGACGTGCGGGTTATGAAGATCGTCAGGGAGTAAGCAATCATCATCTCCTCTGACTGGTTGTTCTCCGGCCACGTAGAAAATAGTGGGCGGGCCTTCAGGATTCGGAACCTCAAAGGTCCTCAGCTGTTCGGCCGCTTGGCAGTCAAGCTCCGTTATTGGCTTAATAACTCCTAGTGGGACCCTGACATCCTCTAGCAAGTCCTCAAGGCAAGGTGCCCCCGGTGTGGGATAGATGGTGAAGGGAAGTGCCCTAAATATCCGTTCTTCTTCTATAATGAATGGCACATGCGGGGGGCCACATAGTTTGGGGGTGGTGGAGGAAACCAGCCCTCCGATTTTATCTTCTTTTTTCACTTGTCCTGGGGAGCTTTAGGAGTCTACTTTGTCTCTTCTAGATACAGATTAGCATCTGACATGTGACACTCGAACACCTCAAACGGGTGGAGGTCAGCAAAGATCCTAGCTTCTTTTCCCTCACAGGGGTACTTGATGCATTGGTGCATGGTAGACGGCACCACCCTATTCTGGTGCAGCCAAGGCCGGCCAAGCAACGCCTTGTAGGAAGTGTTGGAGTTGATGACGTGGAACTGGACCTTGGTGATGAAGTCACCGAGGGACAAGTCAAATTCTGCAACCCCCATGGGCACCTCACACTTCTAGTTAAAGTCAGCAATGTTGACATTCTTCACTTCGACCAGGTGCACGTTGAAGTAGTGTTTCTGGTACACCCGGTAGGGGCGTATGTCGACTGCTGCTCCTGGGTCAATCATGACCCTATTGATAGGCTATCCATTCAGCTATCCCGTCATGTAGAGCGGCCTGTTATGACTACAGGTGGGCAAGAGCATGTCGTCTTCTGTGAAGGCCACGGCCACCTTCGGGGGCATCTCCGCCAAATAGGCTTCAAGGTGAGCTGGCGTCTGGAGTGCGGCAATGATGGCTTGTCGTGTTTCTTCATCCAGGGATAGCATCTCCCAGACAGTAAATCGGGTCGGGATTTTCTTGAGATGCCTGACCATTCGGCCAGCGGCCTGAACCTTGAGCAGTTTCATTTCTTCGGCCTTGCCGCGTCTGTCCCCAGCCTGGGCCTAGGGCACTGGGTCAGAAAGTGACTCTTCTACTGGATCTGGTACAACTGCCTGAGCCTGCGGAGGCTGCTGGGCCCCCTCCTTTTCCTTCATGAATTCGGCAAGGTTAGGGATGTCATCAAACTCTTCTGTCGGCTGGGGCAGGACCGCTACCAGTAGAGCCGGAGGATTACTTACAGGCGGAGCCGGGAGGCTGTCTGCTCTCTTGGTTAGCCGCGATCCTTGCAGGCACAGCTGCTTTTCTGTGCGGGCCCGAAGGAACTCGACGAAAGAGGCAGCACCTTGGCTCTTCGACTTCTCCAGATAAAGACACGACGGTGGGGGGATCTTCGTACCCCGAACCCTAGGTTCGGGGACTTGGTACGGCTGGGACAATCTTCAACTAAATGCCTCTGCTGGCGATGAAAATCACAAAACTGAAGCATAGTCCCCACCGCGGGTCGGCAAGGCACAGCTGGAGGAACTTGCAACGCATGAGTGGCCATCACAGCCCTGAAGATATATGTAAAGCACTCTGGCAATGTAGAGCGAGGAGCCTGCTTCAGGCAAGGCAGATGTCGAGGGGTATGAGATAGAGGAGGTTGTGGAGAGGGAAGTGAAGGTTGCATAGGCAATGGAGTGTGGCTAGTGGAAGGATTCGACAGGGATGTATGTAGGGAGGGAGAAGATGGTATGTAGTGGACGGCATCCACTTGCTCGGGGTGTGACATTCCCTTGACCGGAGGTGGGGACACGGCGGGTACAAGGAAGCAGAAGGTTGACTCATGGGAGGTTGATATGCGGGGGGTGCGGGTATGTAGAGGGTTGACTCATGGGAGGTGCATTCATAAAGAAATTTATGGCGGAAGGTTGACTCATGGAGGGTTGGTAGATGGAAGGTTGACTCGTGGAGGGTGAAGGTTGATATATGGAGGTAGATGTAGATGGCGGGGTATACGTGGGTGTGGAAGGTGAAGGAGACTCGGGGTCAAGGGAATTGTGAAGTTGTTAGCGAATGAAGCGGGCTCGACTGTAAAGCTACTGCCAGGAGGTAATATCATTAAGGGCTAAGACAAACTGATACTCGAGCATTGTGTTGGAAATAAGCACCTTGATTTACTCTCCCTCCGGAATGTGTCCTGAGACTTGTGCGGCAAGACGACACCAACGGTCAGCAAAGGCAGAGAATTTCTCATCGGGCTTCATCTTCTCATGGGTGAGATCCACCATAGAATACTTGGGCCCAACCTGATCTTGATACTGTTAAAGAAATTTGCCTTGTACAGCTTCAAAATTTACAAATTGCTCTTGCGGTAATGAGAAGAACCAATCCCGAGCTGGGCCTTCCAAGGACAGACCAAATAGATAAGCCATTAAGCATTGGTCATGTCAAAACTGGGCCAACTCATAAAGAAACTCCTTCAAGTGCACATATGGGTTAGCGACTCCACCATAACAGTGATATGGGGGAACTTGTGAAGGTGGTAAGAGCTGGATATCTTGGAATGCAAAAGGGACACTCACGGAGGAATTGGGATCAACTCGGCGTTAGAGTTCATCAAGCTGGCATTGGGTTTGAGCAATCATCTCCTGGGTAGGGAGAGATCGAGAGAAATGTGGGTCAGCTCGAGCAAGAGGTTGTGTACTTGAACCATGATTATTATAATGGGCCAGATAAGAAGATTCGGGCTAAGGAGAAGATGGGCCCATTCCGGGAGTAGAAGGATATGTGGGCCTGGAGGGAACATAAGCATATGGGCCCATTGGGCCAGCAGCAACATGGGTAGAAGGAGGAGGAGGCCCATTAAGGTAAAATTGGCCATTAGAAATCTGGCCAGTAGCATAAGAAGGAGAAGGATGAGGCCCATTAAGAGAATAAGGCCCATTAAAAGGAGAAGGCCCATTAAGAGGAGAAGTAATGAATTTTTGGGCCTGGGCCAGGTCCATTTGGCAAACGAGGCTTCAAAGATGGGCCATGAGATTGGCCTACTCTTCAAACGGGTCGGAAGGACCACGGAAAGATGGGCCCATGTGGGAAGAAGATTCCATGCAGGAATAGGAAGAAGATTGGAAAGAAGAAGGATACATGGAATTGGAATGATGCTCCATGAGGGCAAATAGAGACTTTCTACAGGGAGATCAATGGAATACAGCTAGGGAAGCGAGGGCGTAATGGGCTTAAGAGAGGAGGGCTACCTCACTAGGACCAATGCAAGACCGACTTAGGACAAGGGAACCAGATAATGGACACACAAAAGGGGCTAACCTAAATGGGCCTATCAATTAAGCCTATGTGGATGATGAGGGAAATGCAACACATAAAATGTGGGGGATTATGCAAAGAATGCAAAACAATATGAACACATGACAATAATATGCAAGGGGGGTTTTACCAAAGTCAAACAAGTTGATATGATCATTAAATTATTTTAGAGTTTCAATGGACCATTTAATGTTTTGAATTAAGAATAATTCTTTAAGAAATTTCAACCTTGAAATTAAAAGAGCTAATAAGAAGAAGTAGGGAAGAACAAACCCAAAATGCTGGCAATGATCTTCAAACTGCAGCCAACACCAACATTCAGAACTTAATAATATAAATCTCAAAAACATAATTTAGAGGAACACTGCCAGACCACAATCACAAGGACACGCTCTGGTTCTCAAGGCAAATCGACCCACAGAATGAGCATGGCACACAAGTGAACACAAGTCTGACACCTTCGAAACAAAGCAACATCGCTTATGTCTCACAGGAAAGGAGACACAACCTATGCCCTGACAACAGCTACCGATAAAACAAACGACAGACATGATAAGCATCAGCTTAAACAAGGAAGCATTGTCCTCTCAGCTGACAGCTCCACATCATCGGCTTCAGCGCCAAGGAACAACAATGAAACCTGGCATATAGGACGCCGACGAAAGCACTAGACCACAAACACAATCAAGTCAGTCCTCACTCAGACATTACATCGGATTAGAGTCGCATGCCAACTCTACCATAATAGAAGAGTACAACAAAACTAACCGACAAGACTTCGGTCCACTTAGTGCCAAATCAGATTCACAAGGAATTCTTCCCAAGCTGAATACAACCACCAATAGACAACAACAACAATAATAGTGATAGCACTTGCAGAATTTTGGCTCCGTACTCAACACAAAATCACGAAACATAACTGCAAGCTGGGTCACTTCAATGCACAATAATAGCTGAGCACACGACTACAATGTACTAGTCATGCAACGAGCAGCTTACCAACAAGGACCCACAACAATAATAACAACAATATTAGGAAATGCATCTCAAGTACCATGATCACACCCCGAGAACACAATACCGAAGAAAAAGTTACAGAGAAGCGTAGAATACTCAACCAGCATATATGCCGACATATTTCCCAACTCTTAGAAATGCCAGTGCCAACACCATAATGCCTCCAGCAACAGCACGACAATAAACAACATCAAGGCACACATGGCCAAGATGAAGTCACATCAAGGAAATAATTCTCTCGAACGGCCAGAATCTTCCAACCAACGATCCTCGACCCGTGGGTTACCAGCCCACACGCTTTCGTTGCACACTCATACAACACACACGGGCATCAAAAATACCTCGATATTCACATTTCAGTACACACTTGACGCTATCGCAATTCACGAAACTGCAATATAAGTCACCTCGAGTATCGATCCTGCTAATAACTGATCACAAGTAGCCTAAGTGCAAACCAAAGAGAGTACCAGCTTCAGCATAAAGTGCAAAGAAACACTAATCTCACCTTATCCTTACGTCCTGAAACAATTTTTGAACCCTTATAACACATCAGCCACCAGACACGGCACGACGAACACGGTGCACAACGGCTCCTAACATAAAACTGGGTCCAAAGCCAAACAACCGTCGAACAAGGAGTAAGTCAGGTTCAGAGCTAACACAGCCCACACTTAAGTAGACACAAGACAAGGCTTCATCAAGATAGCACTTGTAAGGCTTACCTCGAAAAGATTCCACCAAATAGGATGAGAAGAATCAAGCTCACTAATAGTAGCTCACTAGGAAGGAAAAATCTTAGGTTCGCCTGAGCATTCTCTCAATCAAGGCATCTAATCAACCACTTCAACACAAGCAAAACACCTCAGGAGCTGGACAGACTGAAGTTGGGATGACCAAAATAACGTAAGATTGTGCACGGCCATCACACCAACGATAAAAGTCACTAGCCACCTGAACAAGCCACAAAAAAGAAATCTCAAACATTGCACTGCAGATTCACGCCTGCCAGTGAACTCTGCCAAGTACAGCATAATCGAGACAAACACCATGATGAGAAAGGAGATCTCGTCACATCCTGATGAGAGGAAAACTATCTCGTACAGTGCCAACATAGCACGCACAAGACCTCACGCGAAAATAAAGTGATAAACAATCGTAAAACCTACACCAACTATCGACTGTACTAGACCTTAAGGACTCTGAGTACTGTAATATCTCGAATTCTCATGTACTTTCACACAACACGCTCTGATACCAACTGTGACGACCCAAACTCCCAAGGCCTAAAAATTTACAAAAATAGCCAAAACGATCCTGGCGAAGAGTACAATGTAACTGCAGCGTCCACGAGTCGCAGAACTGAAGGATAAATAGGGCAAAGTATTCTCAACTCGGGAGCTACAAAAGTAGTCTGAAACTCTTCTAAAAGGATCCGAAAACCCAATAAAGATCCAGCAAGACCCAAAAAGATCCGCTAGAGATCTGGGGTATTACAGAGCTCGTGCATGCAACATTAGTCTAGGAATTCATCGGGCCATCTAGAGCGCGTTTCAACACTACAACCACCCATGGATCATGATAGCGTGAATGCCATGTTAGCCTAGCTCGAGCAAAATCCTACAGCGTAATTTGAAGCATCTATAGGCCAATTGCGAGCGGAGCTAGATGATAGGGTCCGAGCCTTAGAGGATCATACGAGGAGAGTGGAGGAAAGGTTGAATGGTCGTAGAGATCCTGTCGCCAACCATAGGGAAGAGAGAGACCGAGCCCACCGGAATCAGGCTCGAGGTAGAGAGCGAGATGATCGTGCGTCTCTAGGGAGAGACCACGAAGATGAGGATATCATCCTGAGGGATGTCAAGATAGACGCTCCCAGTTTCGATGGGTCCCTAAATCCCACCACATACCTTGATTGGGAGACCTGGATTGACCAATATTTTAATTGGCATTACCACATGACCCTGGCTACAAGGGTAAGGTTTGCCAAAATGAAGCTCCTAGGTCAAGCCAAGACTTACTGGTGCAATATTGAGAATCTCCTAGCAAGGAGACGAGAGGAGCCCATACACACGTGGGAAGAAATGAAGGAGAAACTGAGAGAGAAGTATCTGTCACCCTCCTATCATCAACATCTTTTAGACCAATGGCAGAAACTCACCCAAGATGAAAAGTCTGTGGACGAGTACATCGCCAAAATCGATGAATTCTTCCTTCAGAGTCGTGCCGTGGAGGATACCTCTGTCACCCTCTCACGATTTAGAGCTGGCTTATACGAGAGCATTCAGCGGGAGCTATTTTTGCGAGAGGTTAACAACCTCGAGCATGCCTACCAGGTTGCTCGGTAGCCGTGCTCGAGACATTGAGCGGTTTCAAAGGGTGAGCCCACTTCAGGTTTCCACCTATCGCCAACCTGAATCCCGAAACCCCATGACCTGCTACCCTGGGAGGCCTAGCCCCTCTACTTCATATGTTCCTACTGCTACCCCACTTCGGGCCACTGCCCCTGCTGTTTCTTTCATAAGGAATCCCTTACCTGCACCTGCCACTATGCCCAAGCTGGAGTACACTCCGCCAACTGATAGGAGTGATGACAAGGGAAAGGGAGCCATCCCTAGCACCTCCCAACAAGTCCCTACCTTGGGAGTTCGCTGCTTTAGGTGCCATAACTTAGGGCATGTTGCCACCAATTGCCCCACCCAAGTCTTGGTCATCAATGACCCCCAGCCTGTGGAACTTCCACCCCAGGAAGAAGAAGCCATTGAGGGATATGAGGCCGATCCTAAACTCATCGCCCAGTTTGCGGAAATGAACACATGATTTGATGAAACGCATGTCGAGTACGTACATGTTGGGGATATTGCGGAGAGCTCTAACTAGAGAAGACTAGGTGTAGTTCGCTACATCTTAGCACACCCCCAGGAGGACGACTGACGTCAAATCTCCATCTTTCAAACCTACATCATGGTAAAATCTCAACCCTGCAAAGTGTTTAGACCTTACGTCTAATCTGATGAAACCTATAAAATTTCTTTGCATCAATATAAACCCAATATCGATGATGAAACCAACCGTTGATCGACCGACACATTGCCCGATCAATGACGAAACCCTATCCAGTTTAGACCTTACGTCTAATCTGATGAAACCTATAAAATTTCTTTACATCGATATAAACCCAATATCGATGATGAAACCAACTGTTGATCGACCGGCACATTGCCCGATCAATGATGAAACTCTGTCCAGTTTAGACCTTACGTCTAATCTGATGAAACCTATAAAATCTCTTTGCATCGATATAAACCCAATATCGATGATGAAACCAACCGTTGATCGACCGGCACATTGCCCGATCAATGATGATTCCACCATTTCACATACTCTGGAGTTACTCTGGGGGACCGAGCGGGGGATGGAACCCGGAAAGACATATCTTCTCGATGGTGGAAGTAATCCCACCATGCTCGAGCCTCATTGGAGGTCATCTATCCGGCCCGATGTCTATTCGGCAGCCCAAAATGTGCCGCAGAAGAAGGAATGTGCTGGTCAGAGCCAAAATTCTGACTAAATCGGAACGGATAGTACGGCTCCAGCCATAACAAGTCACTCTTTCTGAATACAAGAATGCTGGGTCTGATGGCCAGCACCCAATCAATCAATTTTGACTCCAAGATGGGCCTTGTACACTTGGTGCCAGCAAGCAGATGAATATACTCCTCAGTTTCAAACAAGCGGCACTGCCGCATCTTGTTCACAAGGGGACCTGAACTAGCTGCCAGGATCCAAAAATACAATACTCCGGGGGAGTCCATGGGGACCGTGGCTAACTTACCCTGAATAGCAAATAGCTGGTCTGCCATTGAAGATGGCTCGGCACTGGCAAATTCGATCATCCTCGGCATGAGGCGATCCGACTGAAGTGACCGAGGAGTGGCTTTAGGGAACAGGGTGCAGACCCAGGCATTAAAAAAGTGCAACAGACCGAACGTCCGTGAATTTCTAGGAATGTGTGACTTGTGCAGATCACCCAGCATCTTGTATATCAGGCACAAAGCCACTGGGCAAAGGGACAGCTTAGTGCCCCAGGCCATCAAGCATGCAGGGTAGATTGCTTCTGCCTTGATTACGGTCTCGTCACCCTAAGGGAGGGCGAATGAACAAAGCCAATAAGTTAAATATGCAGCATAGTGAGTGACCGCATCAACTCCAATAGGGTACGGGTCTCCTTGTCGCCCTCCCCTCGAAGCGGTCCGGGAAGTCACATGCTGACGAACTCTTCTCTTCCTCCCTACTACTGTTGGAGCCACGGTTGGAAAGTCTTTATACTTCTGCTCTCCACCAAAGAAATGTTGAAGCCATGTGCCCATCCACACACGCCTCTTCTCCCTGAGCTTGCGTGCCTCCCGCGTATTGTGCGTTGATTGCCACAGGGTGCGATATGCCTTCATCAGATACTGATAGGCAAAGCCTGTAAAGTACTTGCCCTCGCCATCGGTCTGATCCTTCAGCAGGTCGGGAAAGTAGACCTCTTCATACGGCTCTCCATCAAGTGGCAGGCCGCTCAGCTGAGAAAGACTCCAGAGGTCCAAGGAAGTTTCCCCCTCTGCAGTATAGAAGGTGTTGTAGTCCAGGCAGAATACTTCTATCATTCCACAGCATAAACCTTTGGAGATTGGATAGCGGTACCAGGAGGCATACATGCTATGGTATATTCCAGCATTGACCAAGATTAGAGCGTAGTGCTGCAGTACATAATCAGTGAACTCCATAGCTCCGAGTCTGAAGGTGTGGGCGTCAGTAGCTTTTAGCTCTGCAAATCATCCAATAGAAATCTGATGCTTGAAATGGACCGCTAAGCAGTCCAGAAGGAAAAGTTCATCTCGATATCCCTACTTCAGTGAGATGAAGAATAAGCCGAAGATGGGTTTCTCTCTGTCGACATGCCCACCTGTCTTGTTCCAGTGAGTCGGCATAAATTGGGGGGCCCTTGTCAGCAACCCACTCTCCGGAGTCAACTCCTGCAAGCCAAGAATGACATCCCACTTCCTAGCCTCCCCAGGGAGATACATGGGCCTACCCCGAACAACAGATTCCCTTAGGCTATCTCTGTCCACAAGTATAGCCTGCTCAGCCCTGCGGATGAGGAATAGATCTCTCTTCCCTCGAATATTGAAGCGCCTGAGGAAAGTCACCAGATGTTTGTCCTTGGGGTGGTCGACTCTGACACCGTCTCCACATTCATATTTGAAAGAATCATCATCAAGGAGTAGGAGACGGCTGGTGTCAACAGTGTCGGTCTCTGAATCAGAAGAATCTGCGACCATGGCTAGCTGCCTGGCCCCTCGGTCGAGAGAATGGACATTTTCCCATGTCACAATGGCTTGGGGCAGGGAAGAAGAGGAACCAGATGTCATGTTATCTACAAAATAACATCAGGAAAAGAATAAATTGACAAGGAAGAACAAGGAGGAAGCTGAAAGCGAACTACACCTAACTACAAAAAATGAAAAAGATAGAATCAGGTACCTTGAAAATAGAAAGTTGATTTCCTGCGTGGCTGAAAGTAGACTTTCTTGGATCTACAGTCAACCATGACACGATACCGCTCTAACCAGTCCATGCCTAGAATCGCATCATACTCGGCCAACTGTAGCACATATAACTTCGCTGGCAACTGCCGGTCATTTACGATAACAGGACAATCTTCCTGGCAAAATAGAGTGGACATGAAATCTCCGGAGGGTAACTCAATGAGTAGTTCACAAGGTGACTCAGTTACTGGCTCCTCGAGATGAGCAAGGAAATCCTCGGAAACAAATGAATGAGTGGCACCTGAATCGAATAGAACGCGAGCTGAATGACCAAAAATTAAAACCGTACCTTCTATGAGATTAGACGCAATGGCTTTTGCATGAGTGATGTGAGTGATCCGGCTCCTCGACTTTCGGCTGGAGGTTGCAGAAGATTGCTGGGAAGAAATAGGAATTTGCAAAAATGACGGCTGAGGCAGAGGTGGTACAGGAAGATGAAATTGAGACTACTACGGCTGGGTAACCTACGAGAACTGCGCCGGCACAGACTTCATCAGATAATCTTGAACAACGTGACCTAACTGATCACAGCGATAGCAGACCACCAGCAAGGAACATGACACACCGGGATGGCTGCCACCACACCTCGGACACAATCTCAATTGACTTACAGGAAACTCTCGGCGCTGCTGAAATGAAGGAACAGACTGCTGAACAGAATTAGAAGACGTCGATTGCTGCTACACAAAACCCGAAGATGCTTGATGGTTAAAATGCTTCTTGAACTTTCTAAACATCCACCTCGAAGGACCACTAGAAGTAGGCATAACGGATGGAACTCCAAGTGCTGACGGCTGAAAAGACTGCTGGAATAGCACAACCGACTGAGCGACACTGGACTGAGAGAACCCAGCAGATCTCACCAAATCGAGCTCAACCGCGACTGCTGCCTGATATGCATCGTCCATGAGAGTGACACAGGTAGCAAAAAGTGGAACTCTCAATTCGACTCGCAAACCTCGGAGAAACTGCTCGATCTTTAAGGCTTCATCAGTAATAATATGCGGCGCATACCGACCCAACTCGATGAACTTGTTTCGATACTGCAACACGATCATTTCACCCTGAACCAAATCTAGGAAATGGTGCATCTTATCCATGCGAAGACAGGCCGGACTATAAGTACGTTCAAAGGTAGTCACGAACTCTGCCCAAGTGATCTGACGAAGTGGTCGGGAACGGAAGGCGACATCCCACTCTGAACTCCACCACATCAATGCTGCACCCTGAAGTTGAAAGGTAGCAAGCATAACCTTCTCATCCTCTACGCATTCCATCGATTGAAAGACATGCTCAGTCGCCTCAATCCAAATCCTGGCAGCATCCCGATCTGACTGACCTTCATATGTCGGTGGGTGGAATAGCAGAAATTCCTTAAGTGCTCTACCACGGCCACCGGGTAGGTCATCTTGCAGAGCTGGCACGGCAGGAGCAGGGACTGGCACCATCAGAGGAGGAGTAGGCACAACAGGATGAGGAACGCTGCCACTCTCTTCCGGGGGAACAGGAGCTCTTCTGTTACGGGGCGGCATCTAAAACATACGACAACTAAAAACACATTAATAATCATGGGGAAACATCCTAAGCCAGCAACAGATGACACGACTGGACTTGCTCTGGACAATCGCATGCAATTTTAATTCTTTACACGATTCCCCAACCTGGCTCTGATACCAAATATAACGACCCAAAGCTCAGGGTACCGATAACCCGATACAAGTATCGAATTACCGCTACCAAGAACTGGGGACACCACCTAAGAGGCTGATGATACCCCTGAAGGGTTAGTGGGGGTTGTTAAGGAGGCGTATAAACAATTAGAATTACACCACACATACCAAAATTTATTAGTGTAGGAAATTAAATTAAAGTGCGGAAGCAAGTAAAAGAAATATATCAGAGTGATAATTATAAATGGTAGTCTAGAATTTATAAATATACATAAAAATCACCAAAAATCAAAACCTCCACCAATAGTCACATAAAAATTATCCCCATTTTTCTTGCTTCCCTATCTACAACTTTCATGAAGAGCCAATCACCCAGATCTGTCAACAATCCCTCGGTCAAACTGTGTTCTCAGGAAACTCCATTTTCTACCTAGTCAGATCTAGATCTGGGAACTAGCACCTCTTAAATTCTACCACGGCCAGCACAGAAGATTTTAAATTCCTAGCCCAGCCTAGGGTTGAAGATATTCAAGATAGCTTTCCAACGTCACTGGTCTCGCATTGATCTGACGTTAGGGTTGGTCGCAGCGTCCATTCTCGCCAGACTGCGCAGGTCATTTCTAGAAACGAGACAGCTGAAAAGGAGGCACTGTTAATTCTTCCAAAATTACGCCGGTGTTGATTCAGCTGTTGCCACTCCAGGTCGTCAACCAGGGACCTACGGTCGTCGTCCCGGTGATCCGTCGCCTCCAGAAGCCTCCCAGAGGATGTATCTCCTTTGTATGTCCGCGGTTGCTATCTTGCCGAACAGCAAGCCGCCGAACCGGATCCACCGCCAGCCGCCACACGGGACCCAACAAAGTGCTTCCCGTCAACCCAAGCTTGGTGCTCCCGGAGTCATGTGTAGCTTGTTACCTCCCTGTATGGAGTGGGCCATTATTTTCACTGCTATAATTAATTATTACTATTGTGCCGGGAGTTACTGTCTTGGTCGGGACGTCTTCCCCACGCCCCGAGCATGGAGGTACACCCGCTGCCGCCCTTGTAGTCGTAGTTGCTTACTTTCTTAGTATAAGTTCTTACTACCGCTGCTAGAGAGCATGTTAGGATCCTAGCTCTTCGACAAATCACTCACCGCTGCGAGAGAGAAAGCGAGATCCATCCCGTGACCCGACCCGGGCACGAGAAAGAGCCGACCACCCTAGCTCACTGCCGGTTTCTCAACCGTGCAAGTCTGACGCTTCCCTCGTTTAGGGACGAACACGAGCTTGCTAGAGTCCTAGGTGTATATTTCAAATTGGCGTCGAGTCAGTCGTCTCGTCCCGCATCACCCGAGAATTATAGGTAATGCTGAATTTTTCTTGCTTCTTACCTCACCGATCAAACTTTCGACTCAGCTCCTCTACTTTACCTTTGAGCTTGTCAACCTTTTCCAAGGTCCGTTCATATAGGTGTGCCCGTTGGACCATCTTTGCATAGGTCCGAATGTTCTGCGGACCATGTTGCTGGATAAAAATGGGACGTAACCCATCTATAAAGCGATTTACTTTTAAGAGATCGGTGCTCACTAGGTGCTGAGCATAGGGTGCTAGGTGAGATAACTGTAACTCATATTCTGCCACTGACATCATTTCCTGCCGTAGTGATGCAAATTCGACTGCCTTCCTCTCCTTGACATGCTCGGAAAAGTACTTGGCTCACAAGAGAGTCAGAAATCCATCCCATGTGTGTGGTGCGTCTACAGGTGGTGCTGTAATATTCTTCCACTAGGTACGAGCATCCTTGTTTAGCTGGAACGTAAAAAGATGAACCTTTTCTTGGTCGACACACTGCATGACCATGGATATGCGGTTCATTTCATCGATCTAATTTTCTACCTCATCCAGATCAGAAGAACCCAAAAACCGCAGAGGGTTTAAGCTCTGAAAATTACGATGCAGGTCACCAGCTCCTGCCCTAGCACTGACTTGCACCATATTTTGCAAGGCTTGGGTGAGACCTGCAATAGTTTGTTGCATTCCTCCCCAATCGACACAAGGAGTCATTGTGAGATTAAGGTACCTGAGAAAGAAATAGATTCATTAATTCTAATGGAATTAGTGGAATTAACCTTAGAAATAATTCTAATTACTATCTCATCCCAGGTTCTACCCTATTTCTCTCACGGTTGGGAGTTTCTTTCCTAGTTCCATAGGTATGGGTCATTAGACCTTGGACTTAGCTTATGACATGGCTTTTTCCCTAGGACTTCTAGTCCAATGCTCTAATTCCACTTTAACTGTCACGCCTTGAGCTTTTAATACAGCGAAAGAAAATTCAAGAACGTGAACAGTCGGCATGGTAAGCCTCTCGCAAGTTGGTGGAGAGGGATCTCGTGCAACCTCTTCCTCCTCCCCTCACAGCTTCCACCACTGCTCTACTGACTTAGGCATCGGAGGATTTTTCCCCAAGGAACCACCCCCGGGCCCCCTGTTTCCCTTCCTTGCAGGTCTCGACATGGTGATCACTTGCTCCAGCTCAGGACCAGTGCGAGATCGCCCCTCTTCATCTGGCGCCATCTATGGGAAACGATCAAAGAGCCAATATGGTGTGAAAGAGTATGGGGAGGAGGTCCGCCGACAATAAGGGCAAGGCCGTAGGGGTGGCAGGAGAGGCCCTCTCTCAGGCCACACAGAATCCCCCCTCCAACACCAGCACCCCAGCCGATGAACCACCTCCACCCGCGGCCGTGGGGCTACCACCCACCGAGAATGCCGACACTTTCCAAACCCTCAATGCCAAGCTAGACGTCCTCGTGGAGCTCCTGAGGACTCAGGCGGCCAGGGAGGAAAGATCGCGCATCCCCCCAGTAAGCCCCCACCTCAGCGATGCATCCCAGCAAACCGCCAGAGGCCGCTTCACTCTCCAAGGGTGGCGGATTATCCATAACAGGTCAGGATGACCATCGCAAGCCCCTCCTCTAGAGCAAGAGGCCTGCTCCATGCCAAGGAGGGGGAAACATGGGGGGAGCCGTCCGCGCCCGGAGACTGAAGTCCCCGGGGAACATCAGGACAACCTGTCGGCAAGCCCTAATAGCCCTTCAGCGCTGTGACAACCAGAGTTGTCCCTCCGACTGCGAGAGTTCAAGAGATGCTTCGCAGAGCAGGAGCGCACCCTACGGGCCCTGCAGAAGACCCTTTCAGCAAAGACGAGGAGAAATCCCCATTCTCTGACTACATCCTGAAGGCAGAGATTTCTCCCAGAGTCTCTATTCCGACCTTCAAGTCTTAAGATGACCAAGGTGACCCGGCCGACCACTTCGACAGCTTTGATGCTCTGATGACCCTCCACGGGGCGTCCGACGCCATCATGTGCCGAGCCTTCATGACAACCTTGGTCCAAGGAGCCCAAGCATGGTTCCGGGCCTTCGCCCTCGAATCCATCCGGGACTTCAAGCAATTTGGGCAAGTGTTCAAGGATAGTTTCACCGACAGCGACCCCCCAAGGTCAGTAGTGGGGCTGTTGGCTCTCAAATAGGCGCAAGAGGAGAGCCTTCAGGCTTATATCAATAGATTTAAGTTGGAAGCCCTGCGAATCCCCCCCTGGACGTTCCCTTAGCCACTACTGCACTGACCGGAGGCACCCGTGACCAGAACCTCTACCGTGAACTTATCCTCCACCCTCCCTTGACCCTTACCGAGCTAGTGACTCTGGCTTTACGCCATGCTGAGTGCGAAGAGGTTCTCAGCACGTGCCGAGGGGCAATTGGCTCTGGTCGGGAGGGGGACAAGAAGCGGACGTCCGAGCCAAGGTCAAGCCCAAGGAAGAGGCGGAACCGAGACAGGGAGCACAGAGAACCATCCCGGAGGTATGAGCGGTACACTCCATTAATCACTCCGATGTACAAAATCTACGAAGACATCAAGGGCTAGGGCCTCCTCCGCCAACCCGAGCCAATGAAGTCGAAGAGCCGCAATCACAGTAAGCACTGCCTCTTCCATAGCGATCATGGGCATCATACCAGTGATTGTCGCCAGCTCCAGGATGAGATCGAGCGCCACGTCCATCAGGGACACCTATCTCGATTCGTCACCGGGCACAAGGAAGGCCGAGGCGCTCCAGAAGAGATTGACAACGCCCCCCACGGGGTACACATCAATGTCATCATTGGAGGAGATGCATCAGGTGGAGATAGTAACCAAGGAAGGAAGCGTCATGCTGAACGGGCGAGTCGAGCCATCGAGCCCCCGAAGGCCCCACCAATTGTGCCACAGGTTATCATCTTTTTAGACCAAGAACTTGAAGGGCTGACCACCCCGCATGACGACGCCCTGGTTGTATCGGCTACAATAAATTATTGTAACGCAGATAGGATTCTTATTGACAATGGTAGTGCCCCTGATGTATTGTCTTACGAACATTTTCTTAAGATAGGGGAGAATCCATCTAAACTCTGCCCGATCCATTCTAGGTAAAGGCTTGGGTTTTAGGATGCATCAAAGGTGGGGGTTTGATTTTCAAGAGCTCCAAGAAGTGGTCATCTAGATTTTCCCGAGAGTAACTCTCATTCACACTTGGTATGGGCCCATTTCCCCTAAGTTGATCGAGTCGAGTAGTGATATCATCAAGCCTTTTGAAAACATTGGGCATGGCCTCCATGAGGGAGTTGATGCGGCCAACCATGTTGGCAGCGGGGATTCCATGGGGTTTGGGATCCATTGGGAAAGGCGAAGAAGAGGGATGTGACCGGTATGAGGTAGCCATTCAAACGGGGAAGTGATGATGCACGGGGCGGCCCAATGATGATTCTAATGCAAATGTGCCCTAGGACTTGACTTGTGAGAACAAGTCAATGACTTGCTCTGTTACCACTTGATGTGTCACAGACAATGGGTGCAGTAGAAATGATATGAAGGCCATCGGACTTCCGACGCAAGCACACTAGTGAAGGTTCGTACCCCATGTCGGTGGACTAGCTCACTCGACACATGTCCCTTTCTCGGGGTGACTCAGGGATGGTATGCTGAGTCTGAGGACCAGGGACTATGGGCAAGGTGAGTGGGGTCCCACCCTTAGATGTTGAGTTTTCCTGCAACAACTGGGCAGACCACGTGCCTTGGGTGCACAGGTACCCTCACACTCACTCTCTACGATGGCTACTCAACGTAGTTGGTTGACTAGGGCCGGGAACTCTCTCCCTCACCAGTGCAGCTCAGAAATGATAACAAATGAAAGGAATTAACCAGAGTGAGGGATAGGGGCTCACCTAGCCAGCTTGAAGAAGCCGACTCCGACCAGAGACGAAGGCGAGCAGGGAACGTGTGATGCCCACACGTGCATCAATGTCGCTTGACCTGTAATTTTAAGCTTACACCACTGTGTCTCTCGCGGGAGGGGGATCATGGGGTGGGGGCATCAACAGTACAATCAAACACTACCTCCATGCAGGGAGGGGCCTTCAGCCAGCCAAGTGAGGGGTGGGGAAAATGCAGCAACCCAGTTCTACCCGAACTGGTTCTACAGGGACAATGAGTTGGTGACGGGGACGTCGCAGACGTTCCCAGATGCTGTAGGAAGTAGGCCAATGTTGAATGATCCAGGGATGGGCCTGGAGCCTCCCGTAAGCTCTGCAGGTCGTCCGAAGTCTGATGGAGGTTGCAGCGGGCTGGAGACTCGAGCTGGTCCAGTTCTGGCCAGATTGGGCCTGGTGGATAGTAGTCAAGTGTCAGAGCTATCACGGCCTCGTCTAATCTCCGCCGGAGGTGGGGCTAGTGCCAAAACGTTCTTTGGAGGCCAAGGAAGATGTCGAAGAAATTTGGGGGTGACTCGGGGCTGACTTGGACTGGGGTAGCTCCGAGACTGGGTTGCTCCTGGGTGTCTCTGTCTGGTCCAAAGAGGGACCCGCCTATTGCAGCCTTGCCACAGGCTGTCCCAAGCTCCGAGGAGGATGGGGTTTGTTCTGACGTCACCGTGGGTGAGTTGGCCTCACACTGGAACTAACGGAGACTCCAACCATGGTCAGAGATGAGCGAGGTAAATAGATGAGTAGGGAGTGGACCAGCTTGGAACTGGCGAGTGCAGTCAGCACACGCTGAGGAAAACGGTCAGAATGGGGTGCTCCGTTGGGCGAATGGCTTCCTTCCTCTTGGATACAAAGGAGGACTCTTAGGTGGTCATCCCAGCCATAGGCTGTGCCAGGATCCTCACCAAGGTGGCTATGGAAGCTTCTGCAAGTCGTCTCAGGTTGTCTGTCGGACATGATTTACGTAGGTCGGCGAGAATTGATCCTCCGAGCCGCTCCGATGTCATCTGAGGGTGCTTCAACTCTCATTGCGAAGTTGAATCAGAGAAGCTTCCTCAAATGCTAGGCTGGTTGCCTGGAACAGTGTAGGAGGGGCAGTGGCATCACTACACTTGGCCGGGTGGTTCTGCTACTGAGTCTGCCTGGGTGGCAGTGGAAGAAGAGGTTGAATATGGCATAGTTGAGGGGGGCAAATGGAGTGGAAAGAGGCTAGGAAGGGCCCTGGCTGATAGGGGGTCAAGGGGGCTGCAGAATATCCTTGGAAAATCTTGAAAATATGGCCAATTGCCCCTTGAACATGGAATCTAGCAAACCCTTGGCGGTCGTATGAGTTAGTACAACCCGAGTAGAGAACCCCTCTCAGCCAGTGAACTGAACAGCAATCGAGCGAGATGTGATAACAGCATTAATGGTAAGCTTTCTGGCGAGCAAAGAGATTACCACCGGCCTCGCTTTAGAAGAAACTGGCACTAGTGCAAGGGAACTCTCCTTATCAAATATCCTCATAGAAAATGCAGGCTCATTATCCCCAAAATAGCTAGAGACCAGGATGCGAATAGGCATGTGACAAATGAATTGTTGAATTTTGTAATGCAAAATCGACGCTGAACTGTCCTGACTTGGCTCATCCTCTCTCTGGGGACCTGACCCAAGGGGAACCAAAGGCAACGCACACCTGCTCCGTGGGGTGGAAGTAGGTTGAGAAAAGGGTGGAGAAGGCTTGGAAGGCGTGGGTGAAGGTTTAGAGGGTGTATGTGGGGGTAAAGGCTGTGCGAGTGGAGAGATAGCAGTGACGATAGGCTCGGGTGGAGGCAAAGGCAAAGGTGGGGGAAAAGGTAGAGGTGTAGCTTGCTCAGGTTCGGGCAACGATGGCGAAGGGAGTGGCAAAGGCGGTGGAGATGGTGGAGATGGAATAAGAATCTTTGGGGGAGAAGGCAGTGATGGCGATGGTGATGGCGGTAGGGGTAGTGGAGATGGTGGAGAAGGTGATGTGGTCAATGGAGGTAGTGGAGGTGAAAATGGTGAAAGTGGTGGTGAGGCAGAGGAAGTGGAGGGTCATGGCACCCATCATCGATGCGTCAGCACGACGCGTCGAGCGGCATTGGGAGTAGAAGCAGCGGTGGAAATGGGAGTAGAAGAAGTAGAGGCACTTGGCTGAGCAGAGGCTTGGGTTTGTGGCAGTGGAGATGGGGTAGGAGAGAGTGGAGGAAATGGGGTAGGTGACAGAACAGGTGACAGAGCAGGTGCTTCATTAATTAAAGAATCACAGGGGTGCCCTTGGCCTTGAAATGGAGATGACTGCCTGGGCGGTGCTTGCTGCTGCTACTGCTACTGCTTGTTGCGGTGCTCTAAAATAACTTTTTGCATCTCGGACCAATCAATCCTTTTCTGATCTTCCAAGCCATAAATAAATGCCCAGAACTTGGGACAATCCTTGACCAAATGCCCTCGCTGATGATGAAAATCGTAAAATTGGAGCAAATCTCCGACCGCGGGTCAGCAAGGCATAAGCAGAGGGAGTTGCAATGCGTGAGTAGCCATCAAAGCCCTAAAAATATCGATAAATGACTCTGGCAACGGAGAATGTGGAGCCTGCTTCGGGCAAGGTGGATACCGAGAGGTATAAGAAGGTAATGGAGATGGTTGTGGAGAGGAAAGTGGGGGTTGCGTAGGCAATGGCGCATAGCTAAGGAAAGGATTAGGTAATGGCGTATGCGGAGTGGGATGAGGAGGTATGTAGTGGATGGCATCCACCTGCCCGCGGTGTGATGTTTCCTTGACCGGAGGTGGAGACACATGCGGATATGAAACGGTGAAGGGCTGACTGTGGATGGCGGAGGGCTGACTGTGGATGGCGGTAGGTTGACTCATGGAGGGTTGATACGTAGAGGTATATGGGTATGTGGGAGCAGAAGGCTGACTCATGGAAGGATATGTGGTGGAGGGCTGACTCATGGGGAATGATGGATAGAAGGCGTATGTGGGTGTAGAAGGTGAAGGAGACTCGGGGGTCAAGGGAACTTATAAGTTGTTGGTGGATGAAGCAGGCTCGGCTATAAAGCTGCTGCCAAGAGGTGATGTCATTCAAGGCTAAGATGCATCGATACTTGGGTGTTGCATTAGAAATGAGTATTTTGATTTGCTCTCCCCCCAGAATATGTCCCGGGACTTGAGCGGCCAAGTGACGCCAGTGGTCGACCAAGGTCGAGAACTCCTCGTCGGGCTTCATCTTCTCGTGGGCCAGATCAACCATGGAATACTTGGGCCCAACCTGTTCTTGAAACTACTGAAGAAATTTTTCTTGAACGGCTTGAAAATTCACCACTTGATATATCATTAGTCCTCCCTTCATCAAATAAATTTTAAATCCGTCAAAGATAAACTAAAATTTGCCATCACCCAATTCACCCCCCTCTTGGGTGTCACTGATCGTGGAACTTCAGATCGAAGCTCAAGCACTAAGCCCAGGCCTTGTGCCCATGGTTCTCTCCCTTATGCGTTTCCCAATCATCTGGAATAAACCCCTATCATACCCAAATTCTGGGTTCACTAGGCACTCGCAATGCGGTGGAGCGATCCCCTCACCCTTTCTTCGAAAAGGTAAGTGCTCTCCAACATGTTACGCGTTGTACCTCTCGAAAAATAATAAAGTCCTTGTTGGCCTGATTGTCAAGACAAGAAAGCAATAAGAAGAGCACACAAGGGAAATAAGGCTGCAACAAAAACTCTGATTTTCATTACGATAAAAGAGAAGATACAAGGAAACTCCCTCCAAGGAGCAAAATTACATTAAAGCGGTTATGGCCGATGAAAAATATCTTCAAAATCCAAAAGCCCTACAAAAGGGGCTGCTGCTTGCTCCTAGAGACGGGTCTCCTCCTCCCGAAATCGAGCCAGCTCGCTGTGTAATGAAGCCACCTGGCCCTCTAGCACAGCGGTTTCCTCAGCACTTTGAGCATCCGCCTCCTCTGTGGGTTGTAGCTCTGCCTGAATAGATGCCAGCTCTACTTGCAACTCCTCTAGCCGGCTCCACAAGAATTGAGCGCGTGCAGATGAAGTTACAGTAAGAGCTTGACGCTCCCGAAGAGCTGACTCTAGAGACTCTAGGGCTACCTGACACTTGGCCTTCTGCATCTTCAACGCAGCTAGTCTATCACTCCTGACCCACCCCAGAAAGTCTCAGCGGTTCATGAATTTTAGCAAAAGAAGTACCCGCTGAGTCCATAACTCCATGGGGCATCCCAGTGCGTGGAGGTCGACTGATAATCGCTCAGTAATATCTTGCAGCTTGGGATAAGTCAGAGTCGGCTGGGACGTGACGACCTGTTGCAACATCTCCAAAATTTGCCAAACTAGTTCATCTGAAGAAGTGATGCCGAAGGATGTTGCTAGCGACAAATGGAACTCAACCTCATTGTCAAAATCGACCCATAGATCGACATCTGCAATTGAAGAAGAGGATGGTAAACCCAGTACAACTTATGTGCTTGGTGCCTCAACAACCTTGTCCCATCCCACCGGCTCCTCTCTCTCCAGGACAGATTCTTGTGTGATCTCGCTAGGAAGTGCTGGAATTACCTCGGGTTCCGATTCAATGCCCCTCTCTTTAGGAGTTGGAAGCACCGGAATAGATACTTGCGCCATTGTGGAGGTGAAAGCTGATGCTCAGGTAGGTTCTCGCTCGGGCCTTAATTAAAGGGCGCGAACTAGTCCTGGAGCCTCCCCTAATGTACCCAACTCAATTGGCACTATATCAGACCCAGGCTGAGCTCTGATAGGCACAGGCCGTAGTATGAGCATGGCTTTTGCAGAAGCTATTGGCACAGCAGGTGAAGGACTTGGTGCTTTAGCTGAGGGAGCACTGCCGATGACAAGAGCTGGGGCCTCACTAGGAGCAATTGGCGTCTAAAGAAACAAAATGGACAACGAATGTTAGATGGTCTAAGTGGCTGAAGAAGGAAAAGAAAGAAAATCAAAAGGCATAAAACTCACTTCAACTATTGTGGGCTCGGAGGTTGATAGTTCAAGGGCTGGCTTGATGGGTGGTTCTTCCATTAAGAACTCAGCTATAGAGATTGCTAGATGCTCTTCCACGCCAGTCTTAGGGGTCGCCTCCGACACAGCCTCTTTAGGAGTTCTAGTAATAAGCCGTGGGGGGCTGAACATGGACAATCCTTCCACCAGCAGATTGGAGGTTGGAGTTTCTCCCCCATCAGCTTCAGTAGCTCCCTCATCGTCAGAATAGTCACAATCCACTTGTTCTTCGGAAGCAGACGATGAACTCTTAGAGGGACTTTCTACCTCGGTGCTTAATTTCGCAGCTATTTCTGCTGCGTGACTGGTAGTTGAATGAGTAGCCATGCATCGCACAGGGGTCGCCACCTCCTTCAATGTCATTCGGCACCCTCTTGGTGGACCCTCTCTTTCTCTCTCTCGTTCTCTCTCCCCTCTGCTCCTCTCGACGCGGGGCGTGCGACCGTGGCGAGCTGGCTAAGGCGGGGACGCGATGGAGTGAACCTGGAGCGTGATGGAGTGGCGGATGGGGCGTAGCACGGCGCGATCACTCGGTGGATTCAAAGTCGGTGCGGTTCTTTCGTTTGGTGGTTTTCGACATGGTTTAGTCACTTCGACGCTCGGAATCTTCGGTGGAGGTAGGAAAATGGATCACCTACTTCTCCTCTGCGTTCCCTCGTAATTTTACGCTGAACGGTGCGTGTATGAGTGGGTTTCGTTCAGTTTTGGGAAAGGCATGCTCGGGGGGTGTGCATCGGGTTCACCAAAAAATGTCGATGATTTTTCATCTAGTTAGAATCATTGTGATCCCCAGCATGTTAGCATTCCAGATCTACTGATTTCATTGCGATTGGTCGTCATTTGGGGTCGGTACGAGCCCGGGAACCCCGGTGACCCAATTAGGGTCCATTCGGTGGAATCGCACGTTTCATGCAATTTAGTCGTTGCATGGATCCCTTTCGGGCTGTGGAAGGTGTTTTCATCGATTAGGGTTGTTTCCCCATCGTTTAGACGCAATTGGGGTGTGGAACAGCCGGATCTGGCCATTCCCATGGTTTTCCCTTTGTATCGTGCTAGCGGTCGTTCCAGAGACTGTTTCTTGTCTCTGGTGACCCGACGATAGACTGCTACACTCTATAGTGTGTCAGTCAGTTCTAAGTCGGTTTAGGCTGGCGGCCTAAATTTATATCGCCTCTTACCTCTGGCGGCCTTTTGGTGGACTGCCAAGCTTCGTCGTTTCTCGATTTTAGTGTAAGTCGGTTCGAGCTGGCGGCCCTAGCTCCGACTGCTTCCATTCCTTGGTGGCCCTTCCTTGGACCGCTATGGTGTGTTTGACCGAGTCAACATCTTAAGTCGGTTGGCCTTGGCAGACCAACCTTTGACCGTCTACTTGCTGTAGCGACCCAGGTCATGACCACTATAGTCCATTTGGCTTAGGTCGATAGGTTAAGGTGTTTAGTGTAGCGGTTCATTTTTAGACTGCGTAATCCATGTAGTGGTTTTATTATAGATCGCTAGGTGGTTTGACTGGGTAGATCAGTTTGAGGGTTGACTGGGGTTTGCGGCCTAGCCTATGACCTCTATAGTTCCCTGGCGGCCCACTTTATGACCGCTAATGTGCCTTAGCGGGCTAGTCTATGACCGCCAGAGTCTGGGGTTTCCGTGTGGAGGAGCGGCTCTTTTGCTGACTGCTTGGCTTACCTAGCGGGGACGCGATCGACTGCTTATCCCCAGAGTGTTATTTTCATTGTTTTGACTCCTAATTGTCTTGGCTTAACCTTTTGGTCTGCCCATTGTCCCGTGGATGTCTCTTGACGTCCTATGAGGGTTGAGACCATGTTATAAGGTAGCCAGGAGTGCCTTTGTATTGATTTGTGTCCCGTGCTACTTCAGAGTCATTATTGGTTTACGGTCAACCCAGTATGATCCAGTGGTTGACACGTGACCTTGTGAGTGTATCATCTATCTTGTCCAGATCGAGACATGGTTTTGGATGCCTTGAGGTGTTGTCCTACCTCGATTTGCATGTCCAAGTGCTCTAAGGGTCCTTGTGATCCCTTAGGTCTCCGTGATTCATTTTATGCGGATGTTTGGATTCGGCTGTCTTGTGCCGTTTCCTTTCTCAGTGTTTAGGCTGATTGGTGACTTATTACCACTTTGTATGATGATCCTGACCCGAGTCTCATGACTCAAGGATCATTGTGTCGGCAGGTCTAGTTGTCTGTCCTGAGTTTGGTGGTAGTCTTGCGTGTTGCCTTGTGCTTGGTGCTTCGTAGTACGTGAGATAGTGCGTGCTAGCCTATCTATACTCCAGCACTCATGTTTCAGAGTCTCTGTGTCTAGTGAGCCTCCACTAATCGTAGCCTGACAACACTTTACTGTGTGTCGGCACACCTGATAGTGGTGGAGGGACAGTAGGACCAGATCATGGCCCCCATGTTTACCAGGCATTGAGTATCAGGTGGACCAAAAGTCCTATATAATTTTAGTCATATAGATTGAAGAGAGTTGATTAATTGATGTATTTGAATTATTATCATGGTTATTATGAAATAAAGTTAGAGCTTTGAATAAATTGTGCAATTACATCTTATGTGTGATTGTCTTGCGCTCTGATTGTTCTTGCTTGCAAGAGGCTTACCATACTGACTGTTCACGTTTCTCGAGATTATCTTATGCTGTAATAAAGACTCGGGATGTGACAATTTTTGTGGATTTTCATCACTCCTTGGTAAGCATTTGGCGTGTTATTGATTTTGAGGTCAGAGACAAGCGTAAGTGAGGAGCGCGTGGTAGCGGCTAGCTCGACTGCTGTAACAAGTGTGCGGCTATCTGTGAGAAGCGTTGTCCATTCCTGTGATGTCTAAGGGTGTTGGCGCTGCTCCGGAAGGATACGTGCCAGTTGTGCGATGTTCGCGAGAACTCGTGGCTGGTATTTTATTTTTCAAGGTGTTGTGAATCAAAACTTGTGACGTTTCAGAGGATGAGTTAAGCATCGGAGGATTGGTTCCTCGGTTTGAGATTATCTCGGTTGTATGAGACGTGTTGTTGCCGTGTCATTGCTTGAAGTATTGTGGTTTATGACACTGGTTGGATGGGGAGTTGGGGAAATGTGTAGGCGAGTTTGCCGCATGAGTGCCCTGTTCTCGCGTTAGAAGCTGTGTCCTCGGATGAGATCATGTTCTGGAGGAGTGATCTTTGAGAGATTATGGGTCCCGATTGGTGGTCGTGAGTGGCTAGTAGGGTTGACCGAGCGGTCGACCTTGGTAGGAAGTGTATTACCTAGGAACCCGTGTGCTTTGGTCGTGGTGCTATCGACCAGCTCGATGTGGTAACAGGTGACATTTGTCGATTCTTGAGATGTGTGCTGTGAATTGTAAGAGGTTGTGTCCTATGGCTCTGTGGCAAGAGTCGAGTCAAGATTTGGCAGGTGTCCATTTAAGGATACTGAGATGAGATGGCATTTGATTGGATAATGGATGGTGTCTGTGTGTGGAGGTCTGTGATGGGACGTTGGCATTGGATGTGGCGATCCTTGGTCTGTGACCAACAAGGGAGGATTTCCCTATGAGCTTGAGTCGAGGGATGTGAGGATCGAGGGTTGTGGAATCCTATCATTTGGTTTCGCCATGCTCCCCTAAGATGGTAGAGTTGGCATGAGGATCGAATCGGATGCGGTGTCCGGGTGAGGATTGGCGTGCAATGTGATAATGGTCTGTGGATGGCCAGCAGATGGCCTGTCGCGATTTGGATCGCGCCTGCTGGGCCAGTGAAGGTTTTCCGTTGACGAGTGTCTGGTGACCGGTGGATGGTCTTTCACAGATAGAAGAAGCTGGTTCTTGGGGATCGAGAATGGCGTGAGCTATATGCCAGCAAGGCTTTTGGGAGGCCAATCATGAGGTGTGCTTTTTCCCGGATTAGATCTGAGATTTTGCTAGATGTTTGTCCTCTGGAAAGAGTTGGCCGTGAGCTGGTGGAAGCTCAGTGTTGGTTGTCCCTAGTGTAGGGCGTGAGATCAATTAGCTAGTTGTGAAGCTAACGATTCATTGGTCCGTCGAGCATGGGCATTGACTGGTGTTGGTTCTTGTGGTGAGGGTTATGTTTTCTCGGTAAGCGAGTGTAGGTGTAGAAATGTGGAACGCAACGTCCCAAGTCACATGAATAAGCATATTTGTATAAGTGATAACATAATGTGTCAATCAAGTGAACATCATGAATAACATGTGACTATGTAAACATGGTAGCATGATCATATAGCAAGACAAAGACAATAAAAGATGTAAAAGAATACCGTGATCGCCACCAAGGGAAGACAATGTCAAAGAATGTGAAAGAAGATTATGTGTGCGTTGCGTACCTTGGAAAAAGAAGATGATAGTGCTCAATGTAAATAATGTGGGGACAATGTGGATTACCTCTCCTCGCCTTCCGGCCGGCTAGAAGGTAAGGGCCTCACTTTCCATGCTTTCCTGCGAAACAAAAACAACACAAGAGATAAAACCCATTAGAAAATGCTGTGTAGAAATCTGCCCAAGTGCATAAACTAGCATAAAAGATTGAGGGCAAACTCACAGAGGCCGTGCATCTGCGCGGCTCGGTATTCTGCATCGGGCACTGCAGACAGCGTCGTTCCGCGCAAGGTATAAATATACAACCCGTAGTTAGGGGTTAAGTTTAAATACATTGATTAGAGCATGGATTTAGGTTTCTATCAAGCCGGGTTCGGGTAAAGAAATTTTTGTTATCCGCTGCGTTGCCCGAACACCGCTGCAGGAAACCTTACAAGGAGTACCTCCTCACTAGAAGAACAGCCACCTGCGTCCACTGACGTCTTATGCTGCACCTACAAGCGTCTCGTCTGTAATGCCGCCTGAAACACGACAGAGACTAAGACACTGTCAGAACCAGAACAAGAACTACAGTCGCGAGCGACTAGACAGGGTAACGCCCGATGGCATTAGTCCAAGCCCCTGACCACGTGTGCACACACTGGCTCTCGCCTAAGCCAGGCCTCTAGCTAGTATTCCCCCTCCGCAGGACGCTACAGTTGGATTGGGGGCCCACGGAACTAGCTTAAGAACCATAAACGTGGAAGTGCCCCGTCGTAAAAGCCGTCACGCCGAAACGTGCCATGAGGCTACGACTGGTGGAGGCTCACGAGACACAGACTCCAAAACACGAGTGCCGGAGTACAGACAGGCAAGGAAGCATTATCACACGTAATACGAAGCACCAATGGCAGTGTAGAAAACTGCCGACAGACTCAGGACAAGGCAACTAGACCTGAAACTACAACGATCCTTGAGTCTTACGAATCGGAGTCAAGATTGTCGTACAAAGCTGAACAAGCCGACAATCGGTCTAATCCTAAGCCAAAAGAAACGACACAGTCGAAGGAAACGACTCACGGAGACCTGAGGGAACACCAAGAACCCTCAGTATATCTGGACACGTAGATCGAGATAGGACGATACCCCGAGGCATCCAGAACCACGTCTCGAACTGGACAGAACCACCGAGACACACACAAGGTCACCTGTCAACCGCTGGGTCACACCGGGTTGACCGGAACCAGACAATGACGACTCTACAGTAGGAAAGAGAATCCTACCAGAAGCAAGAAGACTCCTGGCTACCTCATAATGTAGGCTTAGCCCTCATAGGACATCAGAAGATGTCCACGGGAACGGCAAACCACGAGGTCAAGCCAAGATTCCGAAAAACCAAAACACTGGCAAACCACCCTCCGGAGCATAAGCGATCTATCACTCGGCCGCCTAACGACATAAGCAGTCAAGGAAGGAATCACTACACCCACGGAGTTAAGGACTCTGGCGGTCAAGGGTTGGGCCGCCAGGGCACTGTGGCGGTCAAGGAATAGGCCCCTAGACACAGTTGACCCCGAATAGACTCGCCCTATCGAACCACCGTAGCACTCTAATATAGACGCGCTACACGGACCTGGCGGTCAAAGAATGAACCGCCACACTAACCGCCCTAAGACATATACTTAAGACAATCGGACATGTAACGGCCTAATAGAGGCGCGCTACACCGATCTGACGCACGAAGGTTGGGCCACTAGGACCAACCGACTTGAACTATTGACCCGGTCAAACACATTGTGGCGGCCGAAGCAAGGCGCGCTACAGCAACGTGACGCATGAAGGTTGGGCCGCTAGAGCCAACCGACCTAACCTATTGACTCGGTCAAACAACATGTAGCAGCCAAAGGAAGGCGTCCTATAGAGCTCTGGCGGTCAGAGCTAGAACCGCCAGAACGAACCACCAGACTCTAAATTCGAGGAACCACGGAGCTGTGACGCACCAACCGAGAGGCGCCAAAGTCAAGTGGCGGTCTAAGATTGGGCTACCACCCTAAACAAGCCTCGAAACTACCGACACACTGAAGGATGTGGCGGTCTATCGTGGGGCCGCTAGAGACTGTGGCAGTCTCTGGAATGAAATCAACACGGCGGGAAAAAGAGAGGAAAGGCCGAATCAGCCCGCTCCACACCCCATTCACGTCGAAACGCAGGGGAATCGGTACAGGACGACGAGAAATGCCTTCCACAAGCTGGAAGGACCACATGCAACCATCGAATCGGGAGATCGGGGCGATTTTGACGAATCGACCCAAATTGGGTCACTAGGGTTTATTAACAGAATGTCCTTCAGGTAACAAACCCTTGGACGACAATCCACCATTTCTCTCAAGGTCATTGGACCCCATAATGAGAGATTAGGCTCTGATACCACTTGTTGAGCAGTGGATGGCAGATCTAGAGGGGAGGGATGAATAGATCTACCCCTCTTTTCGCAGGACACCTCTCTTTAAAGCTAGATAAACAAAATAGCAGCGGAATATAATTAGCTTAGCGATTAACACAATGATTGGCTTAGCAGGATGAACAAGTAAGAGAGCGATTGAACCTAAGCATGCATCTAGAATGAAGCAATCACACAATCAAACCATGACACAATGGATTTTAAGGTGGCTCAGACTGAATTCCCAGTCCTATGTCCACCCCTCACCAAACCCGGTGAGGCTTCACTAGTGTAGCACACCAAACCGCAAATCGGAGTACCACCGATTACTTTCCTACTAACCACCAGTAGGGACGTCAACACCACAGATCGGAGAGCTTCCGATTGCCTTCCTACTAACCACCGGTAGGGATGATTCTCAATTTCAATAGATTGAGCAAAATGAAAAGAGAACAAGATGAGAATGCTCAAACAAGATATGAACATATGCTAAAATCAATTAGATCTTGTCTGAAATGCGAGAGCCTGAATCTTCTTTTCTTCGCATGATGTAGATCACCAACAGAGGCTTTTTTCTTCTTTACAAAGCTCTCATCTTGATTCAGCAGCAATGGCTTCTTCTTCCTTTTGAGATGGGCTTCCTTGGATCCCTTAAGTTGATGAAGAAGACTATGGATATAGCTTTGATCACCCTTGAGAACCTTGCATTGCTTCTAGACTTCCTTGGAGGTTGCTTGCTTAAGATATAACCTTGAATCACCTTGAAATGGATGAAGAGTTTTTGCACGGAGTACTGTTAACGGCTACAGTACCTCTTCTTCCTTGGACCTCATCTAGCCTCTCTTGATCTCCTTTGATCCCTCTTCAAGCATTAGGGTTTCTTACCCCAAAGAGATGATTTTATATCATTTGAATGGTCCATGGACATCCTCCAGACCAGATCCACGAATCATGGAGGATTTGGTGGCTTTGGAATTAAATAAAACCAAGAAGAAGGGCTTCCCACGTTGAGAAAAATGAAGTCAACAATAGCTGCATCGGGGCTGGCGGTCGACCGGAGGTAGGTGGGCAGTCGACCGTTCTGTAAACATACTGTAGAAATTTCGTTTCTGTTATTTTCGGTCAACCGCCATTGAGAAACCTGCAGAGAGTTGGTCCCTAGAATTTTCGGTCGACCGCCACTGAGAAACCTGCAGAGAGTTGGTCCCTGGAATTTTCGGTTGACTGCCCCTAGGCCAGCGGTTGACCGAAATCTGGGCAGATTTCAGATTTCGTCCGTTCAGTCCCTTAGCCCCTTTAGCTCAGTTCCTTAACCCCTTTAGTAGTCCATTCACATCTGTGGCATCAACCTTGACAGAATCTTGAGACTATCTACTGAGTCTTTGTCCTTGTGTTCTCTTGACTATGCTTCATTGTGCATTGCCTCTTTTGTGGCCAAGTGTTGACTCTTCTTGAGGCCAGCTTGATCTTCTGATACCTATCCAGCCTTTTGCTTCTAGAAGGGATTTTCATTCTTGCTTGGGCGTGATCATTAGGCTTTCACTTTTGCCATCTCCATTCCATTCCTTCTCCATTCATTGGCTTGTCTATCATTAGAAATCACCAAGTATTTCAGTCATATGAGAGTGGAAAACAACAATGACTTATAGTGTTTAGCCATTATCAAAATCATGAGATTCAAAGACCACAGGGGTACAACAAGCCTTTCTGGGAAGGTATCTCGCTGGAGTACTACAAGAGTCCACGTGGCAAATCCTCCGGACGTGACCCCTCCTTGGATCACGTGTCTTTTCAAGACTTGAACCACTTAACTTGACTCTCTGCATACTTAGGTTCCTGTCAGAAAAATAGAAGGCATTTTGTCAAACACATTGTAACCACGAATGAATAGCAAATGTTTATTGACCTATTAATATGAAAGTCACTGTGCATAAATAAATTTCAGCTAAGTGTAAAAGATGCACAGACTTCATGCTGGGTACCTGAACCACGTTGAGCCTCAGGTGCACTCCTTTGAAGCCGCACCTCGCCTAAAATACGGTGAAAATACGCAGGGAATGAATCTTAAAATAAGACTCAATAGGGATCACTCGAACCCCACCTCGCCAACATGGGAAAACCGCTACGCTAGTAGCTAAGCGAGTACTACAAAGTAAAGCCCTGCAACTACAACACCGGTCTCACAGCATGAAAACCCACACACGCAGGCCACGACGAAGCAACCAGAACTCACCGGTCAGCATGACCAAAACTCAAGGTCAAGGACACTGAAACTGATAGTCTGACACTCCCTATCCAGAACATAAGTACCTCCTACTAGAAGAATGACCAGATGCGTCCACTGACATCTTATACCGCGTCACAAGTGTCTAGCTACCACGCCCCGGACGCGAGACTCAGACACGCTCAAGTAACCATAAAGCGAGTGACTAGCTGTGGTCACACTCGTCAGCGTGCATCCACCGTCCCCAACCACATGTGCACACACAGACCATGTGTCCTAGGTTTGGCCTCTAATTGATTTTCCCCTCAGCCGGACTCTGGCCGACGACGTGGGGCCCAACGAAAACCAGTTTAAAAACCATCTCAGGGTAGCCATCCCACCACTCCTAGGTGGATACCAGCATACGCGTACTGGCGGGCAATGACTAGTGGAGTGTCTCCGAAGGAGTAGACTCTCAAGGTACGAAAAATAACGTCAGAACCGACAGTACAAGGAACACTCCTCGTACCAGCACCGTCGCACGGTAACATGAGCCCAAAACACACCTCCCGAGACTACACAGTAGCACAACACCTGGCCTCGACACGATGCCCAGCATCTATCAGACCACAGTTTAACACGTGGATCGAGGTTCACACACTCGGGACTCGAATCGGCCAAGATCAAAACACTGGTCAAGCTGGTACCCTTGGACGGTCCACTCTGGGCCGCTTAAGGACATGCGGTCGAACAGGGGCCGCACCAGGGGATATACAGCCATCCATAGACTGTCCTTCTCCTGGTTCAAACGGGGCATATGCGGTCAACCTCTGGCCACACAAAGAAAAGATGGCTGACTCCCAGCCGCATGTGGGGGATGGGCGGTCGAGCACAGCCGTCCATCCTTCAACGGCAAAAACACATGTGCGGTTGGACCCTGGCCGCACAAGGGAAGGGCGGCTAGGACCCCACCACACAAGGTTGGTGCGGTCCAACTCTGGCGGCACCACTGCTAACGGCATCAGGTGACGTGCGGCCTGCCCCTGGCCGCACGAAGGGTCATGCGGCCAGACCCTGGCCGCACACCCCAGTGCACTGTGCAACTGTCACAAGCAATTGTCAAAACTCACAGGATGGATGGTTGCCTTGGGGCCACACATAGGATGTGCGGTCCCACGACTGGTCACACATACCCAGTGTGCACCAAGCCATTGGGTGGTCAGACCATGGCCACACAAGGGGGTGCCCACTGTGTGCCAAGCAGAAGGGCAGTCGTGCCAGGGTCGCATAAGGGATAAACGGGCCCTGGTTCGATTGTTTATCTCTCGCCAGCGTGAAAATGGTGAACCGGCCGAAAAACTCCATTTTTGGCCCCATACAAGCCCCACGGAGGGGGAAACAAAAGGAAATCGACCCCCAAGCCCCCTAGCATTCTTCTACGCACTTGAAATGCGGAATCGGGGCGTAAAATGATGGATCAGGCGAACTCTCCCCTTGGCATGGACGACCCTTCCCGGCGCGAAAACAACCCCTCTCGGTGTCGCCTCGGGCTAAAACTCGCGGGGAAGGAATGCAAGAGGCTAAGGATCGTCCCCCTACCATTGGTTCGTGTCGAGGCGTGCCGGATCGTCCACACACCATAAATAACACCGTTAAGATCTCCATCCCTTCACGCTTCCCATGCTCGCCGCACGCCATCGGGATCATCTCGTCGTCGCCCACGTCCTCGCGTCGTCGCCCCGCGCCGTCTGCAGTCGGAGGGGACCTTGTCGCGATCAAACGGGAGAGAGAGAGGGAGAGGGGCAGCCACAGTGGGGAGAGGACACAAATATGTATAAAGACGTATTCAAGACGCCTTAGGCACGAGTAAATAGCATCCACCAGAAGGGGTGCTATTAACAAATGGCATCTGCTACAATGGGCGCAGATTACTAGAAGGTGACAATTTCTCAAAAATGCCAGAAATAGCATTATTTGAGGGCTAAATCGTCATGTTTCTTTAGAGGGACATGACAATGACACAGTGTAAGGATTTTTAGGGTACAACCTGCTCGACTGCCTTGAGGGAATCCAAGGCTAGCGGAGACTTCCGGAGGTCTCTAAGATGAAATCGCTAGTCCGAAGGAATGGAATGTCCAACGGAGAGCTCAATCACCTCGGAGAGTTAAGGGGTACACGACGTAAATCAGAATAGGGACCTCATCCACTGAATGGGATAACACGCAAAGGGGGGATCTGCCTCCGTAATAGCTTGGAGACGTGCATTCTTTGTCACCGGGCACTTCCTGTCACCTGCTTGGTTATCGAGCAAAGGACAATCAGGAATCCGATGATCACGGCTCGCATAATGGAGGCAAGCTCCAAGTTTTCTCCAACATTCATCGGCCTTGTGTCCGGCCTTATCACAATGTTTGCACACCACTTTGGAAGGTGTGGTAGTGATGGAGAATGGCTTGTTATTCTTCTTAACTGTCTTCCCCTGAGAGGACTCTCCTCCATTACTTGGCCTCTTCTTGTTGAAGTTGGGTTTGAAAGTGCCGGAACTAGTAACATACTTCTTCTTATCTTTCCCACGAATCCTATCAGATAATTTCATGGCATCTTCCAGTAATTGGGCCCGCCTTACGATCTCCAAGTAGACTTGTATGTCCATCGGGGCCAGTTGTGTGATATATTGGGGCCTGAGCCTATTAAGAAATCTTCTAGCTTTCATCTTCTCGGTACTGACTAAATGTTTACCATATTGAGATAATCTTGAGAATTTTGTCACGTACTCATCCACCGATAAAGATCGTTGCTTGAGTGTGGCGAATTCGGTGGCCGTCTTCTCCTAGACTTGATCTGAGAAATATTTATTGTTGGAACATTCAACAAATTCTTCCCAAGTAACTTGGTCCTACTCTATTGTGGCTTCCACTGACTCCCACCAGCATCGGGCGTCTCTTTCTAGTTGGAATGTTGCTAATAAGACCTTCTCCTGGTTCGTGCATTGCATAACTCTAAAGATACGTTCGGTCTCTCAGATCCAGTGCTCAGCATCGTCCGGATCAGTGGATCCCATGAACTTAGGAGGGTTCATGTTACGAAAACTCTGGTGGAGGTTTCCAGCTCCACGGTGTGCACCCCCTTGTGCGACTTGTTGGAGTGCTTGAGTAAGGCCCTGAACGGTCCTTTGCATACCGCGCCATTATGCACGTTCTATGGCCATGGTCCTACAATTATAATAACTATATTAGTATGTGATTATGGCCAAAAGTTTTTAGTTCCTAAGTTAACTCAACCCTTGGTTCTACCCAATCTCACCGGTAAAGTTTAAACCTATCCTTGGACTTGGGTTTCCTAGGAATTGAATATCCTAGGATCTGATACCACAAAAACTGTCACGTCCTGACCATGGAAGGAACCCGGTATGCGTGACGAGTTTATATTAATTATGTCAATCAGAGCATAAGTGTATTTGACACATAGACAGAGTGCGCAAAAGTAGAGATAAGCCAATCCTTTATTCATCATAAACTTCAAAGTAATTTTATTACATAATTTCCATAAAGGAACTAAGAACACTCCTGACTCAATAAAGAAAATTACAACGGATGACTCAAGAAAGTCGAATAGACAAGACTAGATAACGACATTGACGGTCGGAATGGCTCTACGCTCTTTACTCTTGTCCATTCGCATCCGAATGATCTTCGTCATCTCAATTACCTGAAAAATAGGGAAAAATACTAGGTGAGCGAATGCTCAGTAGAAATTATATCTCAAGTGCAAGTTTGCTTTAAGTAAATTACATGTTGCATGGATGCGGGTATAGCTATGCATGTATGAATACGCACGAAAATGATAAGAGAAAGAGTATTGCAAGAGATAATAGAATGAACTTAGCAAGATTTCAAGATTTCATGTAAGTATATCAAGATGGTCAAGCATGTAAATATATCAGAAAGTAAAAAAAGAAAAAAAATAGAATATTAACGGGGCTTGGCCCCATCCTTTAAAAACACCTTAACTCCCCTCCCTCTTTCTCGGATCTAGTTCCCCCTCATTTAACACACTACACTCCTCCCCCATCGGATCCCTCTCTTATCTCCCTTTCTCTCCCACTCATCTCAAAGGAAGAGGCCCCTCTCACACACTTGACACCGACCCAACAGCCACCCCCATTCCCTCCACCGCGGCGACTACCACCGCCACCCTCTCAAGCCACCCTCACACCGCCGGCCACCCTTTCTCCCCACACTCACACCTACACCTCCCACCGGCGTCTCTCCCCTTCACCTCCACCGCAGCCATCGCCCCACGTTGCAGCGTCGCCTTCCCCACTCTCCAGAAGCACCATCACAACACCCCCTCTCTTTCCCCGGCGGCCTCCTCTCCACACCGGTCCCCTCTCCCATTGCCGGCCTCTCTCACCCACAACGGTTAACACCTGCCGCAATGAGTTCCACCACTTCTCTCACTCTCCTCCGTTCCCCACACGTCGTACGCCCATCTCCCACGCGCCTCACCTCTCCTTCTCACCACCTCCCACCATCGCATTCCCTCCCCTCACTACCACAACCACCGCCATGCACCCTACACCTTACTTTCACTCTCTCTAACCTGCATGCACGTCGCCCCTCCTGTCACCGTCACACCCCCCTCTCTCCCCAGCTCACCACTTACGCACTCCCTCTTCCTCTCTCCCACACCGCAACCACCACACAACCCTGCCTCTCTCACACTCTCACGCACCTCCTGCACATAGCACCACTACCAGCCTCTGCACACCCATCGTCCCTGCCACAGTCACCCCTCACCGCTCATGCCTGCACCGTCGATGCGGCAGAGGCCCTGCCCTACTTGCTAACCCCCCTCCGTCGTAAGCCCCATTGTCTCCCTTACTGAGCCGTCGTGCCCTCCCTCTCTCTCTCTAACCCCACGTCAATGCCACCACCTCTAGATCCACCTCCCCTTACTGCCATCGTTGCCCTCCCCACTCCCCCACTGCACTACACCACCACCTCCCATCTCTCCTCCTCTCCCTTCTCCGCGTCGCAACTACTGCCGCGACCACTCTCCCACCTCCTCTCTCTCCATCCCACGTCCCACCGCAACAGTCCCTCCAGCCTCCTCCCTCACCACGCACCCTTCTCTCTCACCCTCGTCTCTCCACCGCACCCTCTCTCCCTCTCACCTACCTACACCATCGCACCCTCTCTCCCCTTTGCACCCTACACGCCACACCGTCACACCCGCCCGCCTGCAGTTCGCCACCGTCGTCGGCCCCTCACCACCACAACCGTCACCATGCATTCTTCGCCCCTTTCTCTCTCTCTAACCCTCATGCACACAAATGCAAAGCACCATCGCACTCCCTCGCTCCTGCCATGACCCCGCCATGGTCCCCTCGCCATCATCATCGTACGTCTTCTCCTCGCCGCGTCCACCTCCCCACGCTCTTTCTCTCCCCCAGCTCCTCTCCACCTCCACGTCGCGAAGCCCCCACCTTCCCCCTCTCACACCGTCGACCCTCTCTCCCTGTCCTTCTTCTCTCTCTAACACCACCGCAACACCCCTAGCTCTCTCTACCCTCCTCGCCGCGCCCACCATCGCCCCTCACCCTCTTGCCACTGTCACTCTCCCTCTCCCTGTAACCCTCACATACACACCGCACCAGTCGCCCCCCTATCTCCCTCACACCCACAACCAACACACACCTCCCCCCACCATGCACATGAGCCTTCCTCCCTTTCCCACGCTCTCTCTGGAACCTCTCTCACACACCCCCGTGAGCTCCCCTCTCCTCCATCCACCTCCACGGACGGCAGCATCCCCACCTCTTGATGGGGGCATCCCTTGCCCCTCTAAATTTTTTTGAGGCTCGGATTATTCGTAGGCATGTGCCATTGTGTTCGTCATGTATTTCTGAGTCTAGTCATGTAATTTTCATTTTATTTGAGTCATGTTTGTGTAATCTTTCTTTATTTGAGTCAGTTAATAGGGTAATGGGTCAGTTTGTTAGTCAATTGGGCCCAACTAGTGGGCAGGGGCACTACCATTATCGACTAATATTCTATCTATATTACAATGGTTTATTGTGGTCGATACAACTAGGGCGTCGTCATGCAGGGTTGTTAACCCTTCCAGGTCTTGGTCGGAGAACACCAAGGCCTACTGTTCGCTTGCCTACTGGGCCTTAGGGGTCTCAGAGGCCCGGCTCGCCCGCTTGGTGTGACGCTTCCTTCCTCGGTTGCTGTCTCCACCTGATGCCGCGCCGCCAGCAATGATGTTGATGTGGACCCCACGTAGGATATTGTCAATCTCCTCAGGGGTGGCAGCATCCTTTTTGTGCTCAGACACGTCCAGGATAAATGCCCCTGGCGGATGAGGCACTCGATCTCATCTTGTAGTTGATGACAATCGCCGGTGTGGTGTCTGTGGTCACTGTGGAACAACCAGTGCTTTTGGCGGTTGCGGTGCTTTGCCTTCATGGGCTCGAGTTGGCAGAGAAGGACCGAGCCCTTGATATCTTCATAAATATCATAGACGGGGGCGGTCAGGGGGGTGTATCGCTCATACCTCTGAGAGGGCTATTTGTGGTCCCCATCCCGATTCCGCCTTTTTCCTTGTCCGGAGTCTTGCTCGGACTGTCGCTTCTTGTCCCCCTCCCGACCCGGGCCCGTTGCGCTGCGATAGGTGGTGACGACTTCTTCGCACTTGGCATGGCGTAAGGGCAAGGTCACAAGCTCGGCAAGGGAGATGGGAGGATGAAGGACCAGCTCGCACCACAGGTTCTCATCACGGGTGCCCCCGGTCAGCGCGGTTATGGCCGAGGCAACATCTAGGTGGGGGATACGCAGGGCCTCCAATTTAAATCGATTAATATAGGCCCGGAGCCTTTCCCCCTATTCCTGTTTGAGGGCCAATAGCCCCCCTACTAACTGTGGGGGACTGCTGTCGATGAAGCTCTCCTTGAATACTCACCCGAACTGCCAAAAATCATGGATGCTGCCTGGGGCGAGTGCTGGGAACCATGCCTGAGTGCCCTGGACCAAGGTGGTAGTGAACGCTTGGCACTTGATGACATCAACGCCCCATGCAAGATCATGAGGGCATCGTAACTGTCGTAATGGTCGGCCGAGTCTCCCTGGCCATCGTATGCTTTGAAGGTCGGGAGCGAGATCCTGGGGGAGATCTCGGCCTTCAAGATGAGGTCAGAGAACGAGGATTGCTCCTCGTCCTTCACAGTGGAGGTCTTTTGTAGGGCATGGAGGGCGCGCTCTTGCTCTGTGAAATGCCTCTCAAAGTCTCACAGTTGGAGGGACAGCTCCGATCATCACTGGGTTGAGAGACTGTGGGGGCGCTCCTACATGCTGTCTCGACACCCCTCGAAGGCCTCAGTCTCCGGAGGTGGCCGGTGCACTCCGGACTTCTCTCTCCTCGGGGTGGAAGAGGCCTCTTGCTCCGGGGGAGGGGCTTGCGATGGCCCACCTGACTGATTATGGATTATCCGCCGTCCCCAGAGGATGAAACAGCCCCCTGTAGTTTGCAGGGAAGCATCTCCATGAGGGGGGCTTTCCCGAGGAAGTCTCGAACGCTCCTCCCTTGCCATCTAGGTCCTCATTAGATCAATGAGGCTATCCAGTTTTGTGTTGAGGGTTTGGAGGGGGTCTACACTTCCAACAGGGGGTTGCCCTTCCACGGTGGGCGAGGGGTTGCTGCCGGCCGGGTCGTTGGAGCGTGATGGGGTGTTCCCCATACGATGGGAAGGTGCACCTTCCTCCGTTGCCACGGCTTTCCCTCTATCACCGGTGGTCTTCTTGCTAGAACTCCTTTGCACCACGTTGGCTCTTTGTTCGTTTCCCACAGACGGTGCCAGCTGAAGAGGGGTTATCTCGCGCGGTGCCTGAGCTGAAGATGATGACCACGGATGCTAGAACTGTAAAGAGGGAAACGAGTCAAAGGTGCCCAGGGATGAATCCCCAGCGTAAACCCTACGATGCTCAAGTCAGCGATTGTAGTAGAGCTCTGGTGCAAGGGAGAAAGGGAAGGAGATGAGGGCGCGAGATTTCTCTCCACCAAGTGGTGAAGTGGCTCTAGCTCAGGGTTGATATCGCTTAATAGCGCTTAAACAAGTGCATCTCATTCACTTAATTTCAAATTACAAATGTCATTGACATTACATGGATATGAGGCAAGACACAAAGACCAACAATAAGACATGGGCATGATGCAAGACTCTATAGAAATGCAAATGCCAAATGGCACACACACATGCAAACATACATAAGACATAATATATATAGACCTGACTACTACTTCTTCCCCTTTGACATCATCAAAAGAGGGAGTGGGATACAAGAGAAGTGGACAAAATAACACTAAGGGACACAAGAGCCGCTACGGAGCAAGGTGATCCAGAGCCTCCTCGTCATCTTCAGCATCAGAACTATCAACAATAGCCGGTGGAGGTGGAGGTGGAGGAATACGGGCCTCAATGTCCTGCAGAAGATGCTCAATGTGAAGAAGGGAACGGGAGGTAGTCCGATAAGCACGTGTAGTATCCTCATAGTTTGCAGCAAGAGAGGCGATGTAGGTAGTAAGAGTTTCCAACATATGGGAGAAAGTGTGCACACGGCCATCCATCATGTCCATAAAGGTATCAAGCTGCCCAAGGGAAGAGTCAATACGGGTTTCCATGCCTGAGAGACACCTATCAAGAGCCTCATAGTCCCCCCAAGTGGGCTGTCCAGCACCCTGAGCTGAGGACTCTCCATGATAGAACTGTGGTGGAGGAGGCACCTCGGGATCCATGTGAGGAAGTGAGGGTGGAGGAGGCTGGTCCTCTACCTGAACTGGTGTAAGTGCTTCCCCTTGATCTTGCTGTTGTTCCTGCTCTTCTTCACTTGTTGATTCGTCCCCATAAGTTGGGACATCACGACGTAGCTGACCATCAGGACCCTTGTAATATCCATATCTGTGAAAATCTTGTAGGCATTGTAGATATCATCTTGTCGAACCTGAACAAAGGTTTCATCTCCAAAGTGAATCCCAGCATAGATAAATACGCATGTCAACTGTGAGGCATAAGGTAAGGATCTTCTCATTTGGGTCCGGCATATCTCAATCAAGTCTGTCATTAGCCTACCCATGTTGATGACACTGCCATTCATGGCATGATAAAATAGAAATCTATGTCCTTCTGTTACCTCATTTCTACTCCCACCCTTTGGATAAATAAGAGAGGTAAACATGTAGTGTAGAATGCACTATAGTGGTGGAAAATAGTTGGCATTCAACTTAATCAAATCACTAACTCCGCACACATAATCACATCTCGTCATGGCAATAAAACTAGCCTCAACCTCACCATGGCCAAAGGTCATGTCTGCACCCCAGGCTGAGACTCCTAAGGCATGCCGAAAAAGATCCAGAGTGATGTGGATCTCGATGCCCTGAACCACTATATATAACTCTCCATTTCTGTCAACCAAATTCCCATAAAATTACTACACGAGGTTGGGGTAGTACCTAGTGTATCTAGTGACAAAGTCACTCCAACCCGACTGAATCTCAAATACAGCACAAAGATCTGGCAGGATGTCATTTACCTCATTAAAATCGACCAGGTGAGGGTCGATGATAGGCCGTGAAGGCAAGCGAGGTGCTGGACGAGGTGCAGGTGCCCGCAGTGGTGGAGGAGTCGGGGCCTCTCATCTCTGACCACTAGCTTCCCCTTGGGCAGAGCACCGAGAACTCCGTCTAGGCGGCATCCCGAGCAAGAAAACCCTATGTAGAGACCCCTAAAGATCGAGCTCAACCCTGGGGATGAAGATGAACCAAAAGACACTCCTAGGGCTTGGAATGATCTTCTCCATAATCTGGAAGCTTGGAGGTAGCTTCATGAACGCATGAACGGCCGTGAAGATTTCATCCTGAAATCATGACGAACCGACTGAATCTCGTGCCGATGAAGAAGGAATGAGGTTGTTGGGCTAGAGAGGTGGAGATATGTGGTTCTAGGGTTTGGGAAATGTGTTGGAGGAAGAGTGGGGGTGATAGAATGAGAGAATGGGGTGTTAAGACCCCTTTTAAAAGGGTTCGATTGATGGCTCGACCAGGCCAGTTCGCCGGGTTCGGTCGACCGGACCGGGGCTGGTGGTCGACCGAAGTGGTCGACCTAGCCTTAAAAAGCTCATTTTTCATCATTTTTTATCGCCGAGTCACCCACGGGTTCGGGTGAGTATCGAGTGAGTCGGCCGCCAATTACGGCCCGTTTGCGTCGCGAATTGTGCTTGCTAATAGGTCCGAGGTTGTGTCACATCACTACCCCCTTGACCCCCGCGACTTGATCGTGCGACCTGATAGCGCAGGTCGATCCACGCGACCTGACCGCGTAGGTCAATCTGCATGTGAGGGCGCACGATGGTGGTGCATGATGCGATGGGTTGCTGGGAGTCCTGAGTCGGGCTCTGGCTTGCGATAGAGTGACTGGAGCATACGCGCCCACCAGGTGCTTGGGAAAATTCTCGACACGCACGTGTGGGGCCTTATAAGGGTGCTGTGAGCTCCTGAGGCTTGTGGTTGGCCAAAATAGGTCTTCCTTTGGCTTCAGAGGGCTGGAGGGAGGCAACTCGGGGGTAGACCCCGGCCTCGTTGCTGGGTGCCACATGGCGTGGCTTGTAGTCAGGGCTCCCCGGGTCGGCTCAGGTAGCTGTGTTGAACGCGGGTAAACCCGCATGCTGAGTGATCGTGGGTAGGCCCGATCTATTGTTGATGTTGTCATGGGTCACGGTTAGCTAGATAGCACCCTTGGTTGGGCCCGGTGATTGGGGTGTCGACATGATAATGCCATTTGTCTGGTGGTCGGGGTGGCCCTTGCTCCTTGGCGAAGAGTCGTATAATGCGGCAGGCTATTCTGAGTCCCGGGTTAACCTGGTTCTTGAGATGTGGGTGGTGTAAAACCATAGGCAGGGTATTCGGGGGTGATCCCCAAATCCCTTCAGAGTGCCGCTCGATGCAGCAGGTTGTCCCGAACCTTGGATCCGGCTCGGTTGTTGGAGAAACTGGCCGGTATAGTGCCTTTTGCTCGAGAACAATCCCCGCTTATTATGGTGTGCCGTTTGACCCGACGAAGTGTCTCAATTTTCAAGCTCAACTCAACTGGTAGAGCACTTTTGGCATTGTGCCATTTTGCTCTATCTAGAATGTGTTTTCCTATGCTTAATCCTCAATTAATTAGAGGAAATAAGCAGGTGCCAACAGTGGCCAAGAAGAACGCCGGTGCATTACAAAGCTGGCTATCGACTTTAGGAAATTCCGTTCTCATCGGAGGCGTCTGGGTCTTTCTGAATGGCCGACATGCCAGAACACCCCCGATCCGGCAATCCCAACAGTGCCAATATAGAACTCCTTCCAAGTGCTAGCTCAAGAAAAGCTGGACCACTTCGAAGCAAAATCAAATGGGGGGTTGGCCCCCAGGTGTCCAAGCGAGCTTGGCCCCGAGCTCCAGTTCAAGCCGGTGAGGTGCTGCGGACCCTTGCTGAAGAAACCAGCAGGGACAAGACTGCGACGGTCATCACCGTCAATGTAGTTACTGCTGAAGGCAAATACGGGAGACCATCCACGTCGTTCGAAGAAAGTCCAGCTGGTGAAAGAGGCATTACTCTCAACCCCACCATGCATGACCCTGCATTACTGATGTTGTTGCAAGAGTACCGGCAGGAGGTTGAAACATTTAAAAAGTAGCTGAATGAAAAGAATGCACAAGTATCTACCTCTAGACAAGTAAAAGTCCCTCCCGAGACGCCGGGAAACGATGGCCAAACCCTCGAAGCTTCACCACAGGCAGCCGCATCTCAGCCGACACCTGATTACATAGGGGGCACTCCCTCCCAGCAGCAACATACCACTTCAATGCAACCCATGGTTATTCCGTAACAGGGGATTGTCGTAGGACCTCAGGCAATAGTGGCGACACCACAAATGTAGCAGGCCCACTTCTGCCCAAGCCCAGTCGACCAAGTGATGGCGAATAAAATAATCATAGAATAGATGAGTGAAAAGAAGCTGGCCGACGTAGGCAACGATGATTATGCCACTTTTGATGTGTACAAGGTACCTTACCCTGTCCATCATGAGGCCAAGAGGCTACCTCCCAGCGTTAATAAGCCGCCAAGGTTCGAGAAGTTTAACAGACAAGGTTCGCCGAAAGAGCACATAGCTTACTACGTCAACATAATGGGTGACCTGGCAGCTGACGAATCCTACCTACTCCAGTTCTTCGGGTCCTCCCTTACTAACAGGAAAAAGGGAAGAAGTCATACCAGACAAGCACGACTGCCAAACTAACCTTGGCCCCCGAAACTACTACAAGCAGACACTACACCAAATAAAGATAGAAGGGTGAACTCTGAACTAGGAAAAGTCAGAAGCTTATCGAACTGTCGACACGACGTCAGGCTCTGAATGAAGACCTGTAAGAACATCCAACAAAGCCTAGGAAAATCTAGATAGACTCAGACAACATGACTAGAACATCGTGCACACTGCCCCATACACGACCGAAACATCGTGCAGGCGACAAACACTGACCTCGAGTATAGCCACGAGAGGGCTAACCCAGGAGGTCACGGCGCACAAGAAACGCGAAGAGAACCGTAAAGGGTCACGTGTCACGTGACTGGAGTGCCCCACACTAGAATAACAGCCAGCTGCGTTCACCGACATCTTATGCTACGCCTACAAGCATATCGTCTGTTATGCCTACAGTCAGGTAGAGACTAAGACACTGTTAGAACCAAAACAGTAACCAAGTCACGAGTGACTAGATAGGGGAGTGCCCATCAGCGTCAGTCCCAAGCCCCTGACCATGTGTGCACACACTGGCTTTTGCCTAAGCCAGGCCTCTAGCTAGTTTTCTCCCCTTGTAGGACACAACGGTAATCGCGGGAGCTGATGGAAACAAGCTTAAAAACTATGAATTGGAAGTGCCCCGCTGTAAAAGTCGTCACGCTGGAGCGTGCCGTAAGGCTATGACTAGTGAAGGCTCACAAGGCACAGACTCCAAAACACAAGTGCCAAAGTACATACAGGCAAGAGTGCCCTGTAACACGTACTTCGAAGCACCAAAGACAGCATAGGAGATTGCCAATAGACTCAGGACAAGGCAACTAAACCTACAACTACAACGGTCCCTAAGTCCTATGACTCTGAGTCAGGATCGTCGCACATAGTGGGACAAGCCGCCAATCAGTCTAATCCTAAGTCAGGGAAAACGACGCTCCGAGAAAATGACACACGGAGACCTGAGGGGACACCGAGAACCCTCAGCACACCTGGATACGTAAATCGAGGTAGGATAGTACCCCGAGACATCCAGAACACTGTCTCGAGCTGGACGAAACCATCGAGACACAGACAAGGTCACATGTCAACCCCTGGTCTCACCGGGTTGATCAAAACCTGACACGACACATACACTGCAATCACAAACACTCTTGGCCGTCCCATCATGGTCACAGCCCTCATAGGATGTCAACAGACACCCACGGGTCATGGGAAACCATGAGATCAAGCCAAGACAAGCAGAAACTGAAGCGGTGGACAACGACTACACTCTGGGCAGAGCGAACCATCACTCAACTGGTAGGTGAACCCAACAGTCAAGGAAAGCCACTGCAAGACCAGAGACAAAGACATTGGCAGGTCTAGATCAAGTCGTTAGGGTACTATCGTAGTCAAGAAAAAGACCACACCCAGTCACCTGAACCGACCGATCCAGAAACCACTGACACACAGACACCATCCTAAAGCACAAACCTAAGACAGACAGACACACAGAACAGAATAACGGCTATCATGGCCACAACAGGACTATAACGCACCAGCATAGGGGTGTTACCTACTCTAATGCACCAGAGTAGGGGCGCCAGGGCAAACAGACCTGAAATCTAATATAGATCATGTAACGCACTAGAACCGATGCTTCACATCAGCATAACACACCAGGATAGTGGCGTTATGGCCAACGGACTAGAAACTCAAATGAAGGGCATGTAACGGACCTCCATAGGCACGTTACACATGCTTAACGCACTAGGATAGGTGCGTTATGGCCAATAGACCCAAAACACAACCACGGACCATGTAACGCACCAGACTAGGGGCGTTACACAATGTGACGAACAAGGGGAAGTCTGTCAGGGCTCACCGACTGACCCGATCTTCGAGACAAACACGATCGTCGAGGGACTGATAGCCACAGTCATCAAAAATCACAGCACGTAACATACCAAGCCAAGTGCGTTACAGGCATGTGACGGTCCTATGCTGGTCCGTCACACCAAGGGCGTAACGCACCACCATAGGCGCGTTACAGTCATGAACTGTCAACACGACACCAGGCTCCCAATGAAGACCTGCAAGGACAACAAGAAAGCCTAGAAAAACCTAGACAGATGACCGATAGAGATGACAGATGACACTACAAGGACGTCATGCACACTGCCACTCGCATGACGAGAACGTCACGCATGCGACAGGACGTCGACCTTGAGTACAGCCACAAAAGGGGCCAACCCAAAAGGTCACAACGCACGAGGAACGTGAAGAGATCCGCGAAGAGTCACACATCACGTGATTAGAGTGCCCCACACTAGAAGAATAGCCAGCTACATCCACTAACGTCTTATGCTGTGCCCACTTGCGTCTCGTCTGCGATACCTATAGACGGGTAGAGACTAAGGCACTGTCAAAATCAGAACAGTAACCAAGTCACGAGTGACTAGACAAGGGAATGCCCGTCGGCATCAGTCCAAAGCCCTTGACCATGTGTGCACACACTAGCTTTTGCCTAAGCCAGGACTCTAGCTAGTTTTCTCCCCCCGTACGACGCAACGGTAACTGTGGGAGCCGACGAAGACTAGCTTAGAAACTGTGAACCGAAAGTGCCCCACTGTAAAAGCCGTCACGCTGAAGCATGCCGTAAGGCTACGACTAGTGAAGGCTCACAAGACACGGACTCCAAAACACAAGTGCCAAAGTACATACAGACAAGAGTGCCCTATAACACGTACTTCAAAGCACCAAAGGCAGCACAGGAGACTGCCAACAGACTCAGGACAAGACAACTAGACCTATAGCAACGGTCCCTGAGTCCTACGACTCTGAGTCAGGATTGTCGCACATAGCAGAAGAAGCCGCCAATTAGTCTAATCCTAAGTCAGAAAAATGACGCTCCGAGAAAATAACATACGGAGACCTGAGGGGACACCAAGAACCCTCAGCACACTTGGACATGCAAACTGAGGTAGAATGGTACCTTGTGACATCCAGAACCAATGTCTCGAATTGGACAAGGCCGCCGAGACACAACAAGACTTCCTGTCAACCACTAGGTAACCCCGGGTTGACCAGAACCAAACACGACACAGACATACTAACACGCTGACACGTCCACCACCACAGCAGCACAAACAAACAGAACCAACAAGGACAAGAGTGGTGAGCGACAGTAACACTCTGGATAGAGCAACCTGTCAATCAACTGCTAAGGGAAACCCAATAGTCGAGAGACAACTGCTACGCGACCAGAGACACAGACAATGGTAGCTTCTACATTGAGTCGTTAGGGTGCTGTCCTAGTCTAGGAAAAGACCATAGCCAGTCACCTAAACCGCCCAATCCATACAACCACCGATAGACAAACACACAACACAACACAAGCAAATGGTCAATACGGCAAACAGGACTATAACGCACCAACATAGGGGCGCTATACCCACATAACGCACCACGGGAGGGGCGTTATGCCAACCAGACCTGAAATCATATACAGATGATATAACGCGCCAGCATAAGGGTGTTAGATCAACATAACACACCCAGGGAGGGGCGTTATGTCCAATAGACCCAACACGAATGTCACGAAGTATAACGGACCACAACAGGCATGTCATACTAGTATAACGCACAAGGGCAGGTGCATTATACCCAACAGACATAAAAACACATTAAGCACAGACCAAGGGCATATAACGGACCACACCCAATCCGCCGTAGCCACAAAACACACTGGGTGAGGCGCGCTATATCAACCGCCATACCCAGTCAAAACATCGATCAATGAATCCATAACGGCTCTGCACCTGGGCGTTATCTTAAACATAACGCGTGGGGAGAAGACCGTCATGCAAACCGACAACCACAGTCTTCGAGGCAGGAACGGTCGTCAAGTGATCTGACATGGCAGTCAGCCTCGAAAACCACCCGATCATAATGCACCTGGGCAGGGGCGTTATGCTCCACATAACGGACTTGGCTGGGTCCGTTATGCTCCAAGACCTTTGAAGATGAAAAATCATACGTGATGCATAACGGTCTATCGGGGGACCGTTATGCACATAACGGTCTCTGATAGGACCGTTATGCCAATCCGATGATCAAAACGGTAGCGCAGGAAAAATACAGTCCTTTAAAGTATGGACACAATGCGCAGACCTGATGGCCTTAATTCTACATGTGCATCGACCCTGGACTCTACATGTGCATAGACCTAGACTCTACATGTGCACAGGCCTTACTTGCGCACAGACTCTATATGTGCACAGACTCTTAAAGAGCATGTTAAAAGATATGCATCAACCTGTAGAACATGCTACACTACATGCATCAACCTGATGTGCACAATACTAGCATGAGCGTTGGCCTTATAGAATGAGTGTAGGGATGTGCATCGATCTTACCTTACACAAGATGCAATGTGCATCGACCTCACTTTACACAAGGTACAATGTGCATCGACCTTGCTTTACGCAAGATGCCATGTGCATCGACCTTAGTTTGCACAAGGTGCAATGTGCATCGACCTTGCTAAGCACAAAGTCACTCATGCACTGACCTGATACACTACTAGTGTATATATGTGCATCGACCTTTGTGACTACATGCATCGACCTTATGTTTAACGATGTATAAGGATGCATCAACCTGACAAGATGAAGACATATGCATGCATCGACCTAACAGACGTAATATAAAAAATTGCACTGACATGTCTGACCTAAGACTAAAATGTGCATTGACCTGTCAGACTAAAGCCTAAAATGTGAATTGGCCAGATGTGATGAAGATATGAGTGTGCATCGATCTTTTCTAACCAAAACCTGAACATGCATCGACCTCAATGAAGTGCCTATATGTGCATTGACCTGAGTTTTGACACTTAGACAAATACATGGCTTGTTCAATATGAATGATTTTTATGCAGTTGAGTCTCAACATGATTCATAGTATGTCATTATCAAAACCAGGGTTCCAACAAGGCACATAGCCCTCACAGGCAGTTCCACTGCCAATAAACAAGAAGCTTTCGGGGACCCTCAACACACTTCGAAAAAACACACAAGCATAATTACAATGATAAAATAGCGGAATTAAACACAAGCATGACATACAACAACTGAAAATTCACGTGCACTTTCCACGGAGTGAGCATGACAACTCTGCCCGGTCAAGTGCCTCGCATATGCCGGGAACCCTGACACGCCAGGCTTTGGAATGCTGCAAAGATGGCTGGAACTGGGGTGACCACCTAGGGCACTCGCGAGTAACATGACCAGTCCGACCACATATGAAACACTTCACCTTAGCTTCACCCACAGTACATGACTTGCTCCCCGAGAAACCTGCCACATCTCGGACACTATCCTAGTTGCTCACTCATACCAAGCCATAGTGGTCGAACCACTGGATGCTAAAAGGTCACTGCAGACACTTGCTCTCCTCCTGCTCCTGGCGCCTCCCGCTAGACCTGCTCCTTCGGAACAACCTAGACATCCGACTGAAAAGTCAATTCCCACTCGATGGTCCAGCATGACAAGGCTGGACCCAACAACTAATAACTCACCAGCAAAACCTTCTCATCCTCGACACACTCCACAAACCAGAACACTCGTTCCACTGCATTGATCCATGACCTCACTGCATCAGGATCCGGTTGGCCTTCAAACATCGATGGGCAAAACTACAAAGACTCTTGCAAGAGACGTCCATGACTACCATGTGACGAACTGCCCTCGCTAGCCTCCCGACCACGATGCTGACTCAATCGCCACACAATGAACCAAAACATGCTGGCATAAAACTCATCCTGACTCGGCACACCCTGAGTCACTACCTCTAGAGGAGAAGACTCGCCACTCAGCTCCTCCCTACTCAGCACACCCTAAGCCCCCACCGACACTCCTAACAGGGCTCGAACTCGCTTCCTCGACACCATCCAACTCTCAATACAAGCACGAAAAATAATAGGGGAGCAGTGAATAAAATAAAACACCCTAAGCCAACTGTCGACTATACTAGACTCTCTAAACTCATCATCACTACATTGTCTCGAATTCCCATGTATTTTCACAACCATGCTCTGATACCAACTATAATGACCCAAGATCTGGACACCGAGAATAACCTGATACCATTCGAATCCTGGCCCGCCACCCATGAGCCGGAAGGCTCGAAACGGTTGAAGGGATGGTGTGGATATGCATTGAAATCCCCCTCTTTTTCACCTTTTCTTTCTTCTTCTTCCTCCTCTTACTTTCTTCCTGTTGGAGCTCCCTCTCTCTCCCGGCCGTGGTTCTCTCTCTTCCCCGGGCGCTCGTGGTCGTGGCCCCTCCCTCCGGCGATGGCATGGTGGCGGCGATGGTGGCGAGGCTAGCACGGCAGTGGCTTTCTTGCGGCTTGGGGCGTGGAGCTCGTAGGAGATAAATCTTCTTCTTGCGATTGGCGGCGATCCGGCGGAGCTCGTGCTCCATTAAGGTAGGGGGATGGATTCCCATGCTCATCCCTTCCCTTCTCGTGATTTTTAGGCCCAAGAGAGGGCAAGAGGGGCTTAATCCATGTCGGGAGGGTGAAATCCATGTTTAGGGCTTAAGCGTCGGATCCATCGATTCGTGGGGTTTTTGATCGATTTGGGGCCATAGATGCATGCTAAGAGGGTTGGGGGAGCTTGCCCCTTGATTTCCCCATCATCGGGTGATGATCGGGCATGGAGCAGCATTTTGGGGTTTTTCCCACCGTTCTGCTCTCGGGTGAGCTTAGCGGTCCTTCCAGTGACCGCCAGGCTCCCCAGGCAGCCTCAAGTAGGACTGCGAGAGGTTATTGTATTGTCTGCAGTCCAGGCGGTCTAATTGTGGACCGTCAAGTGTTGGTTGGCAGCCGTACGATAGACCGCTAACCATGGGCTAGCGGACGTCCTTCGACCATTTTCCTCGTTTTTGACCGTTGGGAGTCACGTGTTCCCTAGCGGCCATAGGTACGATCGTTTGTGATGCTTAGTAGTCTAAGGGTAGACCATTTGTCTTGGGCTAGCGGCCTTACGATAGACCGCTAGGCCCATCGTGACTCGCCCTGTAGCGGCCTAAGATACAACCGCTAGTGTTTGTCTCACGGTCTGATGTGGGACCGCGTGGCTTGCCTCGCGGTCTAGAGTTGGACCGCTAGGTCTTGGGCTGCCCAAGTGGGTTGTAGTCTCATTTCCCTCCGATCCGTGATTTTCGAGAGTCAGTTCTTACCTCCGGTGACCCGTCCACTAGTCGTAGCTTTCCTACGGCTTGCGTGTGCTAGCCCACCTGGGAGTGGTGGTACGGCTTACCCGAGAGAGACGGTTCTTAGGCTGGTTGCCATAGGGTCCCCACGCGCAGCCGAGTCCGGGCTTCGGGGGAATAACCAGCTAGAGGATAGACCTAGGGCGTATGGTCTGAGTGTGCACACGAGGTTGGGGACGTCAGACAGCACTGACGAGCATGACCCCAACTAGTCCTTGTTTGCGGTACTGGTTACTTGGTGTGTCTCTATCTCTGCTTGGGGCGTTGTAGCGAGACACTTGTGACGCGGTGTAAGACATCAGGGGATGCATCCGGTCGTTCTTCTAGTGGATGGTGCTCCTATCTGCTGGCAGGTACGGACTAGAGTTTTGATGGACCGAGGTTCAGTTGTTTGGTATAGTTAGTTTAGGTGGCTTTCCTGTTTATTTATTACTGCTTGTTGGTTTCACCATACCCCCGTTAGTAGCGTTACCTTCGTACTGCTTGCATTTCCTGCCTTGTTTCTTTCGCGCGAGGTGGGGGTCCGCGAGATCCCTACTGAGCCTATGAAATGAGGCTCACCCTTGTGTTTTCAGGTGAGGCAGGGTCGTCGCGGGACGCGGCAAGTTTACAGCGAGGTTCTAGTAGCCGAGGTTAGTCGCCAGTTGCCAGAGCCGGGGTATGCCCCATGTACTTGTACCTTTATTTCTATTGACTGTACTTGTATTTGGACATGAGATGTACTGGACCTTGTAGCAGTTAGTTATTTATTTAATTTCCTACATTATTTTGTTGTCATTGTACTATCTCTGTAGTTATTCTAGCTTCTTACGTACCCTCACACCATCCTTTATCCCTTCCGAGTCTTCGGGCTAGTGGGAGGTGGGCCGAGGTTCGAGTCGCACCAGTTCCTTTCCGGTACTCGGATCCCTGGTCGCTACACTATGAGTTTTCAAATTCATCACCATGATTAGACAAAATGTTAGATATAGACTGCTCACTATTCTGTTTTATTCTGTTGTAAAATTCCTAAAATTCTTCTAAGGCATTATTTTTTCATCTTTTAAAAACTCTTAAAGAATATGCAAGAAGGCTCTTTGAAAGCCAATGAGACACACCTAGCATGAGTGGCCTATTACCATGAATGTGAGCAAGGTGTGAGAACCAACATGGCCAGTTTCTTCCAATCTAAATAAAAACTGATTTAACAACATGCAAGCTCAAAGATATCATGAAAGATATGCATGGAATGACCTTTGCAATGACAAGTGCTATAACTAAACACCAAAAACCATGGCTATCAAATAATGCACAAAAGTGAGCATCATGAGCCCCAACTCAACTAGTTTGTGCATTTTTAGAGTTGTGGGATCTTACCATTTCCTCTTAAAGTATATGAGCATGATTTACCATTTGATTTGAGTCCAAGCTGAAAATGACTCAATCATTCAAGAATTTGAGTTCCAAGAGTCCACCAAAGCTATGTTTCCTGCATAACTGGATGGTCACTATATCAGCACCTTAGTTATCAAGCATTTCTTAATTCACTACATAAAGACACACACACACACAAGATTTGTCATCATTGAAACATAACTATCAAAATCAACTAGGGGATCCAACATGTTTAATGAATGTAGGATCTTGCACCCTAATTCAAAAGAAACAAAATTTTCTGGCAAAAGAGTCAACAATATGTGCATGATTGACTTAGATGACCCTGCTCACATAATTTTTTGTCTTACTACACCTAAATCAGATGTTGCATATTTATGGCATCGTAGACTAGGTCATTCTAGTTACAATGCCCTTCATAAACTCGTGAAGCACTCTATTGTAAAAGGATTGCCTGAACTCAAATTCAAACAAAACAATAAAATCTGTGATGCATGCACCCAATGAAAACAAACTAGGAAATCATTCAAGAGTAGAACTGAAAGCTTAGCATCTAAATCACTTGAACTAATCCATATGGACTTGTTTGGTCCAACTAGAACTGCTAGCTTAAGTGGTAAAAGATATGGCTATGTCTTGATAGATGATTTCTCAAGGTTCACATCGGTGTTCTTTCTTGCACATAAAAATGATACTTTTGATGAGTTTCAGGCTCTCTACATGAAGGTGAAGTAAGATGGTGAGTTTAAAATCTCCAACATACTTTCAGATCATGGTGGTGAATTTGATAATGCTGATTTTGATAGTTTGTATGGGGCTGAAGGCATAAATCACAAGTTTTCATCACCAAGAACTCCTGAACAAAATTGGGTGGTTGAGAGGAGAAACAAAAGTCTCATTGAGATGGCTCGTACAATGCTTGCTGAAAGGAAACTCCCTAGGAGATATTGGGTAGAGGTGATAAACACAGCTTGCTATATCATCAACCGTTCAATGGTAAGGCCATTCACTAAGAAAACTCCTTATGAGTTGTTCAAAGGTAAAAAGTCATCCCCCTCTCACATGAAAGTTTTTGGATCTATATGCTTTGTTCACAATAATGACAAGAGAGAGTTAGATAAATTTGAGCCCAAGAGTGACGAAGAAATTTTTCTTGGATATTCTGATAGATCTAGGGCTTATAGAATCTATAATCTCAAGACTCTATGCGTGGAAGAGTCACCCCACATCACATTTGATGAATCCAATGATGATAAACCTTGCAGGAAGGGTGATGATGGGGAGTTCTTGCACTCCAAGGAAAAAGATGATCTTCCACAAGTGGAGACAAGTTGAAATGGTGACCAAGGAGAATCAAGCAATACAAGGGTCACGGCTCCTGATGGAGGTAACAATGTTACTGATATAAGAGTGCTTAAAGGCCATCCATTAGAAAACATCATTGGTAGCCTATATGATCCACCTAGAACTAGGTCACATTTCAGAATTTTAGATGAACTAGAACAACTTGCACTTGCCTCCCAGACTGAACCGAAAAATATTGAAGATGCATTGAAAGATGAAAATTAGATAAACTCCATGCATGATGAATTAAACCAGTTTGAGAGAAATAAAGTGTGGCATCTAGTTCCTAGACCCCTAAAAAAATTAATCATAGGTACTAAATGAGATTTTAGGAACAAATTCAGTGAAGATGAAAAAATAATTAGAAAAAAAGGTAGGTTAGTGGCACAGGGTTACAATAACAATCGTAAGAAAGTACATCAGGGGCACTACCATTGTCGACTAAGATTCTATCTACATTATAATGATTTATTATGGCCGATACAACTAGGGCGTCGTCGTGCGGGGTTGTTAACCCTTCCAGGTTCTAGTTAGAGAATACCAGAGCCTGCAGCTCACTTGCCGGCGGGGCCTTAGAGGGCTCAGAGGCTTGGCTCACCCGCTCGACATGACGCTTCTTTCCTCGACCGCTATCTCCTCCTGACACAGCTCCTCCAGTGATGACGTTGATGTGGACCCCACAAGGGATGTTGTCGATCTCCTCGGGGGCATCGCAGTCCTCCATCTACCCAGACATGTATTGGGACAAGTGCCCCTGACGAATGAGATGCTCGATCTCATCCTGGAGCTGGTGGCAGTCGCCGGTGTGGTGCCCATGGTCGCTGTGGAAGAGGCAGTGCTTACAGTGGTTGCGACGTTTTGCCTTCATAGGCTCGGGTTGGCGGAGGAGGCTCGAGCCTTTGATGTCTTCATAGATCTCATAAACCAGAGCAGTTAGGGTGGTGTACTGCTCGTACCTCTAAGATGGTTCTTTGTGCTCTCCGTCTCGGTTCCACCTTTTTCCTTGGCCCGAGCTTGGCTCGGACGCTCGCTTCTTGTCCCCCTCCCGACCTAAGCCGGTTGTGCCGCGGCAGGCGCTGAGGACTTCCTTGCATTCAGCATGGCACAATGCCAGGGTCACTAGCTCGGCAAGGGAGGTTGGAGGATGTAGTACTAGCTCGTGCGGAGGTTTTCATCGCGGGTGCCTCCAGTCAGTGCAGTTATGGCCGAGGCTACATCCAGTCGGGGGATTTGTAGAGCCTCTGATTTAAATCGGTCCATGTAGGCCTGCAGCTTCTCCCCCTACTCCTGTTTGAGTGCCAACAGACCCGCTACCGACCTAGGGGGACTGCTACTAGTGAAGCTCTCCTTGAAGACCCACCAAAATTGCTTGAAGTCCCGAACACTGCCTAGGGGAAGGGCTCTGAACCAAGCTTGAGTGCCCTGGACCAGTGTGGTCACGAATGCTCGGCACTTGATGGCGTCAGAAACCCTGTGGAGAGTCATCAGGGCATCGAAGCTGTCGAAGTGGTCAGCCGAGTCACCCTGGCCGTCATATGACTTGATGGTCAGGAGGGAGATCCTTGGAGAGATCTCTACCTTCAAGATGTGATTGGAGCATGAGGATTTTTCCTCATCTTCCTCAGGAGAAGTCTTCTGCAATGCACAAAGGGCACGCTCTTGCTTTGCGAATGCCTCTCAAAGTCTCACTGTCGGAGGGACAACTCCGATTGTCGCTAGGTCGAGGGGCTACGAGGACGCACCCAGAGGCTGCCTCGACGCCCTTTGAGAGCTTCTGTCTCCGGAGGTGGCTGGTGCACTCCGGACTTCTCCCTCCTCAGAGTAGAGGAGGCTACTCGTTCTGGTGGAGGGACTTGCGACGGTCCACCTGACCGGTTGTGAATTATCTATCGTCCTCGGAGGATGAAGCAACCTCCTACAGTTTGCAAGGAAGCATCCCCACGGCGGGGACTCTCCTGGGGAAGTCACGATCGCTCCTCCCTGGCTACCTGGGTCCTCATTAGATCAATGAGGCTATCCAGTTTTACGTTGAGGGTTTAGAGGGGGTCCGTGCTCCCGGTAGGGGATTGCCTCTCCACCGTGGGCGGGGGTAGATTGCCGGTTAGGTCACTGGCGTGAGAGGGGGTGTCCCTCATATGTTGGGACGGTGCACCCTCCTCAGTCGTCGGAGCTTTCCCTTTGTCGCCTGCGGCCCTCCTACTAGAACTCCGTCGCACCATGTCGGCTATTCGCTCGTTTCCCACAGACGGCGCCAAATGAAGAGGGATAATCTCACGCTTGTCCTAAGCCGAAGATGATGACCATGAAGTTACGAACTGCAAGATAGGGAAACGGGTTAGAGGTGCCCAAGGATAGTTCCCTGGGGAAAAACCCTTCGATGCCTAAGTCAGTAGAGCCTTGATGCGATGAGTAAGAAGGGGTGAGGGCGCGAGATTCCTCTCCACCAAGTGGTGAAGTGGTTCTTGCTCAGGGAGTTTAGGCTTAATAGCCCTTGAAGCGTCTTCATGAAGCCGTCCTTACTTATTTCTGGCAGCTTCGGTTCAACCCTGGGCGAATGATGCTTCGCATCCTTCCGGGCCTCCAGATAAGCCATCACTTCAGTGTTAGTCAAAGATTTCAACTTCTTTAAATAAGAAGAGTCGATATCAAGAGCTGGCATCGGCTAGGAGTCCAAAAACTTCCTTTCTGCAATGGCCCAACACTCCCGACGAAAATTTCTATAGAAGCCCATCCGTGCATTCCACCATCGAATGTACTCTGGAGTTACACTAGGGAAGCGAGCAGGAGTCGGGACCCTGAATGAGGCAGCCTCTCGGGGATGGAAGTAGTCCCATCATATGCGGGCCTCGTCGGTTGCTACTTGCCTGGCCTACGCCCTATTCGGTAGTGCAAACTGGGTAGAAGATGGAGGGATATGCTAGTCATAACTGAAATTTTGACTGAATTGGAATGGGTAGTAGGGCTCCAGCCATAAGATGCTGCTCTTGCGAAAGACCACGACGCTCGGTCTTATTGCCAGCGCCCAATCAACTAACTCCAGTTCCAGAACTAGCCTCGTGCACTTGGCACCGGAAATGCGATGAACATATTCTTCTATCTCATAAAGACATCACTCTCGCATCTTGTTCACCAGTGGGCTTGAGTGGGCCTCCAAACTCCAGAAGTGCAAAACAACCGGTACGTCTATGGGGACCCTAGTCAGCTTTCCCCAGATGGCAAAAAGTTGATCTGCTGTCTGAGTAGGTTCGACGCTAGCGAATTCTATCATCCTCGAATCAAGTTGAGCTAATTGTAGCGCCCGAGGAGCAGCTTTCGGGAACAATGTACAGACCAAGGCATTGAAAAAGTGTAGCTGGCCAACTGTTTGTGGATTCCTGTGTTGTGTCTCCTCCTGATTTGATGATGGGTTTTGATGTTGGCAATATTCTATGATTTGATGCAGTTACAGTCAACTAATTTCTTGCAGTATCTCCTAAGTAAATATGCTCTCCTACATGTTGATATGCTCTCCTACATGTTGATATGCTCCCATGCATGTCAATATGCTATCCTACATGTCAACATGTTCTTCTGCGTATTAGTATGCTCTCCTGCATGTTGATATTCTCCCTTGCATGTTGATATGCTCCCCTGCACGTCAATATGCTATCCTGCACGTCAACATGTTCTTCTGCATGTCAATATGCTCTTCTGCGTGCTCAGATGCTCCTCTGTGTGGTAATATGCTCCCACTCATAGTAAGATATTAGCACAGAAGGTCGGAGCACATTTATGCATATGTGAGAAGAAAGGTTGATGCATCTTTACATATAGTTAAGCATAAGGTCGATGCATGTTCTAGCATGTAGTCACACAGGTTGATGCACATGTACTCTAGTAGTGTATTAGGTCAGTGCATGACTGATTGTGTGTGAATACAATGTCGGTGCACATTACACTTTGTGCAAAGCAAGGTTGATGCACTTTTCTACATTGTACACATTAAGGTCGCTGCATGTACTGTAGCATACTCTACAAGGTCGATGCATATTTTTAAACATACTGAGCTAGGTCTGTGCACATGTGTCTCTAACGTCGATGCACATTTTGCTTTAGTCATACTAAGGTCGATGCACATCTGCCTTAGTCACAGACAAGGTCAGAGCACTTTGTGTTAGATAGTGCATAAGGTCGATGCACATTTTGCAACTTGCCTTCTGAGGTCGGTGCACATGTTGCATCCTGCATATTAAGGTTTGTGCACATTGTTATTATTCCATACCAAGGTCTGTGCACATATTCATTGTTTCATGTAAGGTCAGTGCACATGCATGCATGATGTCAATTCAGGTCAGTGCATACACTGTAGCTTTCTTCACAAAGTCGGTGCATATCCTGCACTATCTGAATCAAGGTCGATGCTTGTAACCTAGCAACTGTAGCTAAGGTCGATGCTTATTTTGGAAGTCAATGCTAGTCTGTTAACCTCTGCAGCTTTAATTCAGTGCACCTTTATCAAGGACGATGCACATTCTGCATTCACCATTGAGACAGGTCGGTGCACCTTCATGTAGGACTACCTATAATGTATTTAGGCCAATCCGCGTAAACCCCCTTGTGACCCTTCAAATTCCCCTATAAAAACCCCCCAAGGGGTAGGGCACAAAACACACAAAGGATACACAAGATCAAGGAGCCATCACTCAGCACTTAACGCAGATCGCCAGCATTCGATGAGCTAAGGAGAATTGTGTGTGTGTGACTTGTCAGTCGACTTAGCACGCCGTGGGTAGGTCCTTTGCACTTCCCTCGCGTGTTAACTGAGCCATAATGCACAAGTCTGTGCGCCACATGTGAGATGCTATGACAAGGCTAGATGCCCCCTCATGTCGGGATCGCACCTCACGTGTCCGTCAGTCACGACCATGCATGTGTCATGACGTCTTGCTTCCTCTCAGTAACGAGGCCACGTTGACTGCTCAACTCGAGCCGTGATCGACCCTCGCCCAGATACCGGATTGACGTATCCCTCAATCACCCAGCCAGTCTTATGCCCCCGTTCGGCACCGCGGCCATGGCCTACGCCACGGGGGGATCTTCTATAAAACACACATGTACTCATATCACGCATCAACTCGAGGGCCGACTAGCACGTCAAAATTGTCCCGTGGCATGCACCTATTGTACCCTGGCCTCCACGGCCCGTCTGTAAAAAAAATATATACATCAGTGTTACACCGCCAATTGGACGTATGCTCTTGCATCCACGTTCGGGCCTCTAGCAACCCTCTGTGTCACCTAGCGTAAACCCCCAGCACCCTTCACCCCCAGCCAACACGATCCAGTTTGAGACGAACCTACAGCTGCAAAGTGCTCTCGGGTCTTCATCCCGGGCTTCAGGAATACGGACTCCACTTCGACATGGAACAAAGGTCTTCGGATTCAATATGATGTAAATAAACACCGATTGCTTGTGATCGGTGGGGAAAGACTTCATGTACACGACTCCCCACAATCACCTGTACACTCACACCCACGGAATCGTCCTCCCCTCCACGTGTCGCTCACCCCCTGAGTCCACGTGCCATGCCCTGGCGGTGCATCCCCAGTTAAACGTTCGGTTCCATGGGTGATTGTTGAGAAATCGACTGGCACGCTCGCATCCTAGCCACGTTTCCCCCTTTACCCGGAAACTCCCCATGCCACTCGGTCTCCCCTCGACTCTCCGTAAAAGGCGAGTGCACGGTGCCGCTTTGAGACGGATACGGTCACGAGAGGGGGTGCCTGAGGCCCCTTATCTACTGGCATCTCCCCCGTAGCTATATCCTACCCCTCACTCTGGTCACTGCACACACTACTCCGTGGGCCCGTCGACACACACGCACACGCCGGTGAACTCCCGGGGTGGAATAATGGTCCAGCCACATTTTTTGGAAAATGAAATGAGAAGGTTGAGGCTGATTATTCTAAATTCAAAGCAGGATGGGGGCATGGTCCGAGGTTTTGCAAGCTAAGTGTTGGGCATAGAGGCCACGGAAAGTGTCTTGACATTTGATATTCATGAGCACCCGATCTAATCTGGCCTTAATCGTAGCACCGCCCACTCTATTGTTAGACCAAGTGTAGTTAGAGCCACAGTACCTAGCATCCAATAGTCCTAAGGAGGAGATGAAAGCATTGAAGTCGAGCATGGATGAAGAAGCAGGCATGTGACCCCCATGCTTTTCTGATGGATCGGCAACACAGTTGAAATCACCTCCCACAATCCAAGGAAGGCCATCAGGATTGGGAATAGATAGTAATTCATCAAAAAGACACCGACACTCAGAGACATCACAAGCTGCATAGATGGTAGAGACCATGTAGTTGACTAAGCCACCACGCTTGACAACTCCAGTAACATGCTGAGTGAACTTGGATAACAGCTGGAAGTCCCATGGGTTATTCCAAAAAATCCAAATCTTAGAGTCCTCTTCAAGGTAAGTTGCATGATTGTCCATGCCCAGTGACCGACAATAGTAGGAGCATTACGAAGAAGAGTCTTAGGCTCAAACACAGCAAGAAAATCAATATTGTATCTATTAATTAACTGCTTAAGGATACGTCTGGAGGCAATACTAGAGATGCCTCTAATGTTCCAAAAAATAGAATTACTAATCATGAGGAGACATACCCAGGATGGCCCGATGCCGCCTTGGCTTTTGATCTCGTAAGAATATGATCAATACAAGTATCTCGAACATTAGGAGGGACCACATTTCCCATTAACAGATTCTCCGCAAGGGCTCTAGATGAGGTAATAGATGATATCTTAGATGGCCCCCCATCCTTAGCAGATTGCGCGGGATCCTGATCAGAATCCACAGCCCCCACACCACCTTGCGCTATGACAATAATTGAAGTCATTGGCGGGTCACCTTCCTTAGCATGAATCACGGAATCCTACGGAGATTCCACTTCCCTGTTAGGCTGCGAAACCACCTGCCACGAGGTCGTCGACTTCTCCGCCACCGCCGGCAAGGAACACGTCGTCCGGCGAGGTAGTTCTTTAGGTGCAAGACATACGTCTGAAGTATTACCAGGGTCAAGTCCATGCACATGCAGAGAATGCTGTCATGTGTCATTTACGAGGGTGTTGATGTCCACCCCTGCTGAGGGACATTGACGACGACTTCAGTGTTCCTCTCATCGAGGGAACCTGGAGGATTGGTGGCTAGAAATCCCTGGCTGGAATTACTAGATATAAGGTTAAGGCAATTAAAAGCATTCTGAATACCAACACCCTTTGAGCCAGCAGAGTCTGCAGAAGAAGACTTTTTACCCTTCGTCACCACTCTCCATTCCCTCTCAGCCCGGGGGGGAGAGGCCTGCATTGGGCCTGTGAAAACATGGCTGGCCCCTTTCGCTTTCTTCTTACAGGTTCCGACCTCATGGCCAATCCTCTTACAGAAGGAGCAAATATTGGGAATCTGATGATATCTAATGGATTGCCAGAACCCTTCACTCTCACCGCAGCCAATCCAAATCCTTTCTGGAATAGGCTTAGCGACGTCAATATCCACACACACTAAAGCTTCGGCCGTTTGAGTCCAAGCTAGGGTAGCATCATGGATGCGTAAAACTTGACCCAGATTACTCGCTATCAATCTAAGATAATCTTCATTGTAGAGGTTAACTAGCAGACCGGGGAACCCTACCCATGTCGAGATGAGAGTAGGATCAATAGAGAAATCAAAAGAGCTCATCCAACGAAAGAAGCGGAATAAATAACCTTTGATATACAGGCTTTTCTGGACTAACACCTTAAGAAAGTCATCTTTTGTCTCAAACCTCAAGAGTACATGGCGTGGGTTGAGAGAGCTCAAAACAAGTTGATTCTAAAGCGATAACCGCTGCACCAGATACAACTTAACCTCAGAAAAGGTCAGCCTCCCATACGAACATTTGTCCACAATGGCGAACTTTAACGGGTCCTCAAAATGCTGGATCTCAGCCTTAGAGAAGAAAACGGCCAGCTCACCGGCGTCCGTGAAAGCCGACTGTCGTAGGTCAAGGGTTACTTTTCGAGAGCGCAGAGAAGCAGCCAATGCTTGTGCGAAGGATACCTACACTGGACGACCATCTGAAGATGGCTGCCTAGCCTCCCCCGCAGGGGAGGAAGATGAAGCCACCGTGACACCTCTGCCTCAACTTTCTGTGGAAAACCTCAACTCCCTACCATAAATAATACTAACTAGCAAGATCTGAACAATAATCAAGTGAATAGCAATAAAAGGGGCCATGAATTTAACCATTAGTTTAGCAGTTTATGTACACCTTTTCTAGAAATTGGATGACATGAAAAATGATAAGTTAGGAACAATTATTTCATATAACCTTGTTAGTCATGTTTTGTAACATTATTAACCTACCAACTTGTAGTATAACAGTGAAATAACATAGAATAACATGGGGAAAACAACCTAAGTTCTTGCTGGAAAGCAGGGTCAAAATGCAATCTTCATGAGGTCGCCATATCCATAAGACGGTCTTTGGAGGATCGCTATCATAAATCTAATATGTATATATATAATTATTTTAAAAAATATCATGAAGGCGTCCAATCTCGGGGATGTGTCGAAAAGAAGGCGTCCAGGGGAAATGACACAGTTAATATTTCTCACATAAAGTAATAAAACAACTATAGTTTTACTACTAACGAACACGTCCAAAGAGAGAGACACATTAAAAGAAGGCATCCATGTGGTTGACGGGTTCAAAATAACATATTAATTTTTTTAAAATGAGTAGAACTGGTGGTTGTCGGGCGATCGCCGTCTCAAGTGGCAGTCACTGGCTCGACCGCTACCTGAACCCGAGCCCGCCCTCCAGCGAACCCCGAGGGACTATGATCAAAACGCATGAAGCGAATGAAATATTCAATGAAATTTGGGCAAAAATATACCAATGGAAAGAGAACTTCGAGACGCTCATGATGATATAATTTAATTAGGGTTGGGCCTGAGAGAAACCTACCTTTAAGGGGTTTAAAATGAAGACACGAACTCACTGGAACCCTAACTCGAACTGCTCTTGCTCGTCGAATACTCCCACAATTGACTACGTCTCTGGATGTCGAAGTAAATGAGGGTTCCTAGAGGGTGTGGCCACCTATTTATAGGGTTTAAATGGCCTCTAGGGTTAGAATCGATCCAAAAAGAGTCCAGGGAGAGAATTTCATGAAAATCTCATCGTTGACCAAAGCCACCACCGCCACTCCAATTTAGGGTTTCTTGAGTTAGGGTTTTTGAAGGGGAATGATCTTCCAACGATTGCATTGTATACCATCATACCTTTGATCACTATGAAGTTCACCATAACCGTAATAGTTTAGGGGGGTGCCGAGAGTAACTAGCAGGCTCATGGCTCCCTCGAGATAAGTGGTCTGGCCATTAAACCCGCAAAGGGGGGTTTGGATCGGGTGGAGTTTAGACAGATTCTCCCCCATCTTAAGAAAACATTCGTAAGATAATACACTAGGGACACTATCATTGTCAATAAGAATCCTATCTACGTTACAATGATTTATTGTAGCTGATACAACCAGGGCAACGTCATGCGGGGTGGTCAGCCCCTCAAGGTCTTGGTCTGAAAAGACGAGGACCTGTGGCTCACTTGACGGGGCCTTCGGGGGCTCGACGGCTCGGCTCGCCCATTCCGCATGACGCTTCCTTCCTCGGCTACTATCTCCCCCTGATGCATCTCCTCCGGTGATGACATTGATGTGTACCCCGCGGGGGGTGTTGTCAATCTCTTCTGGAGAGCCTCAGTCATCCTTGTGCCTGGTGACGAATCGGGATAGGTGTCCCTGACGGATGAGGCGCTCGATCTCATCCTAGAGCTGGCAGTAATTGCCAGTATGATGCCCGTGATCGCTATGGAACAGGCAGTGCTTACTGCAATTGCAGCTCTTTGACTTCATTGGCTCGGGTTGGTGGAGGAGGCCCGAGCCCTTTATGTCTTTGTAGATTTCATACACTGGAGTGATTAATGGGGTGTACCACTCATACTTTAGGGACAGCTCTTTAGGCTCCCTGTCTCAGTTTTGCCTCTTCCCTGGGCCTGAGCTTGGCTCGGACACCAACTTCTTGTCCCCCTCCCGACCTGAGCCAGTTGCGCCTCGGCACGCGCTGAGAACCTCTTCGCACTTAGCATGGAGTAAAGCCAGAGTCACTAGCTCGACAAGGGTCGAGGGAGGGTGAAGGACAAGTTCACGGCAGAGGTTCTTGTCTCGGGTGCCTCTGGTCAGTGCAGTTGTGGCTGAGGCAACGTCCAGGCGGGGGACCCGTAGGTCTTCCAACTTAAATCGGTTGATATAAGCCTGAAGGCTCTCCGCTTACACCTGTTTGAGAGCCAACAGCCCAGCTACTAACCTTGGGGGGCCGCTGTCGGTGAAACTCTCCTTGAACACTCTCCCGAATTGCTTGAAGTCTCGAATGGATCACGGGGTGAGGGCCTAGAACCATGCTTGGGCGCCTTGGACCATGGTGGCCACGAAGGCTCTGCACTTGATGGCGTCGGACGCCCCATGGTGGGTCATCAGAGTGTCAAAGCTGTTGAAGTGGTCAGCCGTGTCGCCCTGGCCGTCATAAGACTTGAAGGTCAAAATAGAGATTCTGGGAGAAATCTCTACCTTCAGGATGCAGTCGGAGAATGGGGATTTCTCCTCATCCTCTACTGAAGGGGTCTTCTGGAGGTCCCATAGGGCGCACTCCTACTCTGCGAAGTGCCTCTCGAACTCTCACAGTCGAAGGGACAACTCTAGTTGTCGCAGCACTGAAGGGCTATTGGGGCATGACGGTGGGTTGTCCTGATGTTCCCCGGGGACTTCAGTCTCAGGTCACGGATGGCGCCCCTCATGTTTTACCCTTCTTTGCGTGGAGGAGGCCTCTTGCTCTGGAGGAGGGGCTTGCAAAGGTCCTCCTGACCTGTTACGAATAAGTCACTACCCTTGGAGGGTGAAGCGGCCTCCGGTGGTTTGCTGGGATGCATTGTCACGGGGGGGGACTTACCTGGGGGACGTGGCGATCTCTCCTCCCTGGCTGCCTGAGTCCTCAGGAGCTCCACGAGGACGTCTAGTTTGCCGTTGAGTGTTTGGAAAGTGTCGGCATTCCCGGTGGGTGGTAGCCCCACAGCCGCAGGTGGAGGTGGCTCGTTGGCTGGGGGCGTTGGATGGGGGATTCTGCGTGGCCTGAGAGGGGGCCTCTCCCTCCGCCCCTATGGCCTTGCCCTTATCGCCAACGGACCTCCTCCTTGTACTCTTTCGCACCATACTGGCTCTTTGATTATTTCCCACAGATGGCGCCAGATGAAGAGGGTCGATCTCGCACTGGTCCTGAGCTGGAGCAAGTGATCATGCAGAGGGAGGCTGGGAGGTGTCGAGCCACCGGCTTGGAACCGTGGGTTGACTACCGATTGATGCGGGAAGATTCTGCAGCCTACTGGAGGGTAGGTGGAGGGTAGGTAAAGACCACCCTGACCGGTGGGGAAGAGAAGCTTTCCCGTTATCGGCCCCAGTGTCCTTTCAGATTTTCACCGCAGTCGACCCCCTTTAGCTTTTTCCGATGAGCCCTTGCGGGTTTTCACGCTGAGGGGTTTCCCAATTTTACCTGAGGCGCCCTTGCAGGTTTCACCTCAGCCGGGTTGTTGGCCTTTTTTCCCCCAATCGCCTCCTCGTAGAGGGGAACGACTGGGTCTGTCGGGACATCTCTATTTTTAGCCCCATTTTGTTGTATTTTTTTGTTTCACTTACCTGAGAGCCTGGCGGCTAAGCTGTGGTTGATGCAGTGGTGCCCCCGCTCTTATCGCTACGAGGATGAAAGCGGGGGACAGATTTCTGAGGGAGTTTGACAACGACTCTGGGAGGGGCCTGGTTGGCCCCCTAGCTTGACTGGAGAGGAGGACTGGGAAGAGTTCCCAGTTCAGCCTTCTTGGAGAGAAGACTAGTTTCGAAGGCTGAGACTAGGAATGTGCGCACTATCTGGTGTGGCGTGCGAACTCATGCTCTGGTGCGTAGTACAGCTTCATGTGCTTGCCATTGAGAGGCGAGAAGGGTCAGTGGCCCTTGTGGTCTCTGATTTGTGTGGGCCCCACCCTCGTAGGTGTCATAGATGACATAGGGGCCTCGCCAATTCGGTTGAAGCTTGCCACTGGAACGGCCTACCATGACTTCTCTTTTCTTGATCATGATGAGGTCACCTTGCTTGAAGGTTCGCTGCCTGACGAGCTTGTCATAGGCTCACGTCATGCGTGCCTGATATATCTATATGTGTTTGTAGGCTTTAAGCCGTTTGCCTTCTAGATCGGCAAGCTCTTCTAGCCTTCTCCGATATTCATTTTTATCAGGGCCAGCCAAGCCGGTGTGTACCGCTGTGCGGTAGGATGCTAACTAGATTTTGATAAGGATGATGGCTTCTGCCCCATAGACGAGGGAGAACGGCGAGCATCCCGTGGGAGTTTTGTAGACCGTCTGGTAGGCCCATAATGCCTCAGAGACCTTTTCACCCCAATCACATTTCCGATGGCTAACGATCTTAGCCAAGAGCTTGCAGAGAGTTTTGTTGAAGGCTTCGGCCAAGCCATTGGCCTGTGGGTTGTTGACTGAGGAGGTTCTCCAGTCGATGTAGAACTTGGCCACCAACTGGTATATAGCCTTGTTCTTGAATGGCATCCCCTTGTAAGAAACTATGCAGCTGGGTGTACCGAAATGGTAAATGATGTCGTGTCGGACAAACCTGGTGATGACCTTGCTAGTGACTTCTCGTAGGGGAAGGGCTTCCGCCCAACGAGACAAGTAGTCATAGGCGGCCAGAATGTACTTGTGGCCTTTGGAAGATGGCAAGAAAGGCCCTGCGATGTCCATACCCTATTCGGCGAATGGCAAGGTAGGGACAGTGGGATGCAGTGGATTGAGAGGCCTTCTTGGCACTGGGCCGAAGGCTTGGCACTGATGGCAGGTACGAGCGTACTAGATGCAGTCTACGTACATGGTAGACCAATAAAAGCCTTTCAGTTTAATGTTGTGCTTCATTCTGTCTCCCGCTTGATGGGCGCCGCATAGCGCAGAATGAATCTCACGCGAGATAGCTAGAGCCCAGTACCGGGAGTCGCCAATCAACTCATATGATGTTGCCTGGCGAAGTAGTCAGACCCTTTGAGCCCGATCAGGGGGGAGCAATCGCCTCTTGAATTTGATGATGGGCTCACGCCAATCTTCTTCTTCTTGGAGAGTGTCCTGGTTGAAGCCTTAGACCTCATAAACTGTGAGACCAGAGTCGCTTTCGAGTGAGCTGGGCATTAGCCATCGGTGCTTGACTGTGATGTCCACTTCACCCTCAGGCGGTATGTAGTGACCCAAAAATTTTAAATTAATTTCTAGATTTATTTAGGTATTTTTTGAAATTTATTTGGCAATTACAAGGCTTAAATTGAATTAATAACAACAGTGAGGCCGGATTCTTCATCGAACACACTTAGCATGAGCCATCGATGTCTGACTGTAATGTTCAGCTCTCCCTCAGGTGGGAGTTTTAAGGCTGCCGCTAATTTTGCCAAAGCGTCAGCCTGGGAGTTGCTGCCTCTTGGGACATGACCTATCTCAAATAGGTAGAATTTTTCCTTGAGCCTCGTGACGGCTGCATGGTAGGGGACGAGCTCCTTCTTCGGGACATCATAGATGCCCAGGACCTGTCGAATGACGAGCTGGGAATCCCCATAGACCTTGATGCACTTGATGCCCATCTCCAGTGCCAATTGAAGTCCAATAATCAGCGCTTCATACTCTGCCTCATTATTGGTCAGTGACTTCATGAGAGCACTGGAGTTGTGGAGAATGCCGCCTTGCGGAGATACGAAAACGATCCCCGCGCCCGAGATGAAGTCTGTGAGGCCGTCAGCCCTTTTGATTGTTCGAGAAGCACCACCAAAGTACAACTCCCAATGTGGGAGGTCAAGGGTGAGGACGCCCGGCTCCATCTGTGGTGAGACGTTTTCAGAATGCTCCCCAGTTTCTTGAGAAGGTACCAACACCTCTTCATCGGGCAGCTCGAAGTTGAGTAGCGAATCTTCTGGCACAGGGTGCGCTGCTAAGAACTCCGCCATTCCTTGTCCCTTGATCGCCTTGTGTGGGACAAAGGTGATGTCAAATTCCATGAGAATAAGTGCCCATTTACCGCCATTCCTTGTATCCTGCTAAGAGCTCGTGACTTGGGCCTCTGCAAGGGACCCTGAGTTGCCGCCGGTATGGCGGGCTTCTTCATCTTTGCTCCGTCCTCCCGAACTTGCCGGAGGAGCTCGAAGCGATTGGAGGTGGAAATGGTCGGGACATGTCGATCTCGAGGCAGAATCAGCTCGCCTCCATCGAGCCAGATGCAGAGGTCTCCGACAATTATATACTTGCCGGAGCCGGATGTAGCTGCCGTAGGCTTTGTGCCCTGGCGGCTACGACGTTGCCCCGTTGAGCAGAAGCAACCTCGATGAAGCCCGCCGTAGGCGCGACATCATTGTGGCAGCGACGCTACCCCCGTTGAACGATAGCAGGACCTCTGAGGGTTGCCGCAGTGGAACTGATGCGTTGCGGCGATGGCGCTGCCCCGTTGAGCAGGAGGGACGCCAACAGTGACTTGATTGACCGAGAAAACTCGGCCATTTGCTGGGGCAGAAGGCCTGACACCTTCGGCTGTCGTCAAAGCAGTCGAGCGGACTCGGCTAGTTGCTGGGACAAAGGGCCTGACACCCCTAGTCCGTGATGGGGTGGCCGAGCGGACCCGACCAATGGTTGCAGCTGAGGGCCTGACACCCCCAACAGTGGTCATGTTGACTGGGCGGACCTGGCCATTTGTTGAAGCCGAGGGCCAGACACCCCCGACAGCTGGCTTGTTGGCCGAGCAGACTCGGCCAGTTGCTGAAGTGGGGGGCCTGACACCCTCGGTGGTTGCTGCCGCAGGCGTGGCTGAGCTGGCCTGAACGGGGACAACGCCCAGGAAGAAGGGCGAACCGACGACTGGCGGGAAGTCGCTGAACACAAGTGGGGTCGCCAGGTATCGGAACCTAGCGTGGTTGGCAATGACTTGGGGGCCGTAGGTGACGGTTGCCATCGCTGCTGCAGCTGTTGTTGGTGGCGGTGGTGCGTAGCACGAACGGAGAAGGGCGCAGGCGCGCAAAAAGCTCTCAGATGAGTAGAGAGACGTACTCTCCTCTTCCCATCCTGTAAGAGGAAGATGGGGAGATCAGAACCTTGAGGAAGATTTAGCAACTTTCTTTGACAGAAAAAAGAAAGGCGGGAAAGGTCTCACCGTGCGTGCCAGTCTGTGAGACCACAGAATTTTTCGCGTAGGAAAAATAGACAAATAATGTTCTTATTGAAAAGAAACATTCCTTTGTATATAAAGGATTATTCCGTGGGTGCGCATAATATCAGACGATTTAGGTTCGGGTGCTGGACCTCTCTCCACTGACCGGAGTCAGTGTTGATTTACATCGGTCTAACGTCCGAACACCTTTGTTTAACTGTCAAAGAAATCCCCATCCGGAGATTAGTTCAATTTAAACTTGTTCCCTCTTAGATGAGAATGGAATGTTCTAGGGAAATCAAGGCCAAAACTCCAGGATAATCCTAAGATAGCACTCACTCAAACCCCTTTAGGAAATCTAATAGGACTTCAAAGATACAACCTGCCCGGCGACCGTGTGGGAATCCACGGTTCGCAGGGACTCACGGAGGTTCCCAATTGAAAAGGACTAGTTACACCCGAGTGGGAATCCCCGGGTGAAGAGTCCAAATCAACGGGATGGTGTTCCTAATATGGGTGATGCCGGCTCTTCCTAAGCCCACCCCGAACTCAAACCTGCAATGTGAGAGCAAACAGAAGCAAAAATACATAAAATAGAAGCTAAAATATGAAAAATAGAAGCTAAACTATGCAGACAGGACTCAGACGAAAGCAGAAACACGAACCGAAGACGGCCAAGACGATGGCCACTCAAAGGACTTGGGTGGCCGGCTAGCTAGCCTCCTTGGGGTCTCAGTGGCCAACACTTTGGCCTTCTAGGAAAGGTGGGCGGCCAGGTCTCTGGTCACCCTGGTTCTGCGTGGCCAGAAACCTGGCTGCCACCTGTTTTGGCCCCTGCAGGTAAACCAAGCGCAGAACAGCCACAGGAGCAACTAAAAATGAAAACGAAAATAGGAAAAGGCTATTTGTTGGAAACTAAATGCAATGAACTTCAATCCAATGACTCATAGTGAGCAATCAGGGTCCCACCGTGATCGCCAGTTTTGGGTTGTAGGTGCCGAAAAGGTGGTGGGTGCCATGTGCGGTGGCGCGCATGTGTCCTCCCTCTGAACTATGTTGCTGCTACCTACAGTGCAAAGGTTACAGATAAAGAAATAGTGTGATCGCCAGAGACCTATACCTGGGCCTCACAGGAGTAGGATGATCATGAATGCCTTAGGAATGGGAGATATGGGTTCTTCTGTCCTCACTCTTGGCCGGCCAAGAACAAGGAGCTCTGTGAGTCGAAGATGAAGTTCCTGTGAATTAACTAGCAAATATAAAGACCATTAGACTGAGAAAGTGTAGTAAATGCTCATAGAAGTAAAGGAAACATGTAAATGGGATCAATCATACCAGGAAGGGGGCGGGAAGCGATATGGCCAAAACTTTCGACCATCCACCTTCCCTATGTTTTGGGATTAGGAAAATCTCTTTAAAAAGTAGGATCTGGGAAAGCTAATATGCATGGAATGTAGTAGAATAAACTAGAAATCAGCAAAATGGAAGACAAGGGAGAGGAAAGACGGGGTCTCTCGTCAACCAACCGGAGGCGGCTAGCATTGTGGCCACTCAAGGGTAGTGGGCGGCCATGTCGATGGCCCCCCTGCAACTAGGGCTCGTCCGTGACGAAGCTCTCCAACTTCGGGTTCTGCTGCTAGGGGAAGGTCAGGGAAGACGCACTCATGCCCACAGCTCTCCCTGGGGCTCTGAACTGGTAGCCTCTCCTCCCGAAAATGTCCAACCTCTCTCCAAGTGCCCAACCCCAAGTGTCCAACCTCTAAGTGTCCAACCTCCTCCTGGGATGATTTTGAACAGAGGTTTTTTGTATGTTGGGGCAATCTCCCTCCAAAATCATTCAAAAATAGATTACGTGTGAGGCTACGTGAGTCTCAAACCTCCCGGAGTGAGAGTAGTTTCGGAAGACATGCTCGGAGTGGGGAGATCATGGGGTTGACAGACAATTATCAGGAGGCAGCCAAGGTTCTAGCCATCAAAAGGAGCTAGGCGGCCAAGTCGATGGCCTTCTTGAGGGTGAGGGCGGCCAACAGTCTGGCCTTCTAGAGAGGGTAGGCGGCCAATTGTGTGGCCTTCTTGAAGACTAGGTGGCCAATTATGTGGCTGCCCAGGAATGGGCTGGGCGGCCAGCTATCTGGCCACCCTGGGTTCTGGGTGGCTAGCACCCTGGCCACCTTGAGATCAAGGCATGGAATCTATATAATGCTTCAGAAATCACCTCGGGGGCTCACTCCCTGAACCCCTGATGTAGCAACCCTGAATATTTAAAATAAAAATTTAAATAAAATTTTAAATAGCGACTTCCATCAAGTCGCCATTTTATGGTAACTCTTATTCTCTCTTGGTGTGAGCCTACTTCCCTCAAGTTTATCGAGTTGGGCAGTGATATTATCAAGCCACCCAAAAATGTTGGGCATGACATTCATGAGGGAGTTGATTTAGTCAACCTTGTTGGTAGCGGGGCTTCCATAGGGTTTGAGATCCATTGGGAGAGGTGAAGGAGACGGGTGTGATTGGTATGAGGTCGCCATTCAAACGGGGAAGTGATGATGCACGGGAGGAATGGATGCAAACACCCTAGGGCTAGACTTGTAGAGACAAGTCTAAAACTTGCTCTGATACCAATTGACATGAAATGACCTTGGGATGCGGTGGGACCGACCAACTGACCCTTGGACCTAGACGCACAAGCACACTAGCGAAGGCCTAAACTCGATGTCGATGGACTAGCTCACTCTTTGCACGTCTCTTTCTCGGGATGACTCAGGGATGGTAGGTTGAGTTTGGGGATCATATCCTTGCTAGTTGGGGTAAGGGCAAGGTCGAGAGGGGATCCCACCCCTAGCTATGGAGGTTCCCACGTCAACGGGCAAACCACGCACCTTGGTGGACACGGGTAGCACTCACACTCACTCTTCGCGATGGCTACTCAATGTTGCTGGTCAGCCGGGGCCGGGCGCTCTCTCTCTCACCAGCGGAGCTCAGAAATGATAATGAATGATAGAAATCAACCAGGATGAGGGTTAGGAGCTCACCTAGCTATCTTGAAGAAGTTGACTCTGATCGGAGATGAAGGTGAGCGGGGAACGTGCGCAGTCCCACACGTGCGTCAGTGTAGCTTGATCTGTGACCTACTGTTACAACACTACACCTCACGCATGAGGGTGATCGTGGGGTGGAAAAATTAATGGTACAATCAAACACTACCTCCACATAGGGAGGGGCCTTCAGCCGGCCAAGCGGGGGGCGGGAAAAATGCGACAGTCGAGTTCTACCCTAACTGGTTCTGCAGGGACAGTAGGTCGTTGACGGGGATGCCGCAGTCGATGCCAGATGCTGCAGGAAGTGGGCCAATGCTGAATGATCGAGGGATGGGTCTAGACCCTCCAGTAAGTGCTGCAGGTCGTCCAAAGTCCGATGGGGGTTGTGATGGGCCAAAAACCTCGAGCCGGTCCGGACTGTCCAGACTGGGTTTGGCAGACTGGGTGCTGAAGTTAGGGCTGTCATGAACTTCTTCAAACTCCGCCGGAGGTGGGACTAGTGCAGAAATGTCCTTGGGTGGCCAAGGAACACGCCGGAGAAGTTTGGGGGCGATCGGGGCTCGACTTGGGGTGCGGCAGCTCGAAGATCAGTGCTGCTCCTGGGTGACTTTGTCTAGTCCAGAGAGGTACCTGCCTAATGCAGAAGGTGCCACAGCCAGTCTCCAAGTCTGATGGGGAACGGGGTCAGCATTGACGCGACCGTGGGCAAGTTGGCTTCGCACTGGAACTGACAAGAATGCCAGCGGAGGCCGGAGGTGGACGAGGTGAATAGAAGAGTGGGTAGTGGTCTGACCTGGTTCTGGCGGATCAGTCTACGCACCCTGGGCAAAACATCCGGAACAGGGTCATCTGGAAGGTGAATGACCCCTTTCTTGTGGGGACGTGTAGAGGGCTTGAAGAAGTCATCCTCCTCCAAGGTCGTGCTAGAAACCTCGCTAAGCTGATTGTGGGAGCCTCTACACTCGGCCTCAGGTTATCTGTCGGGGATAGGATGTGCAGTCTGGTGAGATCAGCTCCTCCGTGCAGCTCCGAGGTCGGATGATGGCGGGAACACCTTCGTTGCGAAGCTGACTAGACAATGATTCCACCGGTGTATGGTAGACCACCTGGAACCTTGTGCAATGGCTGGTGGCAATGCTACAAGTTGCTGGCAAAATCTGCTGCTGCTACAGACTAGGTAGCAGGAGAGATAGGGAGGGAGAATGGGGGAACAATGGAGGGAATGGGTAAAGGGCAACCCTTGGCTGATAGGGGACCAAGAGAGGGGCGAACTAGGCTTGTGAGAGGGGGAGAGAGGGGCTGGGAGGTGGTGTTTGCAGTTGTGGGAGAGGAGCTATGAATTTGGGGTGCCAAGGGGTGGGGGAGGGCACTCAGTACCTCAGTAGGGGCCTTGGCCCCCGACGCCTCTGCCTCCTCTGCACAATCCAGATGGTTATATTAGTAACCGGAAACAAGCAAAGTCCCAGCTCACACCTAGCTGTAGAAGCCCTTACCTGAACGGGCTCCTCCTACACCTTTCCACGACTCAAAGTCGGGGAAGGTCTTAAGGTTGGGGGCGATTTCGTCCATCATCTGGAGAAATCCATCCACATCAATTTCACACTCTGCTCCCTCCTCATACGGGAGGTCCACTTCCCGAGGGGGCGAAAAGGTTGCCTTCACATCGGCCTCCAGCGGGGCTGCAAAATACAAACAAATCTAGCAAAACAAGATTAGCCAACTACCATGGCTAAATCAAGCAAGGGCAAAGAAGGTGAAGCGACACTTACTCAAGGCTGTCTCTGCCTCAACCTGCCCACCAGTCTCGAGTCCCCCAGAGGACTCACTGGCCTCAGCTACTGCAGCCTCTACACGAGGGTGTTTCCCCCTAGGCTGCAAGCTTTCATCCTCACGCCTTGAGGATGCTTCCGTGGAGGGCTGATCCCCCTCTGCCACGGAACCTGTCCACAAATATAGCATTATATAATGCCCCGGTTGCACACCCGAAAAATAACAAAGTAAAGACGAGAAGTGCTAAAAGAAAGACCCTTACCTGGAGCCCCAATGGGGGTCGACGGCAAGGGCACCAGCTGCTCCGATTTCAACGCCAGCACCCGAGCCGCCATCGCGACGGCCTCCCGAATATCCCTTAGAGTTCCCGAATATCTCGTAGAGTGTGTGCATACTCGACCTGGGACACGAACTCCACAGGTCCAGCTGACCCGATCGCATGAGCGATGTGCTGTCTCCAGTCATCGACCGCTGTATTGGCAAAGCTCCCGTGCGGGAGCTCCCGATCCAGCGACCCTCTGCTTCCAGCGACCCTCTGCTTTGGAGGCCACAATCGGCCAAGAACTAAGCCCACCAGGCCCTAGGTGCCCTCGGTCGAGACACCTTCACTCCAGTCACTACCGTCGATGCCTGTCTCAAGGGCTTCAGTGCCCCTCTGTTGCTTCGGCTCCCAGAAGATGAACCCCGGCCACTCTGGGGCCACTGCACTACAACTCGCTTGATCTCTCGGTGAATCCGAGCAACACGGGTCCTCAGGTACCCCTCATCCAGCGCAATAGGAGGCAGATCCTCCCTCAGCAAGTGACTCTCCTCTGCCTTCCTGATCGTAGAGCCCTTCTGTTGGTAGAGGTGGCTACGCTCGAACCACCATCTGGCGTAGCGTACGTCAAATCACCCCTGACGTCCCTGCCCCAGCATCGGGAATCACTCTGGCTCTCGACGGTAGTAAAAGTCCCATCAGGCTACTGCAAGTAGGTGGGTGTCCCTGCCCCTATACTACCTGCCCGTAAGAGGGAACTCCCTGATCGGCGGGATCCCCTGGTCGTAACCAAAGTTCCTGGCAAATCGATACGGGTAGTACGGCTCCAAGGAACTCATTGCCAACTGGTGCAATGTCAACACTGCCGACCGGGTGCTCAGTATCCACTTGGTCTGTGGCCCTGCATCAGCTGCCCCCTGACCGGGGTGGGCGCTGGTCCCCCCTCCACCTAAAGTCCCCAGAAAAAGACAGCAGTCTCTCGCGACACTATCAAACGGTAACCCCTCCTCGCCTCGGGTGGGCAAGTAGCAAAGGGCTCTCCTGGCCCCCTCCAGCTGTGCCTCTCCATCCCCATCGGGCTGACCAGTGAAGCTAAACAGAAGTGGTGCTGTCAGTTTCACCACGATCCCTTGCGTCACTAGTCCTGGAACCAGCAGCCCAACCCACACACTGAGATAGTGGGTCGGCAGAAGTATACTCCTCTCTCTCGGTGCTGAGTGTGTCGCCAGAACCCCCAGTCCCTGGTATATGTTGGCCAACGCAGCAGGAGCCAAGGCCAGCTGTCGCCCCCCCACCAACAAACATGCCGGCCACAATAACTCAGCTCCAAGTAGCCCGTCCTCTCTGTGTGGAACCACAAAAGTCGCCAGCCAATACGCCAGGTACGCTGCAAGGTGTGTCACGTCTGGCAGACCATGGGGATGTCCAGTCCAACAGAAAGATAAGTACAGTCGACAGAAAGGAAAGATGTACCTAGAAGTCGGGGGAGGCCCGACGCAGGTACAATTGGCCACTACAAACTCGCCACCAGGAACCACGGAAGTAGAACACGCCACCCATCTGAAAAGCAGAGGTGAGCTTCGTGTCATTGGCTCAGTGGGGGTCACGCGGATCCCCACTGAAAAACACACAGTAACACGGAACGGCAAAAACAACAGGTGTAGCAAAGCAGGAAAACTACACTACAAAGCTGTAAACTACTACTAGAAAGTAGCAAAAGAAAAGGAAGCAGGAGTAGGGAGTAGGTAAGGAAGAGGGGAATAACCCGTACCAAATAAACAGCTGTTGAACTAACATCAGCACCTGAAGCTACTCCTAACAGCAACAAAAGGGTGAACTCTGAACTGGTGAAGTCAGAAGTTGCCGATCTGTCGAAGCTACAAAGATAGGAAAGAAGGCCTAGAAAATGACCTAGACAGCCACTGAAGCACACACGACTAGAACATCGTGCTCACGACATAACAATGATCTCGGGCAAAGCAACGAGAGGGCTAACCCAGAAAGGTCACGACACTCAAGAAACACGAGAGTCACGCCGAAGTCACGTGCTTGAAGTACTTCCCTCACTAGAAGAACAGCCAGCTGCGTCCATTGACGTCTTATGCTGCGCCTACAAGTGTCCCATCTGCGCTGTCGCCTAAAGAAGCACGACAGAGACTAAGACACTGTCAGAACGAGAACAGAACTATAGTCGCGAGTGACTAGATAGGGTGGTGCTCGTCAGCGTCAGTCCAAGCCCCTGACCACGTATGCACACACTGGCTCTTGCCTAAGCTAGGCCTCTAGCTAGTATTCCCCCTCCGTGGATGCTATGGTTGGACCGGGGGCCCTTAGAACTAGCTTAAGAACCGTAAACTGGGAAGTGCCCCGCCACAAAGGCCGCCATAGCGCCAAGTGACGTAAGGCTATGACTAGTGGAGGACCATGAGACACAGACTCTAAAAGGCGAGTGCCGGAGTATAGATAGGCTAATAATACACTGTCACCCGTGCTACCGAGCACCAATGGCAGCACCGAAAACTGCCGACAGACTCAGGACAAGGCAACTAGACCTACTAGCACAATGATCCTCGAGTCACCAGACTCTAGGCCAAGATCGTTGCTCACAGCGGGATAATCGCCAATCAGTCTAATCCTAAGCCAGAGAAAAAGACACGGTCGAAGGAAACGACACGTGGAAACCTGAGGGAACACTGAGAACCCTCAGCACACCTGGACCCACAGGCCGAGGTAAGGCGATGCCTCACTGCAGTCAGAACCATGTCTCGAACAGGACAGAACCATCGAGACACACAAGGTTACCTATCAACCACTGGGTGACCCCGGGTTGATCAGAACCAGACAATGACGACTCAACAAGATGGGCGGTCACATAGTGGCCGCTCAAAGGGATGAACGGTCCATATGGGGCCGCTCAAGGGGGATTAACAGTTGGGGACAAACCACACAACAGACAGACCCCTAAAGGCTAAAGAGGATGGGCGGTTAGGACAGGACCGCCCAAGGGGATGAGCAGTCAAGGTCTTGGCCGCTCAAGCCCACCGACTCAGAATAGTTCCTAGTCAGAACAATTTTAACCAAACCACCTAACGGAACTGACATACTACAGTGTCAGTCAAAACGGTCTTGACCGGACCGCCGAACGTGACCGACACGCAACAATTGACCAAGGGTCAACGGGGATGAACTGTCAGATCTTGGCCGCTCAACCCAGACAGTAAGATAGCGGCTAGAACCTGGCCGCCCAAGGGGAGATAGGCGGACCCTACCGGGCCACACAAACCATATGCAATCTATCGTACGATCTTACAAGCCCCAAAACCTAGCGAGGATGAACGGTCCAGAGCCAGCCGCCCATACCTTGGGTGGTCTCCGGTGCGACCGCTCAATCGTCATGACGAGCAAACCCAAGGGTTTGTCCGATCGTGGAGTTTCCATGCCCCGTTCGTGCCGAGACGAAGGGGATACAGCCACAATCACCCTGGAAATCACATGGACTCCGACCGGA
>JANBPO010001635.1:0-54963 GCA_024336825.1 Amorphophallus titanum | reverse complement strand
TGGACAGCAGAACCAGCTCGTGGCCGGCACCCGGCGACCGTCCCCGGCGCGACCGCCTCGCCTTCCGCGAGGCCGACTAGCACCCCGCCACCCCCGAGACCGCCCAGCCAGGGGCCACCGGTGCTACAGCAACTTCCTGGCTTCCCCGGACCACCTTCCAAGACGTGGGCCCCACAGACACGCGTGGTTTGTAGGCCAAGGCGAGACCGAGAGGGGGTTCTTTCGCGCCGGGAAGGGCTGAGCATGTTTTGGGGAGAGTTTGCCCGATCTGTCATTTTAAGCCACGATTCTACGTTTTGGGGGCATAGAATCATGCTAGGGGGCTTAGGGGTTCCTTTCCCTTCATTTCCCCCTCCGTGGGGCTTGTATGGGGCTGGAATGGGCGAAATCCGACGGGTTCACCGTTTTCAAGCCGTTGAGGGTTGTGCGGTCGAACTAGGGCCCGCACATCCCATGTGCGGCCCTGTGGGGACCGCACTACGGTTAGGAGCACTGTGGGCCTGTGCGGTCTATTGTGGGACTGCACGTCCCCTATGTGCGGCCCCATGTCAACCGCCCATCCCTGAGTTTTTGACCGTTGCTTGTGACCGTTGCACAGTGCACTGGGGTGTGCAGCCAGGGTCTGGCCGCATGACCCTTCATGCGGCCATCGTCACCTGGCGTCGTTGGCTCGACGCGCAGTGGGGCAAGTGCGGCCTGTCCTGTGATCGCGCATCCTACGCGTGACCCAAGACCAACCGCGTATCCCGTGAGTTTTCGACCATTGTTTGTTACCGTTACGTAGTGTTTGGGGTGAGCTGCTAGGGTTTAGCCGCATGTCCCCATGAGCGGCCATGGTCTGGCCCTTCATCTTTTGGTACCGTTGGTGGCTCAGCGGCCCAGGTGAGACCGCCCATGCCTTGGAACGGTGGGATCCTAGCCGCCCTTCCCCTAATCGGTTAGTGCCCGACCGTTCATGTTTCTTACCGTTGGGATCGATGGACGGCCAGGTTGGACCGTCTTTCTCCCACGCGTGGCTGTGACTTAGCCGTGCATCTTTGAGCGACCAATGATGGACCATTCATCGTCTGAGGCCTAGCCGGTGGTTTCTTTCATACAGATTCGAGTCTCGAGTGAGTGGATCTCGATCCACGTGCTGACCCGTGGTCTGAATGATGGTAGGCATCATGTGGGGACCAGGTGTGGGGCGCCGTGGGGGTCCCAGGATGTAGCATCTTCAGCTTACGTCATCATGAGTCGGTGTCATACGAGGAGCGATCCTTGTACTCATCTTTGTCTGGAGTCATTTTCTGTGACTTGAGAGTCTGTACTTCCAGTGACCCATCCACTAGTCATAACTTTCACGACACACATGTGTCGGCCCACAGGGAGCACTGGTGTGGTACACCCGAGAGAGACAGTGAGTAGGCTGGTTACCATAGGGCCCCTACATACCGCCGAGTCTGGGCTGGTGGGGGAATTACTAGCTAGAGGACAAACCTAGGGCATATGGTCTGAGTGTGCACATGAGGCTGAGGGTTCGGACCCGTGCTGACGAGCGTGACCTCAGCTAGTCCTGGTTCGTGATACTTTGGTTACTGTGCGTCTCTGAGTCTCGCGCCCGGGGCATTGTAGCTAGACACTTGTGACGTGGTGTAAGACGTCAGGGGATGCATCCGGTTGTTCTTCTAGTAGGAGGTGCTCTTGTCTGTCGGTAGGTGTGGACTTGAGTTTTGACGGACCGAGGTTCAGTAGTATGATAATGTTAGAATAGATGATTTTCTCGTTTATTTATTCCTACTTGTTGGTTCTACCGTACTCCTGTTAGGTAGGGTACTTTCCTGCTTTCTTACTTCTTACCTTATTTTTCGTGCGAGGTAGGATTCAAGAGATCCCAACTGAGCCTGTGAAATGAGGCTCATCCCCTGCGTGTTTTCACCGTGTTTCGGGCGAGGCCGATACTTCAGGTGGTGCAACAGGTGTTCAACGTGGTTCCAGTAGTCGAGGTTAGTGCTAGTTGATGGAGGAACAGAACTGCTCTGATACCAAGTGTTGGGATCAGAATAGCTCTGATACCACGTGTTGGGTTACACGGTGCTATGGATTGCATTAGTTTTGCATAAAAGAAAAGAAAAAAAAAGTGTTCCAATGCATTCCCACTCCTAGGGTAATCAAGTCCCACCTCTTCGCAACTATGGCCAACCCCTACATCAGACCCGTCAAAGGCAACCAGTCCGTGTCCGAGTATGTTAGGGACTTCGAAGTGTACTGGTCAGGATGTGGAGTCGGGAAGGAGAGCACCACGATCGGATTTCAGTTCCGGAGAGGTCTGCGGCATCACTACCTATTTGAGTGTCTTTGCCGTGACGCGGTCACTCTGGAGCAATCTTATCAGGTCGCTCTAGAGGTCGAGCCGTTTGAGTGATGGTTTGTTGCTGCCCTTCGCGAAGCATCTACCTCTCCACATGAGTCCCCGAGGCAGGATGCTCCGGCCCTGTAACCTCACCCACCACAGTCAGGGAACCCTTCCCTTATAGCTCTTTTGCCACCTTCACCTTCCCATCTTCATTCGGAGCCCCCTCATTTAGAGCCACCACAGCCAGGGCTACCCGTACCTCTAACGGGGAAGCTATACATAGACGAGCCACTTCTTAGCTAGCTTAGGGCAGGCTTGGTCCCTACCCCATCTTGCTATCCACCCATGGACCATGCATTACCATTAGTGCCCGTCAACTCATTCCACCCGACTTTCCGGTCTAGTCACCATGTCGATACATTGGACAACCTTCTTAAGGGGTTAGATCGACAGTTACAGTTGACGCACTTATTGGCCCCAGGCTTCGACCAACCCATGAGTCATAGTTTCACGCATCCCGCATTGGGGTCCATTACCTCCGTGTACACCGTGGGCCATGTCACCACGGAGGTCCTTTTGTTCCTCCCCATGCTGGCTGAGTCAAACTTCATCCCCCTTATCCCGAGGGAGGAACCATACCTCATACCCATGACCACCGTCCCACCTACTACAATGCATGAAGGTGACCATCAACACCTTCTAGAATTCTAAACATGGGACCATGAGATGAGAGAATCCATATCGAGGGGTCACACATTTTTTGATCCCTTCGATCCCTTCCTTGAGATTAGGGAATCCATATCGAGGGGTCATACATTCTTTGACCCCTTCGATCCCTTCCTTAGTTGGCCTCTTTACCCACAACCTCCATTCCACTTCCTTAGGGAAGTCCCCTGCCACACCCATTCTTCATGGGTAAGTCACCCCTCACATAGCCGGGAGCCAGTTCATTCGAGAAATGGAGAAGGTCAATTCAGGTTCCCCGGCCCACCCAAACCTCTCGAACCTCCCACGCCCAACGGGAAGTCATTACCGGATTAGTTCATACTTGGGAGGCTAGGAGTCCCCTATGCAACCAACCTCCGGTTACGTCAAACCCATGCATGGCACACATTCGAGTGTCCTACTCCACCGTTGCATATGTATGGGTCAAACTAACCGTAGGTTTATTTAGGGTCGTGTGTGTGCATCCATGTGTTTTTCCTTGTCCGATTTGTCATACATCGTTGAGTCGAGTCTGTTGTAAGCTCGCGTCGTTTGTCCCTCTCGAGTATGAGACAAGTCGGATCTCATGAGTATGTTGTGGACTTGGCAGAGAGATACGGGTTCAGCTCTTCTTCGTGAATCGGATCTAGTCACCAATGGGATACATCGATGATTCCTAGTGAGTCATTGAGCTGTCTCCCTTCTTTGAGAGTGACCCCACCCCGCAATGTCCACCACTAGTCTTATTCCCCGCAGCGTAGCATATAGAATGTATACGAGATGAGCAGTCTCATTCCAAATATAGAATATTTTTATATTTGTGTCCTTTTACTTTACTTTTATATCCTTGGGAAAGTAGGTTTGCAAATGTAAGGCTTCATAAACTAATTTGTCATTCCTTAAGGATCTTTGGGTTTTTATGTAAACGTCTAGCAACGGGGCCCTCACTCCTTCCCCATTGGTCCACCTAAGTCTTAGGGGTCCATGCGGGGCTGGTCAAATGCCAAGGTGGCTTCTAAAAAGATTCTTTCCTTCTTGGATAAGTCAAGGGGACAATGGGTGAAAAAAGTCCTAGATGCATCCCCTTATGTCAAGGGGGTGCTCCCCATTAAAATAATATTTTATATTTTAGTCACTCGGTGCGGTACTGTTGTGTCACTCGCTTGTCACGAGCTTGACTGCGAGGTGCTTGAGACGCAGTGTAAGATGTCAGTGGACACATCTGGTTTCTTTTTTCTGGTGGTCTTCCTTCCTCCTATCACATGGTCAGCTGAGGTTTACTCTATCGGTAGATTTAGCTTCTGATGCTATTAATTAAATGTAATTCGGCATGTTTACCTATTTAGATAGGTTTTTCCTGCTTGCTATAACTGTGATTTAATTGTGCCACCGCCCATTTACTGCTTTAAATGCATGCTCTAATTGCCTTTATTACTGTATGCTTGTGTGTTTAGTGCATGGTAGGGATCCGCATGACCCCTACTGAGTCTGACTGTGACTCACCCTTCCTTCTTGCAGGTGAGTCGTCCCAGTCTCCTGCCGGTCCTTCTCGAGTTTTTGGAGACCGTGCTTAGAGCACCAGCTAGTCTATCGTCCCAGTGTACTTTTGTCTGGGGTATGCCCCGTATAGTTGTACAGTGGGACTGTTATCGTTGTCGTTGTTGTTGTCAGACTTGTACATCTGTAAATTCTGGACTATCATTTATAATTATAACTCTGATATATTTCTTTTAATTACTTTCACACTTGAATTTAATTTCCTACTCTAATAAATTTTAGTATGCACGTTGTAATTCTAATTGTTTATACGCCTCCTCAACAACCCCCACTAACCCTTCAGGGACCTCATTAGCCTCTTAGGTGGCGTCCTCAGTTCTTGTAGCGGTAATTCGATACTCGTATCGGGTTATCGGTACCCTGAGCTCTGGGACGTTACACGGACCATCCGAGCCGATGGCTTATGTTGATCAATTTTGCCGATGATGACGAGAATCGATGGTGGGATTTATTCATCGGCATAGGTTAAATGCTGAAGTAAAAGAGTTTGTTTATCGACGGGGATGGAAGTTCCGAGCTGATGACTTATGTTGGTCGATCTCGCCGATGATGATGGGAATCGATGGTAGGATTTAGTCATCGATATAGGTTAAATGCCGAAGCAAAAGAGTTTGTTATGGCGTAGGCATAAGGCTTATGCCAGTGGGGTGTGGCTTGTCAATCACTCGCAGGAACTCCCGTGGGACCTGAATGGTGAATGTGATAACAACATCACTTCCATCAACCTTATGTTCATTTATTTTTCATTCATCATTTTTTGATCACATTACCGACCTAAGCGCCCTTTCAGGTTTTTACCAAAGCTGGCCCCCTCTTGCTTTTGCCCACACGCCCTTTCGGGTTTTCACATGGCAGGGTACCCAATTCTGCCTGTGGCACCCTTTTGGGTATTTGCCATAGTCGGGTTATAGCCATTCTTGCCCTTACTCAGCGTGGCTGGGTAAGGTTGGCGAGGCACCTCTATTTTAAGCCTCACTTTTCTTCTTTTTTTTTTTTTTACTTGATTCACAGAACTGATGCCAGAACGGGTAGGGATTTGGTCGTTGGCCCTACCTGAGTGCCGAGGGAAGGGCAGGTTTGTTCGTCAATAGGGACAAAGGGTTCAAGTTAATGGAATGCTGATCGATCTTACCGATGATGACAAGGGTCGAGACTGGTTTGCTCATCGACATTGGTTAAATGTCAAAGTAAAGATATGTTCGTTCATTAACGAGGACGAAGGGTCCAAGTTAAGGGAATACCGACCGATCTTGCCGATGATGACAAGGGTCGAAATTGATTTATTCATCGACAATGGTTAAATGTCGAAGCAAAGATATGTTCGTTCATTAACGAGGATGAAAGGTCCAAGTTAAGGGAATGACAATCGATCTTGCCGATGATGACAAGGGTCAAAAATGGATTGTTCATCGACATTGGCTAAATGTCGAAGCAAAGATATGTTTGTTCATTAACGAGGACAAAAGGTCTAGGTTAAGGGAATGCCAACCGATCTTACCGATGATGACAAGGGTCGAAACTGGTTTGTTCATTGACATTGGTTAAATGTCGAAGCAAAGATATGTTTGTTCATTAATAAGGATGAAAGGTCCAGGTTAAGGGAATGCCGACCGATCTTACCGATGATGATAAGGGTCGAAATTGGTTTGCTCATCGTCATTGGTTAAATGTCGAAGCAAAGATATGTTTGTTCATTAACGAGGACGAAGGGTCTAAGTTAAGGGAATGCCCACTGATCTTGCCGATGATGACAAGGGTCGAAACTGGTTTGTTCATCGACATTGGTTAAATGTTGAAGCAAAGATATGTTCGTTCATTAACGAGGACAAAAGCTCTAGGTTAAGGGAATGCCGATCGATCTTACCGATGATGACAAGGGTCGAAACTAGTTTGTTCATCGACATTGGTTAAATGTCGAAGCAAAGATATGTTGTATTCTTCACTAGAAGAGCCAGAAGGTCTATTCTGGGGGGCTTTGTCGATTGGTGTTATTCTCTTGTGGGACTTGTGGGAATATCCCATCCAGAGTTTCGTACGGGTGAAAGTAGGGAGGAACTTTTAATTGTCACCTTACTAACTCAGGCGCCCTTTCGGATTTTCACCGAAGCTAGCCCCCTCTTACTTTTGCCCATGCGCCCTTTTAGGTTTTCACGTGATGGGGTACCCGATTTTGCCTGCAACACCCTCGTGGGTTTTCATCGCAGTCGGGTTATTGCCATTCTTGCCCTTGCCCTAGTGTAGGAACAAGTCTGGCTGGACACCTCTATTTTAAGCCTCATTTTTTATTTTAATTTTTTATCATTTTTTTGAAACGTAAAGTGAGAAAACGAGGATGGGTCAATCATGCGATGTTTGACCCTAGATGGTAGCATATGATAGTCGACTAGGGCATGGGGCCTTGCACCGATGAAAGGGTTTATTCGTTAGCAAGGAGATAATGCTAACAGAAGGAAAAAAATTTACCGATTCGAGCGTAAGGCCCGTAATGGTGATAATGTGAAAGTCGACAAGGACACGAAGTCTTGCGCCGAGAAAGTGATTTATTCGTTAGCAAGAAGGTAATACTAACGTAAAGAAAGGATTTCTACTCTGATTCGAGCGTAAGGCCCGTAATGGCATATTGTATGAAAGTCAGATGGGACACGAAGTCTTGCGTCGAGAAAATAGTTTATTCGCTAGCAAGAAGGTAATGCAAACGCAAAGAATAGGTTTTTGCGTCGATTCGAGCGTAAGGCTCATAATGGCGATAATGTGAAAGTCAGCTAGGACACGAAGTCTTGCGCCGAGAAAGTGGTTTGTTCGTTAGCAAGGAGGTAATGCTAATGCAAAGAAATGGTTTTTGTGGGCGATTCGAGTGTAAGGCTCGTAATGGCAGTATTGTATGAAAGTCGACTGGGACACGAAGTCTTACGCCGAGAAAATAGTTTATTCATTAGCAAGAAGGTAATGCTAATGCAAAGAATGAATTTTTGCGCCGATTCGAGCGCAAGGCTCGTAATGGCGATAATGTGAAAGTCAGCTAGGACACGAAGTCTTGCGCCAAGAAAGTGATTTGTTCGTTAGCAAGAAGGTAATGCTAACGTAAAGAAAGGGTTTTTGCGTCGATTCGAGCGTAAGGCTCGTAATGGCAATAATGTGAAAGTCAGCTAGGACACGAAGTCTTGCGCCGAGAATGTAGTTTATTCGCTAGCAAGAAGGTAATGCTAATAGAAAGAAAAGATTTTTACACCAATTCAAGCATAAGGCTTGTAATGGTGATAATTTGAAGGTCGGCTAGGACACGAAGTCTTGCACCAAGAAAGTGATTTATTCGTTAGCAAGAAGGTAATGCTAATGCAAAGAAAGAATTTTTGCGCCGATTCGAGCGTAAGGCTCGTAGTGGCGATATTATATGGGAGTCGGCTAGGACATGAAGTCTTGTGCCGAGGAAGTGGTTTATTCATTTGCAAAAAGGTAATGCTAATGCAAAGAAAGGATTTTTGTGCCGATTCGAGCGTAAGGCTCATAGTGGGGAAATTATATGAGAGTCGGCTAAGACATGAAGTCTTGCACTGACTAAATAGTTTATTCGTTAGCAAGAAGGTAATGCTAAAGCAAAGAAAGAATTTTTGCACCGATTTGAGCGTAAGGCTCGTAGTGGCGATATTATATAAGAGTCAGCTAGGACACTAAGTCTTGCGCTAAGGAAGTGGTTTATTCGTTAGCAAGAAGATAATGCTAACGCAAAGGAAGGATTTTTGCGCCTATTTGAGCGTAAGGCTCGTAATGGCGATATTATGTAAGCCACCACCTGGCGGGGCCATATGAGGCTCTCGAAGGAGTGCCGGAACTATTGTGTACTAGGGATGCTTCTGGAATTACGGACTGGTGTCCTCGAGGTTAGTTCGAGCTAGTTGGATATTTTAAAGGGCTCGACCAGGGTGGAGTGCCACTAGGCCAAGGTGAACTTTGGTCATTCTGTGGATGTATGTAGGGATGTATGGTATAGCTTCAAGTGTTTCCCATTAAGACGGGAGAACTGGACTACCCCCTTATGATCTACAACGACATAATCACCCCCTTTATAGACTCGGTGGATGATATACAGTCTGACCAAATTTTCAGCTAACTTCCCCTTGGGGTTGGAGGCCATTACTTCCTTTCTTTTGACCATCACTAGGTCACCCTTCTAGAATTCTTGACACTTGACCAGCTTATCAAAAGTACGGGCCATGCGAGCTTGGTAGAGTTGTATATTTTGTTGTGCCCGGAGACGCTTTCCTTTGAGCTCGGCGAGCTCCTCCAGTCTTCTCGGTCATTGCGTTATTGTGTGGGTAGTTCCGTATTCGCACATAGAGTCCGTAAGAGGACCTGTGACTTAGCAGGGTGCCACCCGAGGGGCATCAAAGTGTATCCCTGACATGAACAGTGTCAAGTTCGGGGTAGTAGGGGTGCCGTAGGCACTGTTGTGCTGGAGTAGTTGGCGTCGCCACGGCCGAAGCGACCGAATGACGTAGGCGCCACTTGTCGCTGGAGCGGCCGGACGCTGTTGAGACTTGAGTGGTTGAACGGCGTAAGCATCGCCATGACTGGAGCGACCAAAAGTCGTTGAGCTCAGGGTTATCGGGTGCTGTGGGCCCCGGTAGGACTGGATTTGTCGAGCGATCGGGCATTACGGATCCCGATGTGATTGGTGTAGTTGGCAGTCGGGTGTCGGGGGCACCGTTGTGATTGAGGTGGCTGGCAGTCAGGCGTCGGGGGCACCGTTGTGGCTGAAGTGGCTGGCAGTCGGGTGCCGGGGGCACTGTTGTGGCTGAAGTGGCTGGCAGTTGGGTGCCGGGGGCACCATTATGACTGAAGTGGTTGACAATCGGGTGCCAGGGGCACCGTTGTGACTGAGTTGTTGAGCGATCGGGTGTCGGGGGCACCGTTGTGGCTGTGTGGCTGGCAGTCGGGTGTCGGGGGCACCGTTGTGACTGAAGTGCTTGACAGTCAGGTACCGGGGGCACTGTTGTGACTGAAGTGGCTGGTAGTAGGGTGCCGGGGGCACCGTTGTGGCTGAAGTGACTAGTAGTTGGGTGCTGGGGGCACCGTTGTGACTGTAGTGGCTGGCAGTCGAGTGCCGAGGGCACCGTCATGATTGGAATGCTTGACAGTCGGGTGCCGAGGGCACCGTCATGACTGGAATGCTTGACAGTCGAGTGCCGGGGGCACCGTTGTGACTATAGTGGCTGGCAGTCGGGTGCCAGGGGCACCGTTATGACTGGAATGCTTGACAGTCGGGTGCCGGGGGCACCATTGTGACTGGAATGCTTGACAGTTGGGTGCCGGGGGCACCGTTGTGACTGTAGTGGCTGGTAGTTGGGTGCCGGGGGCATCGTCGTGACTGGAATGCTTGACAGTCGAGTGCCGGGGGCACTGTTGTGTCTGTAGTGGCTGGCGGTCGGGTGTCGGGGGTACCGTTGTGACTGTAGTTGATGACAGTCTGGTGCCGGGGGCACCGTTGTGACTGAAATGCTTGACAGTCGGGTGCCAGGGGCACCGTTGTGTTTGTAGTTGATGGATGACACGAGACCTTGATCCACTTGCTTGGGGCCCGTTGATAGAGGCAGGGGCCTGGCGCTTCATCTTGCGCCGGGACGTGAAGTATGCCCATTGTCTGGGTAACAGCACTGAGGGCACGCTTATCGAGGTAGAGAGCTAGGCTAGGTGCTTTGATTGAGCCATGTCTGATGGTACTCAATCATTGAGGCAAAGACTGGGTAGGGGGCTCTCATCACTCAACGACTATGTTGGGCATGAATGCCGGGGTAGAGATGAGGCAGGGCGCCTCGATCGAGCAACGTTGGATAGTGCGCGATCGTTGAGGTAGGGACTGGGCAGGGCGCTCTCCTGAAGCGACATCTGGGTCATGCACGAACATCGAGGCAAGGCCAAGCGGGCCCTCCCTGTCGAGCAACGTCTGGGGGCGCAGGATTACGGAGACAAAGCTCGTGCAGAGTGCTTTCACCAAGCGGCATCAGGGTCATGCACGAGTCTCGAGACGGGGCCCGAACAGAGTGCTTCCACCAACTGAGATCTGCGGTCGTGCACGATTATCGAGGTGACATATCACAATAGGGGGCCAGAGGTGAGTGTTTAGGCTCGACGCTATATGAGGGATGCTCATATGGCATGTGTAGCGCCCTGGGATCCGAGTACCAGAAAGGATCCGATGCGACTCGAACCTCAGCCCGCCTCCCACGAGCCCAAAGACTCTGAAGGGAAAAAGGGATGGTGTGAGGGTGTGTAAGAAGCTAAAGTTATCGCAGAGGTAGCACAATATACAACTAAATAATAATATAGAAATTAAATAAATAATTAAAATGCTACAAGGCCTAGTACATCTCATGTCCAAAGAAGAGAGAAAAGAGAAGAGAAGATGAGACGAAGAAAAGAAGAAAAGGAAGCCCCTGCTGCCTTCAACGGCACACTCCCTAGTGCCTTCGACGGCACGCTCAATAGTGCCTTCGACGGCACGCTCCTTGCCCGGCACACCCGCTGGCGCGAGCTCAGCGGCACACTCCTGAAGTCTTCACAGGCACACTCGCCATGGCGTCTTCACCGGCACACCCAACATGGCGTCTTCCCCGGCACACCTGCAGGGGCCCTTCCAACGGCACACCCATCCGTAGGTTCTTTGCCAGCACACACATGTATCTGTGCCCTCCAGCGGTACACCCCCCTAGCCTGCCAGCGGCACATTCTGGTGGCCTTCAGTGGCACGCCCGTGTGTTGTCTTCAGTGGCACGCCTAGTGCCTCTCCCTCAGCGGCACGCCTACAGACCTCCTCAGCGGCACGCCTGCAAGCCCTTTCAACAGCATGCTTCCTCAATGGTGCATCCGGCATAGAAAATATTGTGCCCACGTCCTATAGATTCTTGGCGCGTAGTGGGGTCGCTGAGGTGTCAGATGGAGGGGCCGGCACGTAAGCTACCCCCTGCCACCGAGGACAACCGAAGTCAAATCCCCATTAATGGGACCCCGTTCCCGCCTTTGAACAAGCCGCTGCTGCATGGGGTATAAAAACCCCTTCTTCACCGGTGAACAAAAAAAGAGAGAGAGATAGACAGGCAGACAAACACACACCAAAGAGCAGAGGGCCACCCTTTGCGATGCTACTGAGCAGACCGGAAGGGAAGAAGAAGAAGGAGAAGAAGAAGAAGAAGAGAAGAGGGAGGTTCCCCTTCGACGACAACTGGAAAAGAGAGAGTAAGAGAGAGAGAGAGATGTAATAGTGGAGTGGGGGAGGAGCAGGGAGCCGTCGTCCCTGCTCAGCCCCCAGTCCTTCCCTTTTCTTCTTCTTCCTTCTCCTCTTCCTCCTCTCGTATTTTGATGTATTCGGCCTCTATGTTGCCATGAATGAAAAGCTCTTCTCTTGAGTCTTCCGTTGCCTTCGTTGATTTGGAATCTTACGTGTGTTTCGTCATCTTCTTCTTCCCCCCCGACAGTTTGGTTCCTCAGAGCTGGCCTTCTCCTCCTCCCTGTCATGGTCCCTTTCATGGAATCTCTGGCCTTCACCCTCGTCCATTTGTCTGAAGTAGGAGTCCCTTCTGGTCCTTCGAGAACCCAAGCATCAACACCACCATCGGTCCTCCTCTCCACCTCCCTAGACGTCCAGGCCCATCACTACCCTCGGCTTCCTTTCCTTCTCCAACTCCAACTCATTCAGCTCATCCCAACCTCCACCGGTGCACCCTGCCCCGAGGCTCCCCTGGCACACCTCAACCTGCTCTACCTGGTACAGCCCAGCCAGCTCTTCACTGGTACACCCCGGCCACCCCAGCCTGGTGTGTCCTCTGCCCGCCTAACCCAGCACACTCCAACCCGTCCTTCCCCAGCACACTCCCGGCCAGGCCTCCGCTGCTACGTCCCTATACTCTTCATCGGTATACCTTCCATACGCCTATCCCGGCACACCTTCGACTCACGGTCCCTCAGCGGTACAGCCCTTCGGCTCACCCCTTCACCGGCACGATCCCTCAGCGGTACAGCCCTTCGGCTCACCCCTTCGCCGGCACGGTCCCTCAGTGGTACAGCCCTTCGGCCAGCCCCTCAGCCCGGCACACCTCTCCAGGCCCCCCCTTTAGGCTCCCTGGCTGGTACACTAGTCTCCAGTCCTTCCTCCTTGTCCGACACACCCCCAGCCAGTCTTCGTGAGGTCCCCTAGCTGTCGTTTCTTCCTAGGTTTTCTGAAGTTTTATCCAAGGTGTTACCGCTCTCGGGCGCCCACCTCCAATCGTCGGGTTCCGCCACTCCATGTGGGCGCGTTCCCTATATCTCCCTTACACTCAGGTCAAGGGGAGATGCTACCGAATTTTTTGTCAGAAGTAATAATATGTTAAAAGATAAAAGGGAGCAATAAACAAATGAGATAATAACAAGTTAAAAATCAAAGAGAGCAACAAACAAATGAAATGAACAATGACAAGCTGCTCCAATCGGGCGCTCCCAAGACTGGAGGAGTGAGAAGGTACTCCTTGATCTGCTCGAAAGCTGTCTGGCATTCTGGGTCCCAAATAAAGGGGGCATCTTTCTTCATCAACTTGCTGAAAGGTGCGCATCAACCGAAGAGATTGGAGATAAATATCCAAATGTAGGTCAGTCTACCCTGGAGTGACCTGAGTTTAGTGAGGTTGCTGGGTGGCGGAAGCTTCCAGATCGCTTTGATCTTGCTGGGATCCACCTCGATTCCTCAGTATCGAACAACGAAACCAAGGATTTTGCCACTGGATACGCCGAAGGTGCATTTCATGGGGTTCATCTTGAGCCCATATTGTCGGAGACGGTCGAAGACTTGACGCAGATCACGTAGGTGGTCTTCTCACCTTCTAGTTTTGACGACGAGGTCGTCAACATAGCATTCGACGATGTTGTGCAGTATCTCATCGAAGATTTTGGTCATAGCCCTTTGGTAGGTAGCACCGGCGTTCTTCAAACTGAAAGGTATACACTCGTAGTTGAAGATCCCTTTGGGGGATCTAAAGGTGGTGTAGCCCTTGCCTCGGAGGGACATCTGGATCTGGTTGTAGCCCGATGACCCGTCCATGAAAGATAGGGCTTCATGTCTGGTGGTCATGTCGACCATCGTCTCTGTAATTGGGACTAGGAAGTCATCCTTTGGACAGGCTTTGTTGAGGTCCCAAAAGTCGACGTAGATGCGGACTTGACCATTTTTCTTTTTGACTGGGACGATGTTGGCGAGCCAGGCTGGATTGATGCATGGCTCGATGAAGTCGACCTCCGCCATCTTATCTACTTCAGTCGTGACCTGGAGCTCCAACTCATGACGCATACGCCGCTGGGGTTGTTTGATTGGCGTGGCTGTGGGAGATATGGCCAGATCATGCTCTGCTACGGAGGGATCTAACCCAGGCATCTCCTGGTATGTCCAGGTGAAGCAGTCCTTGTATTCGAGCAGGAATTGCTTGTAGTCCTGCCTCTCTGCTTCAGTGAGGAGAGCGCTAAGGAATGTAGGCTGAGGGGCCTCGTCTCCGCCCAGGTTGATCTCGAAGAGCTCGTCGACGGTTGCCTGGCCGCCATCCTCCAGCTCAGGAGGAGCAGGCTGAAAGTCGACGAAGTCTTCATCATCAGTGGCGGCTTTGTACACCTATGGGTCCTCAGAGCCGGTGGTTGACACTATTGGGACTGGGAGGTTGTCGCTGCCGGGCTCGAACAAGGGTTGTCCCAGGCCGTCCTTGTCGGACTGACAGCTATCGGCCAAAATTCCTGAGGCTTGGTCAGAGTTACCTGCCAATGCCGGCGATGCCTCACAGTCTTCATTCTGGAGGCCTTCCTCAGGGGGAAGGTGTGGCAAGGCAAGCTCTGGAACTAGTTGGGAGGCCACGAAGGTCTCCTCGGTCTCCACGTCCTCATGGACGGGCGAGGAAGTCTCGCCAAGTGCTGGAACTGGAGTACTAGTCCTGGCTGGGAGTGAGATTAGAATCTCCTCTCCCTCATCTCCCTAGCTGTCGAACTTGGTGTTGGCGACAACCGGGTCAGCGGCTGGTTGGGTTGGTCCCACGACATGGACCGTATGGTAGACATAGAAGTCTGGGTCTTGGTCATAGCCGAGACCTCTAGTGTCTTTTTGGGAAAATGAGGGTTGCCCCCGGACTTGCGAGGGTATTCAGAGATGCTGAAAATACCTCTGCTGCGCGGAGCTCTGTCACTAGGGAATGTGCTGCTTGAGGCACATCTCTTGGATACGAGGCGAGAGGTCACCCAGAATTTAGACGGCTTCGAGGGTACTATCGGCTCGCCTGGACCGGCCAAAGTCATCCTTTGGTGGGGCTGGCAGGACCATGTCTCCTTTGTGGAAGATGATGGACTTGTCCCTTTTGGCCTTTTTCTTGGACCGGTATTGTAGTCTGTAAGTGACGATGAATGTAGCGAGTTGCTCGACCCTGTGCTCCTTTGGGGTACCCACGAGCTGAATGCAGTTCGGTGGCAAGCATATGCTCTTGTCGATCGCTCGACTAATAAGGTTAGCCTCGAAATTGACTTTATGCCTCTCAGGGCGGTCTGTGACAAGGATGTCGTCCACGAACACGACCACGAACTGGTCCAAGTACGGACGGAACACCCTATGCATCAAATCCATGAATGCTGCGGGGGCATTGGTGAGCCCAAATGGCATCACCAAGAACTCATAATGCCCATACCTCGATCAAAATGCAGTCTTCTCAACATCAGACTCTCGAATCCACAGCTGGTAGTAGCCCGATCTTAAATCAATCCTCGAAAACACCCGGGCCAACTGAAGCTGATCAAACAAGTTATCAATCTGAGGCAACGAATACATGTTCTTAACAGTCGCCTGGTTCAACTGATGGTAGTGGATGCACAACCTCAAACTACCATCCTTCTTCTTCACAAAATAACACCGGTGCACCCCACGGGGAATAACTAGGACGAATGTACCCCTTTGCAAGTAGCTCTTGCGACTGTGCCTTCAACTCCCGCAACTCTGCAGGTGCCATATGATAAGGGACCTTCGACATAGGTGCCGTACCAGGTACCACCTCAATCAAGAAATCAATCTCACGCTGCGGTGGTAACCCTGGTAACTCCTCGGGAAAAATATCAGGAAACTCGCACACGACTGGGATATCCTCCACATCCGGACACTGTCGATCGACCAAAACCATAGAAGCGAGAAAACCCTGACAACCCCCATCAAGCAAACGATGAGCCCTAATAGCCAAAATAAGTAAGCGGGAAGAGGAAGATCGAATACCTTGGTAACAGAAGGTGGGTCCACGAAGCTGCTGGAAGTAGACCTTCTTTGAGCCGCAACCCACCAAGGCATGATGAGCCTCGAGCCAATCCATGTCCAAGATCACATCAAAGTCCTGAAGTGGTAACGCATAAAGCCTGGCCAACAAGTTCTGCCCTTCCACCCATACTGGTACCTTCTCAAAGTAATACAGGGTGTGCACGAAATCACCGGTAGGTAACTCCACTGCCATATCACAGGACATCTCGGCCACCAGGTCCTCCATGCTCTGAGCAAAATTATCCGAAATGAACGAATGAGAAGCACCCGAATCAAACAAAACACGAGCCGCACAACCCAAAATCGAAAGAGTACCTTCCACCAACTGCGACGCCTCAACGTCTGCTCTGGTCATGTGGGTCACTCTGTCTCGGGATCTCTACCTCCCTACAGTAGCTGACCGGGACAACTGAGGAAACTGCTCCTGTCACTGGTACTACTGAGGCTGTGCTAGCACTTGCTGGGGCTGAAACTGCTGTTACCGCTGAAACCCAGATGGCTTACTCGGCCTCTGCGAACAGTCACATGCCATGTGCCCTGGCTAGTCACACCTGAAGTAAACTACGGGCGATGAACATGACCTGCCTGGATGAGAACCACCGCACCTGGGACATTCGTCCCGAGCACCACTCACCGAGCTCCAATGCTGCAAGGATACCGACCGCTGAACACTACCAGATGACTCCTGCTGTGTCTGCCCCTTACGGTCCTGACGCCTCCTGCCAAAACCAGCTTCTTGAGCTTCGAGCCAAAGGAAGAGGACTCCGGCATTGGGGTAACTGACTACGCCGCCACGGAACCACCTGCTGAAAGTTGGACAGTACTCTGCTGCTGAACCACTGACTGCTGATCAAAACCTGCCTGAACCTGACCAGCACTGCCCTGCCCTCGGACCTTCTACAGATCTCTCTCCAATGCCGACGCTGCCTTACATGCCGCATCTAAGGTGGTCAAACCTGACGCAAGAAGATGGTGCCTCAGCTCCACCCTCAGCCCATTAACAAACTGATCGGTCTTCACTTCCTCATCTGCTATGATGTGCAATGCATAACGGCCCAACTCGACGAACCTGGCACAGTACTACATCACTGACATGTCACCCTGGGTCAACTCCATGAACTCGCGCAGCCTCTGGGTCCTGACAAAAGACGGACAGAAGGCACGCTCAAACGCCGAGATGAACTCTTGCCATGTGATCTACCGAAGGGGATGGGACTGGAACGCTCCCTCCCACTTAGACGTCCACCAAGTACGGGCCACTCCCTGAAGACGATGCGTGGCCAACACCACCTGATCCTCCTCAGCGCACTCCATCGCACTGAAGATCCGCTGCAAATCACATGAAAACACCAAACCCTCAAACAGCCAGGGGTCGACCCATGGGGTTGACCCTTGCAAAGCTAAGTAGAAAAATTGATTCCACAAAGCATGCCAAACCTGCAAAGCAAGATATCATCATATTAGCTTGTTTATCATGAAGACACCACTAAGCATAAGACACACAATATATTGGAATCATCAAAACTATTGTCAAAGACAACGAGGGGGCGCACTGAACCCAACACTTTCTATATGATTGTGCACTGACCCTTAGACTTCCTACATGCAGATCGACCCACAGGGCCAGATCGCGGAGCTGTAGGCGCTCCTCCACTCGACCATCTAGGAGCGAGATGAGGCCCGACAGGCGTTGGCCCTTCTGGTGAGTTTCCTTCACCCTTAAACTTAATAATTCATTTGATTATGATTATGCTTATGAAATGACTAACCCTGGAGTTTCTAAAATGTAGCGAGCCGAGGGAGCCGAGCGACAGGGGACTGATGCTCCGTCTTCTTCCACCCAGACACCTGCCGAATGTGCCAAGTGGGAGGCGGAGTTCTCACAGATGGTGACATGGGCTGAGGCAGCCGAGACAGCACTCTCCGAGAGGGTAAGCAACCGCTACACTTCCCCTATTGATTATGCTCATGAAATGCAATTTGACAGACCATGATGCATGTATGCAGATGACCGAGCTGACCCGACTAAGGGAGGAGCTAGAGCAGAGCCGTACAGCGGCACGGGAGGAGACAGCCTGCCTTCGGGAGGAGCTATCACAGAGCCGACCAGCAGATGCAGTCAAGACGGCGTTCCTTCATGTGGAGCTTGAGCGACTTCGACCCAGAGAGTGAGCGTGCTCTGATAGAGGTGTCACGGCTACTGGGGGACCTACAGGCATTCCAGGAGCAGAGTAGGACAGCACCGAGCGGTAGCACCCACAGCACCCACGGTTCCTTCCGTAGCTACTTCACGGGTTCCTCCGGTCGCTGGAGGAATGAGGAGGAGGAGCATCGCCGACGGCAGCGCGAGGAGGACACCAGCTCTACGATGGCCCCGCCATCGAAGAGGCAGGAGGGTGGTGGGGACAGCGAATGGCCAGAGGGACAGGCCTGATGTACTCATGAGATGACTTTGTACATGATGATATGATTATGATATGGTATGTCTTTTTGTTGATTTTCTTTGTGTAAATGGATGAATATGTGTGCATGAATGTATGAATGTGTGGATGAATGCTAACTTACTAACAACGGACCCTAGAGAGGCACGAGAGAGTGAGGGAGAGAGAGACAGGGTGCCTTAGAGTGGAAAGGATGCAAAAAGAACACAATAAGTGTGGCTGGGAGTTGAACGATCGTGTGAGTGGCCGCCCCATTCCCTACACGGCCTAAGATGGACTGCTGAAGGACTGAATGGTATAGGATGCTCTATTCAAAGGACAGGAATGGTTTAGCGTAGACCGTGTGACTAGGAGAACGATCTATGCAAGGTCATGCAAAAGACAAGGATCGAACTCTGTAGAAGGTTCTGAATGGTCACCAGGTGACCGTTCTACAGACAGAGTAGTCTATCGATAGACCGTTTAATTGGACGCCCTGAGAGTTTGACCGGGACTCTCTTGGAGAGTCCCAGCTCGAGGCAAGGAGTCCTAAATCAATCCAAACTCCATCCTAACCCGTCTAAGGCTTATCCTACCTCAATTCTAGTGTGTTTAGGCCTTTAACCATGTTTTATAAATAGGAGGTGGATCTCAAATTTGTTCTTCATATATCCACCTTCTCCCAAACCTCCACACTCTTCTTAACTTTCATCTCGTCATCATGAAGAGGGCCTTTGAGGGGAATTCCATGGAGGGGGAAGCCTATGAAGGGCCGAGGCCAGCTAGAAAAGAGCGTGACGTACTCCAGCGGCTGACTACGATCCTGCGGCATTTGAGCTCCAGCCCATTGAGAGAGGTAAGTTTGCATAAGTTATTCAATTCAATTCATTCCATTGCTTATATGTTCTTCCCCTCTTTCTCCCTTTCTTTTCTTTTCTCTTTCTCCACCTCAGCTTCTTCCTGGCTCTTGGCGCTACTCCACTCTGAAGTGGATGGCTCCCTAACCTAGGTACATGACTCAAATAAAAGAAAAATTACAATGATATGACTCAAATAAAATGTGAAAATGACATGACTCAACTTAGAAAAATATGACGGACACAATGGAACCATGACGATGCGCAATCGGAGCTGTGGAAAAAATGTGAAGGGCGATAGATGCCCCCATCATTCTTGGCCTACTGGCTTTGCACTTTCGCCATGCCGTACGTAGAAGAAATGGTCATTCGACCGAAAGCCATATACCCCGCCTGTCAAATTTCCTGGAGAATCAAGTTGTCACTTTGCCCCTTCGCACTATGCTTGATTTACAAGACTCTGGGGGACATCAGTAGAAGTCAAGTTCCGCGACAGGTGCGGACGGTCAGACCCATGCGTTTCTTCAATGTGTGGGTCTTTTCATTGTTCCCAGAGTGCGCACCACGCACCCTCTAGGCTTGGACGTTGTTCCCGCGGATCTTGGACTTTGCAAGTGCAGAGCCCAACGCAGAAACAACACAGTTATTTCTCCTGAGGGGCAGGCTCACAGCCATCCCCCGCGATGCCCTGGGCGCTATTAGTTTCTGGACACTGGCAACACATTCCAGCCAATTGGTGAGCAGCAAGAGAGAGTGTCAGGATGACCAGGTGGAGCGATACCTCCATCCTATCAGCCAGTGGGCGATGTGTGCCCGGTATTGGAGCATGAGCTTCGAGATCGGGCCTTATCTATTCGCCCTAGTGTCCTTGTCTTCTAGAAGGGGAGCACATTACTGTTGGAGCCATATTACCCCTTCCGCTTTGAGTGCAACTTTGGGTATGATCAGCACATGCCTATGCACAATGTCCAATTCCCTTCGTTGGTGAGGATGCTCCAGGGAGGACTGACTACTGATTAGGCCTGCACCTGGTGGGATTTCTTTCACCGATCGGATGCCTCCTCATTCAAGGTGCCAGCTCTCGGGTGACTTCCAAGGGTCACAGCGAACTATATCAAATGGTGGAATGCCCGGACCAGATTCTATCAGTTATGTAAGACTAACTATTGGGATGGTGCCGAGCAAAAATTCCTGAACAAACAGAAAGCAGCCATTTTGGATATAGACCCAGTGCATTTGCTTCGGCTCAAGTCTAGCAAGTCAAAGGAGGTGGCCGACTATTTGGCTACATGCAAAGAAGCCCAGCAGGTCAGATCACCATAGTCCATCGACTTGCTGAAGATTTCTGTGGATGACTTCCAGCAGTCCCTTCAAGTCTCCTGCAGGATAGGGCAGACCGGTTGGATTTGATCAATTACCCCTTCCCGATCGAAGAGAAGGTCACCCCGTCCCACGGAGCCCATCCCAAGGTAGATTCCACTTGCCCCTACTGGGCATTTGTGAGGAAAGAAGACCGAAGGCCCGAACGCAATCAATGGACCACATGGCTGTTCGTTTTGCTTCGAAGGCACGGGCTTACAATTGAAGACCCGACAATGGTGATATTAGAAAAGGGTTTGAATGTATCCTTCCATTATGCTAACGGGTAGGGGATAGACCACCTGAGTCTGTATTGTTGCCTCACCTCTCAGAAGCATTTGCACATGGCCAACCTCGCCGACTGTTGTGTCAGGGTCGGGGATGTATGTTGGCTGGTAAGGGAGGCGACCCGTAGAGAAAAAGAACCGTCTCTAACGTACTGGCCTATGTCTTGTCTCTACACTAGCCCTCCAGGTATGACGTCTTTTGCCTTCACTCATTCGAGGGTGGCATCTTCCTTTCTTCCTTTGGCTATGTCCATTAATGCCCATTGATGGGAATCAACACCAAGCATCTAACATTTTTTTTTAGTTTGCATTTGTATCCTTGAGTCAATTGGGTTTTGCAATTGTAAGACATTATAAGCCAATGGGTTAGTCATTAGGAATTAGTGGGTTTCTTTGTAAAAGGCAACGTAGGTCCGGCGGGACCCCCACCCTCTCTCTCATTGGGCCACCTAGCTTCTAGGGCCCATAGGGCTGGTCTTTGGTCCATGGGAGAATGTTGACCAAGTGGAGAATTCCAACTTGGCCACTAGAGGAGGGCGCCCCCCATTCTCCCCCTTTTTTATTTTTTTATTTTATTTGACCAGGGCTCTCTCTAACCCGAAAGCTATCTCTCTCGAACTCCTCTCTCCGCTCGTCTTCTTCTTCCTGCAAGAGCCGTCAATCACTGTGGTGTTTGTCCCCGGCATCGCGAGTTGGAGTGCACTTTCACGTCGCCATCCCCGGCATCGCGAGTTGGAGTGCACTTTCACGTCGCCACCGATTTGGGTCGTTGTATCTTAAGGGAAGTTCCGTCGAGAAGTCTATCTGTACCGGAGTAGGGGCGGAACGACTCTAAAAAAAATATCTACGCATTTCGACCCTATTTGTTCATCTCGATCTTAATTCTCTTTGATTTTCGTACATCGATCTAATAAAAAATTTCTACCCGTGAATACTAATTTCCATCGTTGCCATCCCCCTGGCGCGTCCATTTCCCTACCAGACTGGATGCAATCGTTTAAAAAAAGGGTCTCAAGTGAGAACTGGGTATATAGATAGATCTGTGAACAGTAGTGCTGATAAACTCGGTTGGATTAGAACCCTTTGTTGTCCCGAGTGTGACGTTTTCTTTTTGTAGATTTTCTTGCTAGGCGGTCATGTCTATAGGTACAATAGCGCAGACGACCAACTGCATTGTTACTGAAAGCGCTACCAGAAAGCTCTCTCTCTCTCTCTCTATATATATATATATATATGAGAAACTTTAAGCTTTTTACCCGTGAGCATGCACGCGTTGCAGTAATGCATCTCAGGTGTGGCGCCCGGGGTCCCCTCTCCACATCTCAGGTGGGCCTCTCTCCACATCTCAGAGGGTGATCAGTACCATCTTCTCTACGCTGTGGTCCCTCTCAACTGCTCCATGTTATCCTCGTTCGGGATCTGGGACCGGACGCGGACGCCTCTGCTGCTGCTGCGACCAGCTCTTCTGTCCGCTTGTGGCGAGGGTGACTCCGGGGAAGAAGACGGAGACACAGAGAGAGAAGGAGCGCGAGAGGGAGAGAGGACTGCCCACGATTTCAGGGCAGAACGTCGGGCACCGCGAGTGCGGCCAGCTGCGAGGAATTGATGTGCCGATGTGCCCGCTCATAACGTGGTCTGACGTGTTGATTGGCCGGTCCGGACTCCGGACAAACACATAGTCTGGGTCATGTCGCGGTCGCGCCGCTCCCCGTCGGCGGGTGACTTGAGTTAGAGGGGAGGCGCGCCCTGCACCAAAAACAAAACGACAGCATATATGAAAGTGAAACAAACACCTTGCGTAGTGCCAAATAACTTTGACTAAAAGTTAATTGTGTTGACACACCATATGATATGATTTGAAGATTATATATTTTCTTTTAATTGTAAAGAGAGGCTCTTCAGTGTAGACTCAACTTGATGGGTATCCATTTCAAGCCCGTGTGTCAAGATTCTCACCTATATATAGAATAGAACGACAGATCAAATTTTTTTTTCCCTGCCCGATGTAAAAAGTCTTAATTTTTATGCAAGAATCTCAACCATTTACGTGAGAATCCATGATATGGTCTGTCAGAATTGTCCCACAACTTCAATATGGTCTCGAATGCATAGCGATCGATTTTTTTTAATCCACCTGAAGCCATTGCTGATGAACAAAGTGAGTGTAGAGGGCGATTTGGGGCTCCGGCGATGGGATCTTCACACTATTTTTTTATATTTTTTTGATGGAGATTTCCCATCTATTTATAGGGCTTTCATCCCATTCCCTCCGCCCCAAACCATAACCGCCCCTTGATCTCCGTTTACGTTTCGGATTTGATGGCCATAAACGTTTGTAACGTTCAAACGTTACAACATCTCCCACTTGGCCAACAAATTATTATACTTCCACTATTCGTGTAAGTATAAGTTCTTATTCTAACACTCCCATTATCCATGGGTAGTATTTCTATGCACTCTCACTATCTGTGAGTATTGTTCCGATACACTCCCACTATCCGTCAGAGGTATCATTATTTTCATTATTCATGAAAATATTCTCTATGCTCATATATTCCTGAGCCCCATTAAGCCAACATGCTTAATGAAAATTTCCGCCGGAAGTCCTTTCGTCAAAGGATCGGCAATCATATCACTGGTGGGGACATAAGTTATTTTCACTTCCCCTACATTGGAGCCTATGTTTTTTATATTTCTTCAGCCTTACCTGGTCATTTGAGTCTCTTCATTTTCTTTCAGAATGTAATAGTGTGTCCTTTTCTTTCTATATGTAAGTAAAGCCCAGTCATGTAATTCAAATATTAGAGTATCAATAAAGATTGTGTTTTGCCATATTAATGGGCCCTAAAATCTTGTGTCTTATGTTGCTCTGATTGTTCACGACTGTTACACTGTCACGTTCCGAACTACACGTTCCGCTGCCATCAGTTCGGGGCGTGACAATTTGTGGTATCAGAGCCTAGGCTTTCTAAATCCCTAGGTCATTAAGTCTAAGTCCTAAATTGAGTTCTCCTTGTCCGTTATCTTACAAGTACCCGGTGAGATTTGGTAGAACTCTGGGCTAAGTGTTAAAAGCCGAAAATAACAAATAATAATAACCTGGTCACATCATTAATTCTGTATGGTTTACCTTGTAGGAAATAGATAGCTATCCATGGCTGCGGAACGCGTACAATGGCGGGAGATGCAGAGGACGGTTAAGGGCTTGACCCAAGCTCTACAACGAGTAGCCGATGGTGGAGGCTCTATCCAACCCTCAACATCCTGTCTAGAATAAATTGCAGGATCCCCATTTGCGGTCTGAATTACAAAGTTTTGCTACACAAACAGGTTGTGATACTCCTGTATGGGCTTTCACTACGTCAGGCAAGTTTAGCATTAAATCTACTTACAGATTGCTGAAAAGGCAAGTGTGGGTTTCAAATGCTCAAAATTATAGTAAACTGTGGAATCACAAGTTTCCTCCAAGGGCAGCCCTGTTCAGCTGGAAACTCTTGCAGCATGCAATTCCTGTCGATATCAAAATACAATCTAGTGGAGTTAGCATGGCCTCCATTTGTGTTTGCTGTACTGCTACTCATGACATTGAAGATATAGATCACTTATTTGTACACAGCGAACTTGCTACTTTCCTTTGGAAGAAATTCGCCCCCCTGCTCAATGATACTTGTTTAGAAGCCTCTAACATCAGCGACTGGTTGAAGCAATCCCTGGTTGAGGCCAACACCAAAAAACCAGCAGGTTTTATCTCATTGCTAATGCATCTTTTGATCATCTGGGAGACATGGAAAAACAGATGCATGATTAAATTTGAGGGGCATAGAAATAATTACCACCATATAGCCAACAACATTTTAGCAGAGGCGAAGCAAATTGTGTAGCAAATCCATTTCACGCAGGGGATTAGCCAAGATTTCTGTAGGATTGCACAGGAATTTGGCTTTGTTCTCAGTTGCAAACGGTCTTCTTTCTTCAATGTTTGCTGGTCCGCTCCTGCTAGTCATTATGCTCTCAATATAGATGGCGCGAGCAAAGGCAACCCCGGTCCAGCAGGGGGTGGCGGATGTTTTAGAGATTCTTCCGGGCGATTATTGCTTGGCTTCTCATTTTATTATGGCAATGGTTCTAACATGGTAGCTGAAGGCCGAGCTCTTCTAGATGGCCTCCGTTTAGCCCGTTATCATGATATTCCCTTATCGATCATTTACACAGATTCTAAAGTGCTAGTGGAGCTTTTGGAAAATAAGAAAGACCCCCCTGGTCTCTTTTACCATGGTGGAAGCCTCTTCTTTATGCTTTCTCTTCTTCTAGCAGTTCAATCTCCCACTCTTATAGAGAAGCTAACCAGCTTGCGGATGCTTTGGCAAATCATGCGGTCCTCCACTGTCAAAATGTGATATTTCACTCTTATAGGGAGCTGCCTCCTATAGCCAAAGGCTATGCCAAAGCCGATGCTCTTTGCATTCCAAACTTTCGTAGGAGATTTGTATAGCCTCTTCTTTCATTTTTTCATTGGTTCTGTAGAGACTTTGGTCTCCAATATCTTTGTATACTACAATTCAATGAAATAAAAATCAGCTTCTAATGGTTTGTTGGTGGAGTGAGAACATTCCCTTCCTCTGGAACGGGGGTGCACTCTCCCTTCAAACCATAAGAAGTTTTTTGCTAAAAAAAAAAAGATTACCAAGTAGACCTAGGGTGCACACCCATTTATTGTGACAACACTAGTGCCATCAATATTGCTAAGAACCCTCCATTAGGCCCCCACCCCTTACTGTGTTGGCCCCCTTCCAACTACATTCATCCTTGTTATGTTGAAGCCCCTACAGCAGTTCGCAGATAGTAGAGAACCAGTAAATTTTAGAGCCGGCCACGACCTCATCTCGGTGTTCCTGGAAGCATAAGTGGTACCGTCGGAAGTGTCTCTCTGTTTTGTTTGCAACGGCGGTGCTCTCATCCCAGTCTGAGCTCGTGGTTATTCAGAGGAGTTGATCTCCCCAAACTGTACGTCTTCCTCCAGTCTGTCAACCTGAAGCCGTTTGCAAACACACTCATGACCAACCACCTAAAGATTTGGAGGCAGGGCTTGGCTGAGTCTTCTGCGACGAGTCACCTTCCAGAACTAAGAAGCAACTCCCCGATTGGACCCCGGACAAGTGAGTTCTCAATTTTCTCCCTCGGGTGCGCTGTTCTGTCCACTTTGGGACTGAACAGACACCTGATCAATATTCGGGTTGTTCCTGCCTACTCCAACCTCATCCCGCATCCTCATGGGTCTCATTTCGAAGAGGGCTTGACAACGGTTCCAGAGACTCTGGCCATGCCTAAATCAGAGCTCAGGAGTGCTTGTGGCAGCCTCGTCTTCTTGCTTTACTGGTGCCAAAGTAGATAGAGCCAGAAAGCAGGGACCCTGTTCGTGGCTCTTCCCCGACCAGCACCACCAACCAGAAGTTTCCCCAAAAGTTGGACGTCATCCTGATCCAATACTGAAGATTTTGCCACTGGTTTTGTACACAACAGAGATCGGGAGTATTCGTAGCGGTGCCGACATCGACTGCCTGTCCCCTGTTCCAGAGAGCAGACAGAACCGACATCCTCCGTTCATTTAGTTCCTAGTTCATTTTCCCTCCCCGCCTGGCCGGCTTACCACCCCTCCCTGTGGGAGGTAGTGTTTGGATGTAAGACTGACCTCCCCTCCCCTTGTTCAACCCCCTTGCATGGGGAGTAGTGGTGTAAATTTTTAAATAGGCCGAATCTTCACCGGCGCAGCGTGTGGGGAACCCACGCTTCCCCGCTCGCCCACGTCTCCTAATGGGACCGAGTTCTTCAAACCGGTCGAGTAAGTGCTCCATCCCTTGCTCATATTTAGGTGCCTTGTTCTTTCAATATTAGTTCATAGCACCGCTGCCCCGTGTGAGTATTGCTTCAAGTGACCACCGTGGGAGAGAGTGTGACCCGCGCCCTCGGCACCCAGTCGGCCCCGTTGAATTGGGCCTCCGTATCCTTGGGAAGAACCTTGGCCTTGCTGGCCTTCTACCAGCAAGGGTCCAGCCCTCACAACCTCAACTCGACATCACTGAGTTACCCCGGGTTTTGGGTGAGTGCCGGGTGAGTGGCCGTCGATATCGGTCCAATTCTATTGCAAACTGTGCTTGCTTGTTTAGGTCCCAGGTGCACCGGTCTTGTGGCTATCACCTCCAAGGTGGTGTCACATTAATTGATATCAGAGCAAGTTTAGACTTGTCTCTATCAAGTCTAAGTCCTACGACCATTGCATTGAGTCAACCATCTGTCAAGTCTTTCCCCTCCCTTACATGTCCACCCATAGTGGAGCCATGTATCGACCCGATCCATCCTCTTCAGTTCCCCCCATGGATCCCAATCCCCAACTCAACCAAGATGCCTGTAGGGAGGAACCCCAAGGCCAAATGGACTGGGTGGATGCTACGCTTGCCACCATCATTGCCCAACTAGAGTCCCTTTCCACTCGGCTTGCTCGGCTTGAAGAGCATGAGCTCCACCCAAGGTACAATGGTCCAAGAGCCCACCCTCTGCATGCTAAAATTGATAGGGAGGATAGAAATGTTGACCCCTACCATGACTATGAGAGACCTCGCCACCACCAGCATAGTGAAAGGCGTCCACGGGACGACCCGAATGGCCCTCTCTTAAGGATGATCAAGGTAGAAGCCCCAAACTTTGACAGTTCCCATGAACCAAGTGCCTACTTAGAATGGGAGACCGCCATGGACCAATACTTCGAATGGTACCCTATGTCTGACCCAAGGAGAGTGAGGTTGGCCAAGATGCACCTCACCAAATTAGCCAAGACTTATTGTACTTTAGCATCTCCCTGGCCCACGACGCTATTCCAATCTGAAATGGGTGGCTCCCATGGTAAAAGAACTACCAATAGAAGTGATCACCATATTAAAAGCCTGGCACCTCCATCCCTTGCTTGTCTTGGCCAAAAACTACCATAAGATATCTCCTGATTGGCATAGTATACCGGCCTTAGTGGAGCTTTAGCACCCTCAAACACACACTTTTATCTTTCCATCCTTTGAGGCCACCATCCTTCTAGTGGAGATTGAGACACTACTAGCCCTCCCTAGGACCAAGGTAAGGGATGAGGACCTAGTATGCTATACGGTTGCTCCCGTAGACCCCTCTCTCATCCTAGGGGAATTTCTACCAAACCCAAAAGATATTAGGACCATGATCAGCTCTCAGCACGTTCACTTGATCCCCATGGCCCAGTGGATTACCACCCATTACAAGAATAAGTGTGGGTAGAATGAGACTATAGCCAAGGCCACTTCCATTTGCTTATGTGGAGCCATACTCTTCCCTACCATCGACCACCTCCTAGACATACCAAACCTTAGCATTATTAGCGGGTTGTGGCGAGGATTGTCTATCTCACAAGCCATCCTTTCTTACATGTACGAGGGCCTTAGCTTGGCTTCTCTCAGGGGGGGCTCTCTTTAGATCCATGATAGCCCTTGAGTGTTGGATGGGGGTTAGATTGAAATTCCTACCCGATGAGGACGTGCCATCAGTGAGCAGTATATTTGGGAGCCACCCACTCTTCTACATTGGAGGTGCATCTGGGTTCCCTCAACATGTTGAGTGCCGAACAATGGATAAAAAGATGAGGGATGATTGGCGATTCTTCCTCAGCACATTACCACTTGATCGTTCGGTGATGCGACTACAGGCTTTGCGGGGCACCACCCTTAGGCTGCCCCGGTGACTAGGATTGCACCTTCAGCTAGTGGGGAACACTACCCTGACAATATACAACCCCCACAGGTTCCACCTACAGGTTGGCCTTCCCCGGATCATGATTCTACGACTATCTCACCTACCTGTGGTACAAGCAAGGAAGATCGAGACCGAGGAGGATGAGCAGGTTGTTCAGAGCGCCCTAATTATGTGGGAGATGAGCCAAGTCCGTACCTTACAAGCTGAGGTGGCAGAGGAGTGCGAGAGCTACCAGGCGTACTTGAAGGAGTTACATGAGATCCGACCTCGCGGGGATGCCCAATTGATGATAGAGTGATGCTTCATGATGTAAAAGATACATAGCTTGAATTTGATGTACTTGACATGGAATAAATGAATGAGAGACTTTGATTATATTAGCTATAGATTTGCCTTTCCTTTTTCATGTGCATGTGTGGACTTAGCAATTCTAGGGTAAGAAGGCGGCCTAGCGAAGGACCGTCACGGGAATAAACAGCTTGAGGAAGACCACTACATGAATAAAATGGTCTGAGTCAGACCACGATGGGCTAGATGAGAGGAGGGTTTGTAGGCTCGGGGTTTAGACCTTGGGGACATGTCCCTACACACACTAAAACACAAAAATAAGTTAAATCTATTCTGAGGGTTAACCCCTTGCATAGAGCAAGCAAGCGAGTGATTGATCCTTGATATTTGGTCAAGGGGTGAAGCCTTATCAACAAAGTGAAATAACATGAATAAAATGCAATGGATGCAGTGCATGAGCCACACTTTTTTTAAAGTATCTGATTTTTTTTATTTTTGAGATATCTCATTTTTTTGGATTTTTGAAGGCTAATTCTGTCCTGGCAACAAGGGCGCTACATATCTCACTAGGAATCTCCAGAGGTTGGCGTGCATTTTAGAGGTGACCATTCCCTAGCCGAGCCTTCCCCATTCACACAATAGTGACTCTCCTAGGGCCATACCCTGGGTATGCTCTAACCTTTAGAGGGTGGGTACATAACGTGTTCCACATCTCAATGCTAAAGAAGTATGTGCACGATCCATCACACATCATCGACCATGGAGATTTGGTGATTCAGAAGAACCTTACGTATGAGCAAAGGCCTATGAAGATTCTTGACTACGAGGTACGTACGTTGAGGAATAAAACCATTCCCATGGTAAAGATGAAGTGATAGTGAACCCCAAAGGTGGCACCACATGCGAGTTAAAGAATTGGTAATGCACATCATCAAGGAGACACAGAAACTAGAAAAGCCCAACATTAACATGTAATAAAACAATATGGAAGAAGAGAAGTATGGAAAAAGGTCTCTCCATTCAAATGGGTGTTAACCTAAAACTTACACACTTGATGGTGTGAAAATAGCATAAATGAGTTCACACTAAAAACAAGATTGATCTACACACTAATGTGATGATTAGTGCACAAGATTTCTAACAAAGATGGATCCAAATATCTGGATTAAAAAAACCATTCACAGTTCACACATCCCAAAATATCACCAACCAAGATATCGGCAACAAAAAGTAACTTAGTTTTCAAAAATAACAAAGTATATCGGTCCATTCCATGTCATACTGAGGACAACTCAAGGGGATTTCAATTCTATGTGGTCAGAGAGACCTATATGTTCATGTAATTCATAAACATAAAACATCAGCAATGCAAAATAGTATTATAACTCCTACCATTCAAAAACTAATCAGATCGATCCACCGAAAACAATCACTATTTCATGTTGGAGGCTCCAAGGGACCCAATTGATTTGTGTTGGAGTAGCTTCAGGAATCAAGACATACATAGCAGCTAAACATATTCATAAAAGAAATCTAGTACATAGTCACAAAGACTCACCCCATTAATTTCTGCACTTGTTGTCCCATATAGTTCGCGTGCATTCTTCAATACAACACTAGGTAGTACCAGTCTTTCAGTAATATAGTTTGACCTTTCCAAACACCCTATCAGCCTTACATCTACAAACCCTACAATAAATTTTAGAAAAGTTCACACCCCTAAGTCTTATAAAAAATTCATAAATTGAACTCCAGACCCTTAGAAACTTGTAACTTAAACACTATCCTTAATGTTTATAAGTTAAACCTTAAATCTTAAATGGTCACAACTTCAATCGTAAATTGCTAAATCAATAATTTAAGCTTGAAACCTGTAAAGCTTACTACTTAAACCCTAAGGCTATTAAAATTTGCAACTCAAACTCTACAGCCATAAAATTAATCAATTTGCAACAAAAAATAGATGGCCAATGAGTAGCACAGACATCAAAGCTACATACCTATATTTAAGTGTTTTAAGTTCTCCATGATGAGTCGTAGCAATAGTCAACAAAGCACCCATCTCAGAGAAAGATTCTAAAAGTGACATCCCTAGTGCAGATCCTTCTAAAGGATTGGTTCCTACACCAACCTAAAATTGTCACAGATACAGTGTAAGTCCTGATAATGGTTTTTTTTTGGGAAATCAAACAATAATTTAGTTGTCACAAGTCATCTTTTTAGAAGGTGAATAAAAAATATTAATACAAAAACAAGCAAGTAGTATGAGTTTGAAGATAGCATCAACAAACAACATTTCCCAAGGTGCAGGGTCTGAAATTTTCATAAAGAAGGATCCTATGCCCCAAAACAAGTCCAAACAGACATACAAAATTAGCATCTATACAAGAGTATTGACAAAGGCAAACTCACCTCTAAAATAGGTTGACAATGAAAGTATTCAGATGTTAATGTCCATAAAATATGGCAAGCACAACCAAGCTTCCATCGCAAAGAATATGTAAAAAAAACACATCACCTGCATTGTTCTATATTTAATACCTATTTGATAGTGAAGTTGGTTGTTCATAAATATCAGTGTTATACATTCATTGTAAGTACTGAGAGCAAGGTACAACTATACAGCATCATAGAGCATATGATGGCTGTGATGTCTCGGACCCTTTCGGATCCTTGTTCTCGGGTCCCGAACCTACTTTCTCGGATCGTCTGGCTCTGTTGTGTCTAAATTTTTGTTTTGGACATCTTTCGTGTTCGGATCGGCACGATCCAGGGTCGTTTCGGCGGCCCGGAGGCGTTCCGCGGCTTTTTCCACGTGATTTTTTGATTTTCGACCCGATTTTCGGCAGATCCTTCGGCACGCCGTTGTGGGTGAACGTGATCGTTCACCCGGCCGTGTGTGGTACCGTTGCGATCGATGCGTTCCGAGGATCGTGGAAACGTGATTTTCTATTCATCAAAAATTTCAACCATCATATCTCTCTTTGAATTATTACCCACAGCTTGACACCTCAATCAGGTCTTGCTAAATTCATAGGCATCCTTAAAAAGAGTGGGCCAGAAGAACCCACTTTGCAAGACCTTAGCAGCCATTTTCTTCCTTGAAAAATGTCCCCCACATGCTAAAGTATGGCAAAAATTTAGAATGCTTTGATGCTCTTCCTTGGGGACACATCTCCTGATGATATGATCTGGACCCATGTGAAATAGTTCGGGATCCTCCCAGAAATAGTGCTTGACTTTAGAGAAAAAGTTCTCCCTCTCTTGATTAGAATATCCCTCAGGAATTTTACCCGCCGCAAGATAATTGATAATGTGAGCATACCATGGTGGTGAGGTGTGAGAGATAGCTAGAAGATGCTCATCAGGGAAGGAGTCTTGCATCGATGCACTTTCTGGTATAACTATCCTAGAAAGATGATCTGCAATAATATTTTCTGACCCCTTCTTATCTCGAATTTCCAAATCAAATTTTTGAAGTAATAAAATCCATCGAATGAGTCAAGGTTTGGCTTCTTTCTTAGACAACAAATACTTTAAGGCTGAGTGACAAGAGTAAATGCCAACTTTTGCCCCTAAAACATAAGATCTGAATTTTTTTAGGGTAAAAACTATGGCCACCAATTCTTTCTCCGTAGTGGTGTAGTTCATTTGAGCATCTGCAAGTGTGCGGTTTGCATAATAGATAACTATGGGACGCTTATTGATCCCCTATCCCAAAACAACTCCCACTGTAAAATTTGAGGCATCACACATAAATTCAAAAGACAATGATCAATCTGGAGTTTGTAGAATTAGAGCTTTAGTGAGGTCCACCTTTAAGGAATTAAAAGCCTCTAGACATGACTTATCAAAATAGAATGGGATATCTTTCACTAGGAGACGAGTTAAAGGTCGGACAATTGTGGAGAAGTTTTGAAGAAACCGGCAATAAAAACCGGCATGACCTAAGAAAGAGCGCACTTGCCTCACGGAGGTAGGGGGAGGAAGACTAGAGATTAGATCAATTTTGGCCTTGTCCACCTCTATACCCCATTTAGACACAATGTGGCCTAAGACTGTGCCCTCTTTAACCATAAAGTGACTCTTCTCCCAACTGAGTACAAGGTTTGTTTCAATTCATCTTCCAGTACCTTCCTCAAATTTGCAAGACAATTTTCAAAAGAATCCCCAAATATTGAAAAATCATCCATGAAAATCTCAAGGACTTCTCCCACCATGTCGGAGAAAATAGCCATCATACACCGCTGAAAAGTTGCTGGTGCATTGCATAATCCGAATGCCATTCTCCTAAAAGCAAACGTGCCATAAGGGCATGTAAAAGTGGTCTTTTTTTTATCGTCTAGGTAAATCACCACTTGATTATACCCGGAATACCCATCAAGGAAACAGAAGTATTTTTGACCTGCCAACTTTTCCAAGATTTGTTCAATAAATGGGAGTGGAAAGTAATCTTTCTTAGTCATGGCATTAAGCGTCCTATAATATGTGCACACTCTCCACCCTGTAGTAAGCTGGGTGGGCACCTCTTCCCCTTGTTCATTCTTTATCACTGTCAGCCCAGATTTCTTTAGTACAACTTGAGTTGGACTGACCCACTTGCTATCAGAAATGGGATAGATGATACCCGCATCTAGCCACTTCACTATCTCATTTTTCACCACCTCCTTCATATTCGGGTCCAGTGTCCTTTGCATCTCCTGACTAGGCTTGGCATTTTCTTCCAAATAAATGTGGTGCATGCAAGTGGCAGGACTAATTCCCTTGAGATCTGCCACCGTCCAACCTATGGCACTCTTATCAGTCTTAAGAACATCAATCAATTGATCCTCTTGAGTTGGTGTGAGATCAGAGGCAATGATTACTGTCAAGGTTTGATCGGGCCTAAGAAGACATACTTAAGAGAATCTGGAAGAGATTTAAGCTCAAGCTGAGAGTATTTTCCAAAGAGGGAAGGGCATGTTCAGATTGTAGAGCTGGCAGAGGTTCGACTCTGGACCATGATGTTGGCAGACTTGAGTCATGTAAAACACTCACTTCCAATAACAGATACACTTGTATAAGCTTAACGCCATCTTCCTTTTTCTTTGCTTTGGCTCCCTGGATGTAGTTCAAAAAAGAACACTTCTTATGTTTGCTTATCCCCCGCGCTGTTTACAGATACTGTGATCTTGTTAGGTCTGATCCCAATGTGTACCCTGAGTTGCTATTCGCTGGGCAAGCTGCCCCCCCTCCCCCCGGCTATCACATTTTGACAGTAACATGAGGTTTTAGTCCTTCTGGCTCCTGTCTGTGTAGCACATTTGTAGGAGACTTAACTGAAACTGGGGCACTTTTCCTCGTTTATCGTGAGATTTTCCCCCTTGTGCATGGTGCCTTTCCGTCCCTTTTTCTCCCCTCCCTTGTTTGTCTGACCTTCACGCTTAAATAGTGTACAGCTCAGTTTTCTCCACAATGTCCATGTATTGTTTCTGTGACATTCTGGAATAGCTTTGACAAGCAACTAGTTCAGATAGAGTTGGTCATTTCCTTGATCTGCACTTATTAAAACGCTGACTTATTGCTGAAAACTGTCGGGTTTAATCCATAATGCCCACCAGCATGGCTTTTTTTTTGGGCTTATGCCTCTGAATCTGCTCAAGCTTTAATGAGGTTCCTGAAAAATATTGGAAATGAATTTGCGATGTGGTACATAGGAAATGCATTTGCAGCTAGTTAAAGAGGTTCTATCGCCTAGTCAAATTGGCTTTCATGAACCTTGCGAGTGAATTCATACTATTGAGTGTCTGCACTATGCAATTTGATAATCACTTTGGAAAAGAGTTAGTTATACAATTAGTAATCTCTAGTAGGTGAACTTTGCTTTTCTGACAGGTGTGTTAAAACAGGGTAGCATCCATTCATCTTGCCTCTACATTAGTGGCTATCACCTTGTTAGAATGAAAGATTGTTTCTTGGTTGAAAATCCACCATTATTATTTTACCTACCCGAGGCATATACAGGGTCTGATCACAATTGTCTCCTCTTTAGGTTATCAAGTCGTGAGAATTCTTAGTCCCTGTGGCAAGCAAACATATTTTGAAGCATGATTTTAAACTTTTCCACTTTCTTATTAGAGAACAAAAGAATGTTGAAGCTACTTTTGTTCTATCCTCCATTGCCTTTGCCTGGGCCCTGGATTGCATGGTATGATTTTTCCCATTCTGTTATGTTGTGTTATCACTGGGATATGTTCCGTTTCCCCTTTTCTGTTTTGTTGTGTTAGCACTGGGATATGTGATTCTTATTCTTATTTCACTGATGCCATCACCTAATGGGCAGATATCTCCTTGGTGTCAAATCCGAGGTGGATGGGCACAGCTTCTTGTCAGAAGCTTCTGCAAGTGCAAGGGGCCTAGGCATAGATTCTTCTCTGGACAACACATGGCATTTGATGCCATCCCAAGTCTCTTCGTATTCCCTTTCAAAGCCAAGGAATGTCTCCCACCTGCAAAGCAGTCCTCCTCGGCTTCTATCTATGCAGGATTTCGATAAAGAAGCTGGCAGCTCACTCTCCAGGCAACAACAGAAGCAGCATTGTTTCTTTGGGAGCGAGTTCGACGCCAAAGAGCCCATGAAGCAGGAAGGCCAGCCCCTGCTATCATTCTTTGATGAATGGCCCAACACAAGGGATTCGTGGTCTGACCTGGAGGATGATAGATCTAACAGAAATTCGTTGTCCACAACTCAGCTGTCAATCTCCATACCGATGGCCTCCTCCGACTTCTCAACCACCAGTTCGAGGTCCCCCAACGGCGGTGCGTGATATAAGTTCAAATCATATCAGCATTGCTGACCCATTTTGGGTTTTTGATTTGTAGCTTGATTTCTGTTTGGGTGATTTCTATCTGCAGAGGATTGAGGAAGTCCAGCTTGAACTCTCTTGATTTGTAGCTTGATTTCTGTTTTGGTGATTTCTATCTGCAGAGGATTAAGTCAGTCCAGCTTGAACTCTCTTTCGGCGGCGATGGAGTATGTGATTTCTATCTGCAGAGGATTAAGTCAGTCCAGCTTGAACTCTCTGTCGGCGGCCGTCGAGCTATTGATGGAGTATATGTGAGGACAGCCAACTGGAACTCTCTTTCGATCAAATCAGATCGGTGTTGGCCTCTGGATCAGATCCAAGCCAAGTTGCTCCTGCAAGAGCTATATTCTTCCTATTTTTGTTCTTGATTTCTTATTATTTTCTTTTCTTTGGTTCCTCGTTCTAATAGCAAGCTGTGTTGCTCAGTAGCAAGGAATGATTCCTTGGGTCAGCAAGCTGTGAAGCTCAGCGGCGAGGATTGGTTCCTTGGACAGCAAGTTGTGGTGCTCAGCGGTAAGGATTTGTTCCTCAATTAAGCAAGCTGTGAGTCTCAGCGATCTGGGATTCATTCCCTAAAGCTGTGGATCAATAGTTAAGCTGTGTGTCAGCGGAAGCCACACTCTTATTTGAGTGTAGGGTGGATGTAGGTTTGCTTGGTGAAAATCAAACCACCTAAAAATCCCAGTGCACCATGGTTTGTGATTTTGTGATTGTCCAACTCCATATCTTCTATCTCCCTCATAGGATGTGTTAGTGTAATACCTTGCATCCTTCGGATAAGAATTAGAGAGCTTTCGAAATGCTTTCGTGGGTCCCAAGCTGTGTTTTGCGATCCATGTGGGTTTTTTCCCTATATAAGTTGTAAAATCCTGTGGAGAGTGAACCGTTGACTTTTGAGACTCTGAGATGCTATAGATGCGTTGTTCTCTTTTCGAGGATTGCATAGGCTATTTTTTCATATTTTTTTGATTTTACAAAATTTTGAGCCAAAAATTAAAATTGAGGAAATTTACTAATTTGCTAATTACCTTCTTTCTTTTAACCCTCTCTCCTCGCTCCACCATGCTCACTCTCTCTCTCTCTCTCTATTCTCTCTCCTCTTTTCCCCTCTGCTCCAGCTACAAACGGCGAAGGCTCCGGGGATGACGTGGAGACAACATGGAGGTGTCATGGAGTGTGAAGGTGTGAGGAATGGAGCGTGGTGTTGGCGCGATCCCTTGGTGGATTCAAAGTGTCATGGCATGGGTTCGTGTGGTGGTTTTGACATTTTCGGCTTGGGAGATCGGCGATGGAGGTAGGGGATAGATTCCTTACCTCTTGTTCTGCTTTCCCCTTGAATTCTATGCCGATTAGTGCATGTTTGAGTGGGTTTCCAATTTTTTAGGGAATTATAGCATGTTGTGTGGTATGCGATGGAATCGCCATTCCAGGTGATGTTTCTCGCGTTAAATGGTTTCAATTGAACCTCTGGCATGTTCGGATGCCATTCCCGCCAGTTTTACTGGATTTGGTCCTGATTTGGGGCCGATAGGAGTCTAGTTACCCTCGTGAGTCGTTTTGGGTTGATTTATGGAAAATGCCCATTTCTGTGTTGTTTTGTGGTTTGTTGGCCCCTTCAGGCTTGTGGATGGTTGGCAATGTGGTTGTGGATGTTTCCCCGTCGTTATGGAGAAGATTGGGGCATAGAACGGTGATTTCCATAGATTTTCCTATTTTTCAGGTTCAGCATTTTAAAGTGAAACTCTCAGGGGGCGCATTCTCAGAAGAGACGCGCTGTGTCATATAGTCACGTTCATCGAGAAAAGATGAACAGTTGGATGGTTAGGAACACGATCCTTGTGTTGGATGCGATCCTATAGAATGCAACCTAGGTGATGGCCGTCTTCTTATATTGTCGCGCTCGAGGTTCTGGCCATGACTATTATCGCGACCCAGGCGATGGCCGCGACTATCATGTTATCGCGCTTGAGCTTCTGGTCGTGTCTATTAACGCGACCCAAGCGTCTGCCACGTTAATGCATTAATGTGCTACAAGTGTTCGACACGTTCTGGTGTCATCGTGATCCTATGTGTGGGTGAGTTAATCATTGCGATGTAGGCAATGAGTGCGTTAATGTTTTGGTTTTCCAGGTATTATTTGAGTTATCTCGGGCTCCGATGAACCCAAGATTTAATGCCTTGTTGGCATTTGGCCTGATGGATGCCTTGGGTGTTCCGTGAGAATCATGTGTGTGTCGAGGGATCCAGAAAGAGTGGCTTTATCTCGAGCAATGTGTGGTGTTTCTTCCGTTTTAATTGGCTTGGCTTCAACCCCTTGGTTAGCCCATTATCTGTGGATGTCGTGGATGTTCTATGAGGGCTGTAACCTGGACAAAAGTGCAGCCTACAGATGCCCCTGTATACTTGGCAAGTAAAAAGACCAGGCTACATTAAACCATGGGTAAATATTTTTTGATCTGGTATATAAGCAGATAGGAGTCCTGCATTTTCATGTCATGAATAATCCAATTTATGGAATAATAATCCATCACTGGAAATTTTCATATGTGTTTTAGGGTCAACCTGAAGCCAGCAGGAATTAGCCGAATACTACTTACCGATATAATGAAGCCAGTGAGATCTAAAATTTGCCCTTCTTGATGAAAGAAAATAAGAACCATGCAGGAGTGAAGTGGGAAATAGCTTCTTTTTTCTCACTGGTGGAAACATTAGCCATTCCCCTTTACACTAAATTTCATGTTATGGTGGCAAGATTTCATTTATCCTTTTATATTGCTATTAAAAGTTCAGTGCAACAGGTAGACATTTCTTCACATTCACAACTGCAAAGCAAAGAAAGCAATGACGAAATATAAAATTTGGAAATATTACGAATGGCTATCTATCAGACTCAGAAAAGACTCTGGTGCACGAGTAATGAAGTAATCCACTAGCTTCCATCTGACATGCGTGTTTTGCGGGTACCACTGCCCACACTGCGCTTTTGACAATGTTCCGAGCTATTCAACACTTTATCATCTAGTGAACTGAAGCACATATCTGAGCTCGACATCATGCTGCTCCCAAATGAGTCATCTCCTTGTGAAAAATTGTAACCCATCATTTCATCATATTCCTAGTAAAATATTTTCACAACTTAGGAACTGGGAGTGGGCACAAAGACTGAAAATTTAAGATTGACAAGTAGAATTGTATACTTTGGAAGGATTGAAATAAAAAGGATTGGAATTCTCCGTAATGAAACACTGACAAAGCATGAAGTTGCTCATTTAAGATGGAATGTCAAGATCCAAAATCCACCAAACTGAAAGAATTTGGAAATATGTGAAATTTACCTTGGACTTTGTCTTTGGAAAATAAGGAGTCAAACAGGGATTCATGTCCTTCAGAAACAGATCATCTGGGATACCAGAAGTCATTCTGTCTTCAGAACTAAACTCCTGTTTTAAAGAAATTAAGGGAAATAATTGCCAAGGTTTGTTCATATATACCATAACTTGATGAGATTAAGAGATGGCAATGAAACCAAATAATGCAAATATTATAAACGCTCTATACCAAAGAATTAGCTGGCTCATGATCATATGCTGGAGTCCTGGGGGAAATAGTGTGGCCATCAAAGCGGCTTCTAACAGCATATTTATCAGCCTTTACCTGGATATGCACTAAGAATGAGCAATGATAATTTATCAACCACAATATAACTGATGCAAAAGATTCATCAATGTGGTCAAAGTCACATAATGTATAATATCTTAGTTACCAGGGACAGATAACTTGCACAGTTTTATTTTCTTAGGGTTATCTGTTATAAATTTGCTTATCCCTGGACTTCTCGTATGGCTGTGAAGCAGCAGGATTGGGTAAGAAGGATCTCAAGCAATTGTCAAGCAGGTACACTTATCAAATGCCAACATGGACATGGATTAGAGATGGTAAATCTTTTGAAGGAGGATATAAGGGCACATGCAGACTACAGATACGGGTATATGAGGGCGCACATGCAGACTACAGTTATGGGCATATTCATATGTGCTTATCATTGCACGAATGAAGTACAACTTTTTTTTCATTTTTGGATGACAAGGAAAGGCCTGGCAAGCCCCAGTTGGATAGTTCAGGGTCAATGAAATCCCACGTGGAATTGAACTCACGACCTCAAGTGTCACATCTGATGTGTGGATCTATTCCACCGTGAGGCCACCCCCTCGGCCAATTGAAATGTCCAAGACATAAAAAACGTAAAAATATTGAATTACTATTGAACCTCAACATTGAAGTATTCTCTTTGACATGGTAAAACAAAGTTTCAACACGTTTCCAAGTGGTCTCCAGCCTAAGCGTCCGAAAATACTCCCTTATGGCCCAACTCGCATGACCCCGGATATCATGGTGTAGCCTGTTACCTCCCTGCGAGGAGTGGGCGTGATTGGATGTATAACTTTTAGCTCTGTTATCATGAGCTTCCCATGAATATTAAGGGTGCAGCTCGGTTCAAAAAGCTAGGTATGCCTAGCATTTGTCTCATGTAATTATATTTATTTTCACCTATCAATAAAATTAACCTCCTAGTGAAAAAAAAGGAGGAAGAGTAGACAAACAACTACTAGACATGATGCTCAATGAAACTCGCCGACAGAGATCTCTCTATAGGTCATTAGACTTCAAGAAAATAGAGTTGTGGCTCTGATACTAATTGTTGGCCCAGTAGGTGAATAGACAAAAAGGGAGGGTTGAATTGTCCCCCACGTGATATGGGAAATTTAAAACTAACTAAGCAAGATTAGAACAACTTTCAAATTTAAGCTAAGATGAAATGAGATTTGAATCCTAAAAGAAATAGTTCTCTCAGCCTTTTCGATCTCACACGATCATCTAAACGGATTAAGCTTCACAGTGTGTGGGTGAATGATTAGCATGTGATGTAGTACGGTGCACAACAGACAAACAAGCAAAGTTGTGTGAACAAGATGAAATTTGAAGAAAAGTTCATGTGAATGGGGTAGATGATAAGGAAATAATCACACAAATCAAACCACAAGACACAAAAATTTTAAGGTGGTTTGGGACCACAATGAGCTCCCTATGTCCACCCCTCACCAAACCAGTGAGACTTCAATCGCTGAAAAATCAGCACGGGGATAGCTCCCCAACACAGAGCCAAGCTCCAACACACATGGGGATAAATCTCCAACACGGAGCCAAGCTCTAACACACACGCAGGACGATGCCTGCACACACACGGGGGCACACCCCAACACACATGGAGATGAAGTCTCGAACACTACCCGATGATTGGATCAACAACACACTCGCTGCAACAAACGCAACACCATAGACACACGACCGTACGTAAACGATCGCACAGACACAGAATATCCTTTCAGAAATAAAGACTAATGTTCAATACATGCTCAAATAAGAGTACAACTCATGAAGAACATCACAATCACATAGATAAAGGATGTCGAGTTTATCCTCCTTGATTTCCAAGGCCAAAAGCTGATGCTCCTTGAAGGTCAGGTCTGAGGAAAGATGGATGGTGGCGATTTCAACGTCCTCTCATTCCTCTCTTCAATCCGCTCATTTTTCTCTTCTTCCACAAGCTTCAAAAACACCTTGATGCAGATCAAATTTTATCCTCTTGAGCTCCTTCTTCCTTTCTCCCATTTCTTCTCCTACAAGATAGAAAACATGTTAGCACATAGGGCTTTACACTCCAAATTCGTAGCTTATATGTGTGTATATATAAGAGAGTGTAAAAGACCAAGAAACCCCTTCTAGAATCCTACAAAATGACCCTAATATGTCTCTCAAGAAGCTAGGGGCAAATGGGTAAAAGATAGAACCCAAATGGATCAAGTTAGATGGGTTTCGGAGGAGATTCGTCAAGCCGGATCCGAAGGCCCGACGGAATCAGTCGACCGAAATTGGCCATCAACCGACTGAATTTCTGTAGACTATAAAATTTTTAATTCTGTTAATTTTGGTCGACCTAACTCTGATACATTTTTGATCAGCCATCTCTGGCTATTTAGGTTGACCTAAGACTGCCTTTAGGCCGGCCTAAATCCTGTATAAAGCTCATATAAAGGGAAATTTGACAGAATTCAACCTTATTGGACCAATTTAAGGATGTATGAAGTATACTCATGAAAACCCATGGACAAGAAGCATAAAAACACTTTAAAAACTTATCATCCATAACTTAACATCAAGATCATAAAGTAATGATTTTTTGCAATAAGAGTGAGCATTGAAAAACCAAATTCCACTTGAATGACACAATTGATTTGAACACTTGTTATCTTTACAAAATCATAGATAAAATGCATGGAATGCATTCAAAACTATACAAAAGACCCATGAAATCTTATTTCAAAATGACCATTCTGTACAATCTTCACAACCCCATGAGATAGAAAAAGTAAAATGATATTACTATGCATCCATGCAATATTTAAGTGTCATGCAACCATTTCTTTCCTGCAAATAACACAATAGAACCCAGTTAGTATTGATTTGAAAATCTAGCATTTACCAGACCAACCCATTGGGCTGGTCCGCCTAAACCCCACCCAGGGGAGGGGTTTACGGAGCCCAGCTCAACCCTATGAGTTGGTCCACGTAAACTCTTTCTCCCCTACTCAGCCCGTGTAACTCTAATGCACTATTCACTGGGGTTTATGCGGGCTAGCTTGAACCTATCAACCTAGTCCTCCTAAACCCATATTATTCACTAGGGTTTACGCGTGCTAGCTTGACCCTATCAACCTAGTCCTCCTAAACCCATCCCAGCCCCTTCAACTTCTCTATAAAACCCCCCTTTGGGAGCCCAAGAGGCATCATCAATGATCAAACATCAAGGAGCTCCGCCCCGGACTACAAAGGTGCGCTAAGGAGATCTGTGTGTGTTTGCTAGGCTTACGCCGAGGGCATGTCGCATGGTCATCCCTCATACGGCGCCTAGCCCAAACACCAAGCATTTGTGTGTGTGTTTGCTAGGCTTACGCCGAGGGCATGCCGCACGGTCATCCCTCATACGGCGTCTGGCCCAAACACTGACCTCCTAAAAGGCGACCCCCTGTTTGACGAACGTATGTCGTCTCGACAATCGTGCACGACCCTAGATATTGCTTGGTGAAAGCACTCTGCCCGAGTCCTACCTCGATATTCGTGCACGACCCTGATGCCGCTTAGTGGAAGCACTCTGCCCGAGCCCTGTCTCGATAATCATGCGCCCCGAGACGTTGCTCGACGGTAATACCCTGCTCGGCCCTACCTCGACATTCGCGCATGACCTTTGATGCTACTTCATAGAGGCGCCCTGCCCAGTCCTTGCCTCAATGATCGTGCGCCATCAAACGTTGCTCGATTGAGGCGCCCTGTCCGATCTCTGCCTAGACATTCGTGCACGACACGGACGTGGCTTGATGAGAGCTCCCTGCCTAGTCTCTGCTTCAATGATCGTATACCACCAGACATGGCTCAATCGAGGCGCCCAGTCTGGTTCCCCACCCCGATGATCGTGTGCCACTTTGGTGTCATCTAGATAAGCGTGCCCTCAGTGCTGTTACCCGGACAACGGGCATACTTCACAAATCTAGACGCAAGATGAAGCGCCAGGCCCTTGCCTCTATCAACGGGCCCCGAGCACGACCATCAAGGTCCAGCGGCGCCTAGCTACTTCAGTCACAACGGTGCCCCCGGCACCCGACTGCTAGCCACTCCAGTCACATCGGGGCCAACGGCACCCGATCACTCAACAGCTCAGCCACAACGGTGCCCCCGGCACTTGACTGCCAGCCACTCCAGCCACAACGGTGCCCTCGGCACTTGAGTGTCAGTCACTTCAGTCACAACGGTGCCCCTGGCACCCGACTACCAGTCACTCCGGTCACATCGGGGCCCCCGGCACCGGATCACTCAACAACTCAGTCACAACGGTGCCCGCAGCACCCGACTGCCAGCCACATCGGGGCCCGTTGCTCCCGACTACTCAGTTGCCTCAGTCACAGCGGCGCCCCCGGCGCCCAACTTCCAGCTACTCCAATCACATGGGATCCGCGACGCCTGATCACTCAACAACTCCAGTCCCACCGGCGCCCACGGCACCCGGCAATTCCGAGCTCAAAGGCTTTTGGTCGCTCCAGCCATGGCGATACTCACGCCGTCCAACCGCTCCAGTCCCAACAGCGCCCGGCCGCCCCAGTTACAAGTGATGCCTAAGTCATTCGGTCGCCTCGGCCTTGGTGACGCCCAACTGCTCCAGCACAACGGTGCCTACGGCGCCCCTACTGTCTTGACCTCGACATTGTCGCATGACGGGAAGACATTGTGACGCCCCTCGGGCGGCATCTTGCTGAGTCACAGGTACTCCGATGGACACTATGTACGGATACGGAGCTACCCATACAATAATGCAATGACCCGAGGACCGTCACAAATGACGGAACTGTCCCGCGGCTTGCAATCACTTGTAATCGCACTCTCATGCCCCCACATAAATGCCTTTCACGGCATATAAGTCATGTAATCCAGTCAGGGAGCGGATCCCCCTCCTCGCTGGAACCAATCTCTCTGCCCCTAGTTGTCCCTGTTGTATTGTTGTTGTCCTGTCGCTGTTGCACGGATTAAGCCCTCCCGACGTCGCGGCTCCCAGGGTCCCTGACTCTCTCTTCGGCAGTAGAAACAAAAGTGTTCGGGCTCCGCCCGATGTAAAATAAACACCGATCGCTTGCGGTCGGTGGGGAAGACGTCCAGTACACGACTCCCCACAGTCGCCTGCGCACTCGTACCTGCGGAACCTCCTTCCCTCCACGTGACACACACGTGCTCACGTGCTGTGCCCTGGCGGCACATCCCCAGTTAAACATTTGGTTCCACAGGTGATCGTCGAGAAATCAATTGGCACGCCTACATTCCATCCATCCATCCCTGTCCCAGTCTTCCAGAATAATCAACCATACGCCACTCCCTCCAATGCGTTCCTATCATTCTTTCCACCCTCCTTTCAATACCCATGGAGTCCCCACGTGCCAAATCGACTGATCTCGACCTTCCGTAAAAGGCAAGTGTACGTCCTTGCTGTGAGGGAAAAGGAACCAAAAATGGTAATTTTCTCTACGCGCGCAAACAAACTGGCATGCCCGGTGGGACGTCTCCTACCTTTCTTCTTTCTGCCAAAGAAGAGTCACACTCACCAAGTGTGCGCTGCAATGCCCTCTCATTTTCTTATTGGAGAGGAAGAGGAGGGCCCCCTATCCAGGATGCAACATGCGACCGGTCGTCATCAATCGACCAACCTACAATAGCAACAATAAATCGGTGGCGATGGTGACCTACAGTCCAATTGTCATCATCATCCACGCTAGGCACGTACGGTTGGCAACGCCAATCGTGTTTGGCAACACTGCCTTGGCCTTCGGCTCGCCCTGATCCTCGGGCGCCATTGTCGTAGCTGATAAGTAGCCCAGTTTGGCGACTGCCCATACACGCAGATGGCCCCTCTGCTCTTCCAGCAATAGAGACCCAAGTGGTCATTACCCCGGGGTTCTCGGCTCCTCAGCATCTCACTCGAGTTCTTAGCTCTGAGTCCCAGCCAAGCATGTCTCCAGCACGGGTTTCCTACCCTTGGGGTCAAGGCCTCCCAGCATGCTATTCGGGCCTCTCGACCCGAGTCTCGGACGAGCCAACGCTCAAATACGGGCTTCCAATCCCGAGTTCGAGGCTCCCCAACATCTTGCTCAGGTACACAATCCTGGGGCTCATTAAGGTTTTGCTCTCCGGGACATGGCCACCTCAACACCCAAGACGGGCTCCCAGCCCTGGATCTCAGCACCAGCAACACCCAAGACGGGCTCCCAGCCCTGGGTTTCCACTCTAGCAACACCCAAGGTGAGCTTCCCCGTTCTGGGTCTCAATTCCAGCAACACCCAAGATGGGCTTCTAGCCCCGGGGACCAGCTCCAGTAACACCCATGACGGGCTCCCAGCCCTGGGTTCCACTTCACCGTCACCCAAGATGGGCTTTTAGTCTTAGGTCCCAGCTCTGTCAACACCCGAGATGGGCTTTCATCCCTGGGTCTTAGCTACATTAACACCCAAGATGGGCACCCTGCCTTGGGTCCCAGAATTTTGACATCACCAACACCCAAAAAAGGTATCTTGCTTTGGGATCCAGCCCCAACAACATTCAAGAATGATGTTCAGCCTCCGGTTCCAACTGCATCAATGCCCAAAATAGATGATCGGCCCTAGGGTCCAGCTACAACAACACTAAGAACGAGGCTCTAGCCTCGAGTCCCAGTTTCATCAACACCCAAGATTAGCATTCAGCCCTGGGTCCCAACACCACCAGCACTCAAGACAGGCTTCTAGCCCTAGATCCCAGCATTGTCAAGCATTCAGTTTGGGTTCCAGTCCTAGACCCCAACTTCATCAACTCCCAGTACAAGCTTTCTGCCTCGGGTACTAGCCTCGTCAACACCCAGCATGGGCATCAAGTCCAGGGTCACCGCTCCTCTGGTTGCCACTATGTCAGCCCCAGCTCGGGCATCGATCTCCCAAGCTCTGGATACATCGATGCTCACCAGAAGGGCCATACTCTAGACAACCCCAGATCGACTTCATTCGCTCCACCACATTGGTGCTGAGTCAACTTCAACCCTACAAAAAAAAAGAAAAAGGGGTGTCATAGTGTCTGCAAAAATGGGTGGCCCACGGCTGCCACCCCTGCCTCCAGAAGACAAGGCGAGACTCAAAGGAGTAGACGCACTAGTATCACATCAGGGGCAACTACCTCGATCTAGTATCTAGACTTCCAAGCAAAGGGGCAACTCCAAGGAGGAGCATCAATCCTCCCTCAGATGAATATGGGTCATTAGAAAAGAGGCCCAACCCATTCAGGGGTCACGAGTCAAGGGACCCCTCCACTCACCAGAATGGCGCCAAGCTCAAAAGCGGGCAGAGTGGCTGTCGATGCAAGATCTCACTATCCAGTGAAGCATCTAGCAAAATAGATTGCAGTCCCTTATAGACCAGGGGCACCAGTCCACCCTCAGCAGCACCTCATGAAGGGAAAGGGGTAACACAAATTATCAATAACACCGTGAAGGCGTTCTCATGCTACCCCCACCGACATCGACTAGTAACTCGGGAGGCCACCTTTCCTACGTCAATCAACGGTTTGGGATGAATCCCGTCGACACCTACCCAGCAGTTCCGAAGAAAATCCACCGGCGTCGGCCAATGACTCGGCCGGCTTCGCTTGCTTCAGGTGGTGATTTGCCCTTGTTATCGAGGGTAGAGTAGGGGCCTGTTCGATCCAAGCAAGGACGTAGGCGAAGGCAAGGGATTGCATGATCCGCTGTGTCCTTTCGATACGTTGGCTTCGTAGGAGCAACGGAGCAGGAAAAGGACTCGGTATCTACGCGACGATTTAAAGGCAGCCGAGGCACACGCCCAATTTGTTGTTTTGGCGGCCTCTGGCACGCCAATGACGATCCCAGCCCAATGACCGGCGCATCCGAGCGCGGTATTTTCGGCCCGCATGCGGCATCTTCATGTGCGATTGGTGGTTTGCGCAGTGGTTCGTCAAGCTCGGTGGTTTCTTGCATGTGATGCCCGGCTTCGGCTGGTGGGCCGCTGGCGTGCTGACGGTGGCTTTCAAGCTGATTGCCAGTCCTGACGTGCACCATCTGTGGAATCTCACCAAAAGCGAGGTGAGGCCATGAACGCGCGTCCTCGCGCGCATGCCCTGGGTGTGACCGGTTGCCATGCCTGTGGGCTACGGCGTTCCTCCACGCGTTTCTCCGCCGGCACGTTGGGTATGCGCGCCGCATATCGTTTTGCATTCGATAACGGCTTGACCGTGAGCCCGACGTCACGGCCAGCGTGCAGCGCCGTTTCAACTGCGATCAATCCGCGATCACCAGCACCTTCGTAGACGCGCCCGAAGCAAGCTTCCGCACGCTGGGTGTTCGCACCGGCAAATCGCTGGCAACGCTTGCGTGGCGGCGTCAAAGTGGCTTCGGTTGCTGGCATGACGCTCGACTTGAACGTCGGCTATGCGCATTCAACGCGCGAAAACGATTGCAGTGTCGCGGCGAAGGTCGCCTGGACGTGGTGATACGTTTCGTTTATACGGAACGGCTATAATGGCGCGCAATCAACTCGAGGGATGGCAGGGAAATGGCCAAAATCCGGCAGTTTGTCCTGTAACTAATTGATATTAATTGTGTATTTGGTCGTTTCGGCAAAACTTAAAGCCTATCTGCGCCCTTACCTCGACATTGCGAATTCCTGGCCTGGCCGGCAGCTCACTGCAGAGGAAATAACTCGTTGATAGCCATCGAGCCAATGATGAGGTGATCTTTCATCATTGCCACGTTATACAGACTCTGGAAACGCGGATGAGAGGCGTCATTGCGTAATTCCCGAATAAGCCGCCAACGCTCGGCGGCTTCCTTTCCCACGATTACTTGGTTTTCCGTCAACCATTCGATCACTCTGGAAAACTTCCGCAACGAAGGGGCGCCCATCAGGGTACATTTGGCACGAGCGGCCGTTTCGATGATGCGCATAATTTGATCGCATCCCATCGCCATCAATGGATAGAAGAGAAGACTGTACGTGATCGCTCCTTGAGCCGTTGCAAACAACGTTCGGACGTGTTCCGGGACCGAGGCGTTCATCGTCACGTTCATCACGTATTCGACCCATTCTGCCGAGCCATCTCCGCTTTCATGGGGCATGTAGATCCCTGACCAGGCTGGGTCTATCCGTAGCCAGTTGTCAGGTGTGACACGCTTAATGCCAGACGAGCCAGTCATGATGCTCTCCTATCCATGTGACATACGTTTCATCAGATGTGCGGTCGTGGAAGAACCGACAGCACCCCCTTCGCCTCGATCAATAAGCGTTGGTCACACGATGACCGGAGACGTCTCCGGGTCCCATCGAGGAACAATTTCAGGTACGCAAGACGTCTCACAGCATACCAAAATACAACAATCAACATGTCCATGTATGCAAATATAAATAAGGCAAATTTAGAGTTACCTTCCAATACTTGCAGCTTGCCTTGCCACTTCGGTCCACTTGGTTGCTCATTTCACAGTGCTTGCTCCCTTATCAGAGGATAACGAGCAATTCTATGATCTCCACTCCCATAATGAATACAATTTCCCAGCTTTCTCCAACACTCTTCTGATCGGTGCCCTCCTTTATCATAGTGCTCACACCTTTCCTTAATCGGAACAATCTGTTGATCCCTATTCTTGGGCTTCTTGTCTTTGCTAGAACCATTTCCTCCATTTGGCCTCTTCTTTCCATTCACGAGTTCACTATCCTTGGACCCTTTCTTGGCAAGCCTTCCCTTAATATGTTTAGCCATATCCATAGCATCTTCTAACAGTTGTGTCTTCTTAACCATCTTAGCGTAAGTCAGAATCTCTAATGGTGCTAATTGAGGAATAAATTCTACTCTCAACCGATTCATCAATCTCTTAGCTCTCATCTTCTTCATACAAATTAAATGAGGTGCATTGTGAGCTAGCCTAGAAAACTATTCGCAATCATCATACTTCATTGCTTCAACGATGCAAATTCCATAGCCCCCTTCTCTCAGATTCTCTCCGAAAAGTACCTCTCATTAAAATGCTCCAAGAATTCATTCCATGTTACTTGATCAGTGGGCAAAATTGCTTCCACGGACTCCCACCATGCCCAAGCATCTCTTTCTAACTAACAAGTCCCCAACAAAACTTTATCATGGTCAGAACACTCTATGACCCTAAAGGTCCTTTCCATATCTCTAATCTAATTTTCAACTTCATCTGGGTCAGTAGGCCTACTAAACTTAGGGAGATTCATTCCTTGGAAACTCTGATGCAAGTCCCCAACTCCACGATGAGCTCCACCTTGTGCTACCTACTACAATGTCTAAGTTAAACCTTGGACACTACGCTGCATCTCCCTCCACTGAGCATGTTCAGCGGCCATCTTAAGTCTACAAAACAACTTTAAACAATGATCATTTATATCTTTGCACCGTTTTTAACTTAGTTAAAACATATTATATTGTTTAGCCCAAGGCTTTACCCAAATCTCATTGGATGCTTATAGGGTAACTGACAAGGACAACTCAACCTATAACTTGAACTTAATGACCTAGATATTTGGAAAAACCCGGCTCTGATACCACTTTTGTCACACTCCGAACCGATAGCAGCGGAAACATACTCAAAACGTGGTAGTGATACAGTCACGGCAATCAGAGCACACCAAGACCAGGCAATAGATAAAACATAATTTCATTAAAATTCAAAATATATTTTTATTATAATTTGACTCATTCCAACAGACTTAAAATAAAAGAAAATATAATGAGACTCTCAAACTAACTAAACTCGACACAAGACTACAAGGTTCATCTAAGTTGTCTGAATTCTCTGCACTCATGCCCTTGCCCAACTTAGTTGCATTCATCTTCGTTATTACCTGAAAAATATGAAAAAACACTAGATAAGTGAAAGCTCAGTAGGTCTTAAATCTCTTGAACCAAGCTATCTCTTGAACCAAGCTAACTTTATGTGGTTAATAAATTAATATGAATATGCATGCCATGAGAAAATAGATAAATAAATCAGATCTATTACTGGGCAAGAAATAGAGCATGAAGCTAGAGAGCAAATTTCCAAGAGTATATTCCAAAAAGGACAAGCATGTAGGAGACATGTCATGAATTTCAAGAACAAGATATTCATGAGAACATATAACGTAACTGTGGATTGGCCATTCAAGAATTTCCATCAACAATTTTGACCCATTTTGGGCCAATTCAGATATCTTATCACATCATGTCGAGAACATATTATCTCATATCCAAGTTAAAATTGCCTAGATCAATCTTGCTTATTATTGGTGCAATGTCACACCAGATCAATCATAGCACCGATATATTGTTGGGTGTACGGTGCAAGTATTCAGAGGGGGGCGAATGAATAACCCTTTAAAATTTTATACTCTGCTGAATGGATCTCGTTCCCACTCTGAAAACTGAGTGCAGCGGAATTTTGTGTTTCCATTTCTTCTGATTCTTGTTTTTTTTATTTTTATTCCCAAAAATTTCATTGTTACTGATCGTGTTTTGAAACACGAATCAGGGTGGTGATCAGTTGGGTGCTGATCACGATTTTGCTTCGGGCAAACAGAGCGTGAGGATAATCATCCTTGTCTGCTGCTCTATGTAGCGTTTTTGACCTTGCTGGGAGCAAGATCAATGGGGTGTGCAGCAGGATTGCTGTACACGGGTTCACTATGAGATTTTAGAGTAAGAGAGGGGAGTGTTCCACTGGGATCAAGCTGTGTGATCAGTGTTTGTAGCAGATTGGATCTGTGTTATTGTTCTTGTGCAAGGGATCCTCTCCCCAATCAGGTGAGGGGTGGACGTAGATTGCTGGACAGCAATCGAACCACCTTAAAAAGCTCTGTGCATTTGTGCTTTGATTTTCTTATCTGCCATCTCCACTATTATTCAACTCATTTGGTTTATCAAAAGGTATAGCTGAAACGATAGGTTAAGCTTATCTGGAAGGCTATACTTTGTGTGGGGAGATCTTTTGATCGAACCTTCGCCTCGTACCAATTTGAGTTTGTTTTTTGACCTGTGGTTGTGTCTATTTGAGAAGCATTCTTGAACTTACCGTAAAGCTAAGTGTGCGCAATGTTGAAAGTTACATAGTGCTATCTCCTTCATTCACCTCTCAAGGTGTTTGTCAATTGCATTTGGATTGCTTGCCTCTTACACCATTAAGAGTTAGAATGCATTGTTGGTTTCATTACTTAATTTGATCTATTAGAGGGGCAGATCTATTCAACCCCCTTTCTAGATCTGCTCTTCTCATTCACATCAATTGGTATCAGAGTCTGGTTTCCCACAATGTGGTCCAATGACCCTAGAAAATTCATAAATGGCAATGCTCGCAACTTTCTAGTTGAAGGGCATTCAAGCAATAGACCACCATTTTTTGATGGTTCTAACTATCTTTATTGATAAAACAGAATGGAGGTATTTCTGCGCGCGCAAAGCCATGAAATATGGAGAGTTGTTAGCCATGGTCCATTTCAGCTCCCAGAAGATGAGAATGCATGGACAAGAGAACAGATTTGATTGTCCCCTGTCAACTGGAGCACCATGAATGTTATGCAGTGTGTAGTTCATCCAGATGAATATTCAAGAGTGTCTGCTTGCAATCCGCCAAGCAAATGTGGGACGGGCTAGAGCTGATTTATGAGGGAACGTCCCAGGTAAGAGCTACCAAGGTAAACATGCTCATCTCAAACTATGAAACTTTTAAAATGAAGCATGATGAAACTATGTCTGAAGTGTATGCAAGGGTTTCACAACTCACTAATAATCTTAAAGCTCTAGGTAAGTAGTACACTGATAGTGAGTTAGTCAGAAAGATTTTTAGGTCTCTATCCCCTACGTGGCACACTAAAGCCACTGTCATAGAAGAATCCAGGGATTTGTCCACCATGATAGTGAGAGAACTAATGGGCTCGTTGATAACATATGAGCTCAATCTAAGGAAAAACGTGGAGGAGCATAAGAAAAATAAATCAATAGCTCTCAAAGTCTCTCAAAGCAGTGAAGAAAGTAGTGAAGACTCCGAGAGTTTCTCAGAGTTGGATGACTCCCTTGATCATGCCTATCTAACAAGACAATTCAAAAAGTTCTTGAGAACAAGAGGTAAGAATTTTAGAAAACGTAGATCACAGCAGTCAAGTAAGAGCTCAAACTTCAAATTTGATAAAAATAAGAGATTTGACAAGATTATTTGTTTTCAGTGTAAAAAAGTAGGACACATGAAGGGAGATGGTCCTGAACTACTCAAGAACAGCATGAAAGCCAAAGGGAAGAAGAAGTCTCATGCCATGGTATGTACATGGAGTGATGAAGAGGAAAACACTGAAGAATCATCTGAAGAGGAAGAAGAAGGATTGGCACATAGCGATGAAGAGGTAAGCAGCCATTTCAAGAATTTTACAATTGATGATTGTGAGAATGCTTATGGGGATTTGCTTGATCAATTTAACTCCCTAAGAAAGGAATACAGAGTAATAAATATTCTTCAGTTGAAAAAGTTAATTCTCTTTGAATTTGAAGTGTCTTAATGCCTAAGGATTGATAATCTTCTTTTAGCTATGTTATTTCACCATACAATGAGTTCCCACAGTTGTTTGGTTTGCTCTTAAAGTTGCTAAACGGTGAGTTAGCTTGGTCCAGTAGGTGAGAAGTGCTTAAGGTACATGTTTTTGAACTTGCATGGAGGCATCCTATTATGCCTCTGTTTCAACATTGTGGCTAGCACTTTTCTTTACTAGGTTCGGGGAATTATGGTGCATTAGATCCCCGCAGTCATAAACGCAATCAGCAAAATTTGCCTAGATAACATGGTGAAGTTGCTCGTATCGTTAGTGATACCAGTCAACATTTTTGATCTATGGATAAGTTACCTACAGATTTATGGCTCTCTTTTTCAACATTAGAGGACTATTATTCTACCGTATTGTGACAATACAAACTAGCTAACTTTGTTCACCTTAGTCTTTTACATAAATGAAACCATTTACTGTATTCTGATTATATGTCTGATGTTCAATGATTAGGTAGCCATTAGTTTCTTGATGCACGTTCTTTGTGATCCGTCACTTTCAAGTTATCATCAGAAAGTTGTAGGATCTCTAATATTCATGTTTAGGGTGAGTATTTCGAATAGATAAGTATTCTTTCTTATATGTTACCATCAAAGTTACAACAAATTCATCATTTGATGTCGCTAACTTCCCTTTTTTGTCAATGTAGTCAATGGACCTTGGTTGTCACGCCCCGAGCCTTTATGTACAGTGGAAGACTCGCTCGGGGAGAACGCGAACAGCTGGCATGGTAAGCCTCTCGCAAGCAAGCATGATCAGAGGGCGAAACAATCACACATAAGATGTAATTGCACAAGTATTTGCTCAAATTTAACTTCTATTTCACTGATAATCAAAATATTCATATTACAATCACTAATTCATCCTTCAATCAGATTTACTAGACTCAATAAATCAGACAATTACATGGACTCAATCTAGACAAGATGACTCCTAAGTCTTCACTCTTATTTTGATCCGACTCTCATTCGCTCTCGGACCTGCCACTTGAATCGTCCGAATCCGAATTACCTTCATCTCTTGGAAAATATTTAAAATAGGTTATGAGCACACTTGCCCAGTAAGTATCTTCACATCAACATGAAGGCACTATTTAAGTATTAACATTTTAGCTTTATGAATCGAGATAATATCATACGAATGCGATAAACTAAATAACCAAGTGACAAGTAGCTCAGAAAGAATATACAGTGTGCATTAGTAGTGACAATCCCCGACTTGGCTCCATATTCACATGACAGTGTCTCTTCTAGGGCCATACCCAGAGTACGATTCAACCTTTGGGGGGGGAATAGAAGAAAATTTTGGGGTTAAGCCTAACATAGGGATAGAGGCTTTTTAGGGCTCGAGTCCCTCTCATGATGACCCTGTCAGAGATTCAGTCTGTTGCATTGAGACTTTGCGTCTGTCATCGAACCTTCACCCACTCTAGGCACGCATATGACGGGGCTCATAATATCCCGCAGGGAACTATACTGCCAATCTTGACATGCCTAGTTTTAACTGTTGACTTTTAGAGCACTTTGCTTTGATTGGTAGGGTTAGATGAGCGTTTGGTTTTCACCCTGATTTTTACCCCCTCTTCCTTTCCATTCCATTTTTCTTTTTTTCTCTTTGTTTCTTTATCTTCCTTTTTTTCATTATTTTTCGAGGGATCAGGTCATAACGGACTGTCCCTATTGGAGATCTCCTCTCTTTGGGCCTCTAGATTGGTTATCTCCCCCTTATTCACCACTTGCCCCTATACTCAATCGAGGGGAGAAGAGCAGAGGCCTTCACTTCCCCTAGATATGACCAGAAAAGAAACAATGTCGCATAAAAGAGGGAAATCTGACCAGGGTTGCTGTGTAATGCAAGAATGCCATGCTCAGGGTCTTCCTAGATGGTCACGGAGAGGGATACCTCACTGCCGGGTCATCATTAGCCTAACTTTAAGGATAAAAACACTGGAGGTACAACCCGCTCCCTACGTGGGATAGCTCCTCACCCTCTGCATTTACCAAGCGATAAGCATTCCCTAGATAA